>OZ038004.1:13999708-14002208 GCA_964035705.1 Porites rus | reverse complement strand
AAGAGCGAGAAAGCACCTTCTACTGGCTCTGGTGCCTCTAAGACGGCAGTGGTCACAAAAAATGTGACAAAACCTAGCCGTTCCTCGAGGGAAAAAAAGCGCGCCAAAAGAGCGTCGTAGCGGCTCACAACAATCTGCTACCCCGGGTCAAAGTTTAACCACTGATGTGGCTGCCCTTCTCAAAGAGGCTTTTTCTGGTCTTGCGGTGGAGATGAACAAGGGTTTTAGCAATTTGGGCGATTTGCTCAAGACAAAAAACGACGCCGCATGCGAGAATAACGCTTCTGTAGCTTCCGACTCCGAGTCGGATGACCGTGGCGGCGGCTCAGACATAGAACCTGAGGAACCTGCTCGTAAAAAACAAAAAACCGATGATGGCATTGCTCTGCCTAAGGACAATAGTGACATACTTAATAAACTCGAAAAGGAGTTTAATGTCTCTGAACAAGATGGCGCTGAAATTCATGGAAACTTAGCCGCTATTTTCCAAAAGTTATTGAAAGACAAACCTGAGGAAGAGAAGCTGAATGAAATCAAAAAACGGTCTCTCAGGCCAAAAAACTGTGATATGCTGGCCGAAACTAGGGTCAACCTACCAATCTGGAATAATCTTTCAGAGAGAGCACGTACCTCAGATCTTAAATTCCAGAAGGTGCAAAAATCCCTTATTAAGGGTACAACTGCAGTGGTCCAGGTTGTAAATGACCTGATCAACAAGCCAGACATGCCATCAAAGGGTCAACTAGTTAACCAACTCATGGATGGTGTTCTGTTGATGGCTAATTCTAACACAGAGTTAAATCTGAGGCGTAGGGAGGCTCTAAAACCGGAGCTTCACACAAGCTACCGCTATCTTTGTGCTCCCTCAAACCCAATAACAACTGAGCTTTTTGGAGATGATCTACCCAAGACGGTAAAAGACATACCAACCGAATCACTTCCAAGCTTAGTAGAGAAACTAAGCAGAGCTTCAAAAGATCACGAAGTGATGGTCACTCAGACAGATATCAAAGCAAATACAGGAATAATAATTATTATTCTGGGCTGTCAAAAAACTACCGCCGCCCCCTCTTCAGCAAGAAGGAGGGGGGGAGGAAGGCTGCTCAGAAGAACCACAACTAACTCATGACCAAAACGTTGAGGTAAGGGACAAAGAGTTGCAAATTGCTGGCAGGCTTAAATACTTTCTCTCTGCCTGGATGGAAATTACATCAGACAGAAAAATTCTTGACATGGTTGACCACTGTCATCTTGAGTTTACTGAACACCCCTATCAACAATATCCTAAGCCTCCAGTTAGATTTAACTCTGAAGAGGCTGCACTTATTGATGGTGAAATACAACAATTGCTTAACAAAGGGGTTCTTGAGGAGACTGACCCTAGTTATGGTCAGTATGTCTCTACAATTTTTCTCAGAAAAAAAGAAAAATGGTTCTTACAGACTGATCTTGAATCTAAAAGGACTGAATGCATCCATAGAGTATCAACATTTTAAAATGGAAAGCCTAACATGTGCTATCCAGTTAATGAAGAAAAACTGTTATATGGCTTCTATAGACCTAACAGATGCATATTACACTGTTCCTGTGGCTGTTGAGCACAGGAAATATTTAAGGTTTTTCAGGAAAAATAGGCTCTTTCAGTACACATGTCTCCCTAACGGCCTAGCATCTGCACCAAGATACTTTACAAAACTATTGAAACAAGTGTATAGCACATTGCGTAGCCAAGGCTACTTAAATGTTGGCTATATAGATGACTCATATTTACAGGGGGACTCAAAGACAGACTGCAGAAGTAATATTCTTACTACCCTAACCCTATTTGAGTCTCTAGGATTCCTGATCAATCATGAAAAGTCAGTGTTGCAACCATGTAAGAAATTGGCATTTCTTGGTTTTCTTTTAGATTCTGTCAAGATGAAAGTATTTCTTACGGCAGAAAAAACCGAGAAAATAATTTTGGCATGCCAACAACTGCTAAAGAAAAGTATAATTTCTATAAGAGAAGTTGCCCAGGTCATTGGCCTTCTGGTCTCTAGTTTGCCTGCTGTCCAGTATAGACCCCTTTTTTACAGGAGTCTTGAAATTGACAAAAATACAGCTTTGCAACAAAATAATGGCAACTATGAAGCTAATATGACCCTCTCCTCAGAATCTATCAGTGAGCTTCGCTGGTGGGTGACTAACCTACCTACAGCATGCAAAAGTATCACCATGGACAACCCAGGTATAGAAATGGCAACAGATGCATCGAAATTAGGCTGGGGGGCGGTATGCAATGGACAAAGTGCCCATGGCATGTGGTCCCCATTTGAAAAACAAAAGCACATTAATGAACTTGAATTATTAGCAGTCTATTTTGGTTTTAAATCCTTCCAGCCCTAATTAAAAGGAAAGCATGTGTGCATTAAAACTGACAATTCTTCAACTGTCTGCTATTTTAATGCAATGGGGGGCACTAAATCCCCTCCGTGCAACAAACTTGCTAAAAGTGTTT
>OZ038004.1:13969708-13994708 GCA_964035705.1 Porites rus | reverse complement strand
TTTAGCAAAGGAAACTATCATTTCCAAATTGCTAGAGATGGACTCGGCCTTAGACGCCAGTTTGAACGAATGGGACGAAGAGTTTTCCGCAGGATCAAGCAAAACACGTGCGGAGAAGCACAAAGGCTCGCTGTCAAAAGACGCAGAGCCCACCTCTGGGACTAAAGATCCCACAAAATCACTTAAATGTGATGACAAGTTGTAAAAGAAGAGCGAGAAAGCACCTTCTACTGGCTCTGGTGCCTCTAAGACGGCAGTGGTCACAAAAAATGTGACAAAACCTAGCCGTTCCTCGAGGGAAAAAAAGCGCGCCAAAAGAGCGTCGTAGCGGCTCACAACAATCTGCTACCCCGGGTCAAAGTTTAACCACTGATGTGGCTGCCCTTCTCAAAGAGGCTTTTTCTGGTCTTGCGGTGGAGATGAACAAGGGTTTTAGCAATTTGGGCGATTTGCTCAAGACAAAAAACGACGCCGCATGCGAGAATAACGCTTCTGTAGCTTCCGACTCCGAGTCGGATGACCGTGGCGGCGGCTCAGACATAGAACCTGAGGAACCTGCTCGTAAAAAACAAAAAACCGATGATGGCATTGCTCTGCCTAAGGACAATAGTGACATACTTAATAAACTCGAAAAGGAGTTTAATGTCTCTGAACAAGATGGCGCTGAAATTCATGGAAACTTAGCCGCTATTTTCCAAAAGTTATTGAAAGACAAACCTGAGGAAGAGAAGCTGAATGAAATCAAAAAACGGTCTCTCAGGCCAAAAAACTGTGATATGCTGGCCGAAACTAGGGTCAACCTACCAATCTGGAATAATCTTTCAGAGAGAGCACGTACCTCAGATCTTAAATTCCAGAAGGTGCAAAAATCCCTTATTAAGGGTACAACTGCAGTGGTCCAGGTTGTAAATGACCTGATCAACAAGCCAGACATGCCATCAAAGGGTCAACTAGTTAACCAACTCATGGATGGTGTTCTGTTGATGGCTAATTCTAACACAGAGTTAAATCTGAGGCGTAGGGAGGCTCTAAAACCGGAGCTTCACACAAGCTACCGCTATCTTTGTGCTCCCTCAAACCCAATAACAACTGAGCTTTTTGGAGATGATCTACCCAAGACGGTAAAAGACATACCAACCGAATCACTTCCAAGCTTAGTAGAGAAACTAAGCAGAGCTTCAAAAGATCACGAAGTGATGGTCACTCAGACAGATATCAAAGCAAATACAGGAATAATAATTATTATTCTGGGCTGTCAAAAAACTACCGCCGCCCCCTCTTCAGCAAGAAGGAGGGGGGGAGGAAGGCTGCTCAGAAGAACCACAACTAACTCATGACCAAAACGTTGAGGTAAGGGACAAAGAGTTGCAAATTGCTGGCAGGCTTAAATACTTTCTCTCTGCCTGGATGGAAATTACATCAGACAGAAAAATTCTTGACATGGTTGACCACTGTCATCTTGAGTTTACTGAACACCCCTATCAACAATATCCTAAGCCTCCAGTTAGATTTAACTCTGAAGAGGCTGCACTTATTGATGGTGAAATACAACAATTGCTTAACAAAGGGGTTCTTGAGGAGACTGACCCTAGTTATGGTCAGTATGTCTCTACAATTTTTCTCAGAAAAAAAGAAAAATGGTTCTTACAGACTGATCTTGAATCTAAAAGGACTGAATGCATCCATAGAGTATCAACATTTTAAAATGGAAAGCCTAACATGTGCTATCCAGTTAATGAAGAAAAACTGTTATATGGCTTCTATAGACCTAACAGATGCATATTACACTGTTCCTGTGGCTGTTGAGCACAGGAAATATTTAAGGTTTTTCAGGAAAAATAGGCTCTTTCAGTACACATGTCTCCCTAACGGCCTAGCATCTGCACCAAGATACTTTACAAAACTATTGAAACAAGTGTATAGCACATTGCGTAGCCAAGGCTACTTAAATGTTGGCTATATAGATGACTCATATTTACAGGGGGACTCAAAGACAGACTGCAGAAGTAATATTCTTACTACCCTAACCCTATTTGAGTCTCTAGGATTCCTGATCAATCATGAAAAGTCAGTGTTGCAACCATGTAAGAAATTGGCATTTCTTGGTTTTCTTTTAGATTCTGTCAAGATGAAAGTATTTCTTACGGCAGAAAAAACCGAGAAAATAATTTTGGCATGCCAACAACTGCTAAAGAAAAGTATAATTTCTATAAGAGAAGTTGCCCAGGTCATTGGCCTTCTGGTCTCTAGTTTGCCTGCTGTCCAGTATAGACCCCTTTTTTACAGGAGTCTTGAAATTGACAAAAATACAGCTTTGCAACAAAATAATGGCAACTATGAAGCTAATATGACCCTCTCCTCAGAATCTATCAGTGAGCTTCGCTGGTGGGTGACTAACCTACCTACAGCATGCAAAAGTATCACCATGGACAACCCAGGTATAGAAATGGCAACAGATGCATCGAAATTAGGCTGGGGGGCGGTATGCAATGGACAAAGTGCCCATGGCATGTGGTCCCCATTTGAAAAACAAAAGCACATTAATGAACTTGAATTATTAGCAGTCTATTTTGGTTTTAAATCCTTCCAGCCCTAATTAAAAGGAAAGCATGTGTGCATTAAAACTGACAATTCTTCAACTGTCTGCTATTTTAATGCAATGGGGGGCACTAAATCCCCTCCGTGCAACAAACTTGCTAAAAGTGTTTGGATGTACTGTATGGAAAATGATATCTGGTTGCCTGCATGCCATTTGCCAGGTGTCCTTAATATTGAGGCAGACATAAGCTCCAGACAATTTAATGAGAGAACTGAGTGGCAGCCTCAACCAGATATATTCTGTAAGATTACTGACATACTGGGTACTCCTGAGATTGATCTGTTTGCATGCAGACTTAACAACCAGCTTCCAAAATATATTTCTTGGAAGCCTGACCATGGAGCCTGGACAGTTTGTTTACATTTTCCTCCCTTTTCTCTGCTTAACAGATGTCTTCAGAAATTAGAGAAGGATCAGACTTTAGCACTGTTGGTGGCTCCTGTGTGGCCCACACAGGTTTGGTGGCCCCGGCTACTAAGCCTTCTTGTGGCAAATCCATTAATGCTCCCACAAGACAAGGACCTCCTCACCCTACCACAGTCAGGGACTCTACATCCTCTGAGAAAGCAAATGAGACTGATGGCATGTCTCTTGTCCGGCAGTACTATGAAACAAGAGGAGTATCAAAGTAGCTGTTGGATTGCTCATGGCATCCTGGCGGGGGGGGGGGGGGGGGGAACTAAGAAACAGTACTCCGGGTACATCAAGAAATGGACAGCATTTTGTCTCCAGAGGAAAGTCGACCATCTTCAACCACCTGTAGGAGCAGTCTTGAATTTCCTTTCTGAACTTTTTGACCAAGGACTTACTTACAGTGCTATCAACTGTGCTAGAAGTGCATTGTCTTCTTATGTGTCATTGGATGATGGCTCTGTAGTTGGACAGAACCCGCTAGTTTGTCGCCTGTTGAAAGGTGTTTTCCAGTCACGACCACCCAAGCCCAAATATACAGAAGTTTGGGATGTCCAAGTGGTCTTAACATACCTGGCTACACTTCATCCTGTTGAATCGTTGACACTTAAACAGCTTACATTGAAACTTGTTATGTTGTTGTTGTTAGTATCAGGCCAACGAGGCCAGACTATTCACTTGTTAGACATAAATCATATGTTTGTGAATGATGCCAAATACACATTTGTCATCCCAAGCCACCTAAAACAAAGCAAACCAGGGGTACCTAACCCTCAGGTTGTTCTGGAATCATTTGAACGACCCTCTATTTGTGTTGTTACTACGCTTACGGAATACCTTGTAAGAACTAAAGTATTGAGACCAAGCGGCCAGTAACAGCTGTTGATAAGTTACGTTAAACCTTATAAGCCCGTAAGCAGGGATACAGTCACTTGGTGGGTGCGATACACTATGGCTTTAGCTGGTATTGATGTAACAAAATATTCAGCTCATAGTACAAGGGCTGCATCTGTTTCAGCAGCAATCAGGGCTTCTGTAAATCTAGATGACATTCTCCAAACTGCAGGATGGTCATCTGAATGCTGCTTTGCTCGTTTTTACAACAAACCTATAGCTAAGACTTCAAATTATGTAAGATCAGTCCTGTCATCTATATAAAATGTATCATTTACATATTACTATTAAAGTGGCATGTTGTTGTTCCTTCATGTCCGTGTTGCTTTGAAGTCTCGTGGAATCTCTCAGCATGGTAACGAGGTAGAATTTCAAAATTAAACGAGACTTACCTGGAAGTTGAAGTTTGATTGTGATTCTACCGAGTTACAGAATGCTGAGAGATTACATGCCCAATTTCCCTACCCTCCCCTCTGCTGTTGGGTAACACGTACATTCAGTCTGCAATCTCTCAGCATTCTGTAACTCGGTAGAATCACAATCAAACTTCAACTTACAGGTATTAAAGTCTCGTTTAATTTTTAAATTCTACTGTATCAGCTGCTTAATTTATTTGAAAGTACATTAGATAATAAATGATGCACGGAAGACCTACTCATTTTAAATCAGAAAAGTGAAAGGTCTTCATGAACTTTTTTTCCTTCAGGCATTAAAGTCCTTTGAGAGCACATGTCTTTGCATTCTCTACATGGTTCACTCTTTGGCTTTAACTTCATTTTTCTTCTATAATATATGTCACTGGACTTCTGGTGTCTAGAATTTTCTTTCTAGGAGAACTTCAATAAGCCTGTATTTAATATCCTTTCATCTATTTGCTTACTTCTTAGACATGTTTGTATGTCTGTAATAACTTCATCTGTTTTCTGATTAGTTAACTCATTTCCTTCACGCTTGATACACATGGTTTCTTCACCAAGAGAAGATTGTTTTTCTTGATTCGCAAGGTTTCTTCACCCTGTTGTATTCCTCTAGATTAATGCAATATTGTTTCTTTTTTGCTGTTAACTTTTTTTAATTCCCCTCTCTTGTTCCTCTTGTGTTTTTTCTTCACGCTTGATACACCTGGTTTCTTCACCAAGAGAAGATTGTTTTTCTTGATCCGCAAGGTTTCTTCACCCTGTTGTATTCCTCTAGATTAATGCAATATTGTTTCTTTTTTGCTGTTAACTTTTTTTAATTCCCCTCTCTTGTTCCTCTTGTGTTTTTTCTTAACGCTTGATACACCTGGTTTCTTCACCAAGAGAAGATTGTTTTTCTTGATCCGCAAGGTTTCTTCACCCTGTTGTATTCCTCTAGATTAATGCAATATTGTTTCTTTTTTGCTGTCAACTTTTTTTTAATTCCCTTCTCTTATTCCTCTTGTGTTTTCCATAATATTGCGAAAAAGGAAGACACTGACCTGTCAGCACAACATATTTTACTACTACATAGAGTATGTATGCATTTTATTGCTACCAGTGATGTTGATTTCTTTGTGTTTCCATTAAGTGTCCTAAGCTTTAATTATAATAATAATATTGACTGTTATACGCTTGTCTGGCTTTCGGACATCTTTTTGAGAATCTTGAAAGTACCCTCATTGGTCTGTCTCTGTATCTTGACAAATAGCTCAGGTGTCACCAACACATTACACAGGTTTGTTCATTAAGATATGGATGAGAACAGACCATAGGGGTAACATGTGTAAGAGCATCCAAAAGCAAGTACATGGAAAATGTACTTACTTTACCAGTTTAAGGACATACATTACTAATATTTCTATCTATAAATACATTTCCACAAATGTAATGGACTTCCATGAGAGTGTTAGAAATACTAGTATGCAATATTTATGCAACATTATAAGATTTTATTCATTACGTTTTTGCAATTTAGGACTAAAAATGGTTTTAATTTCACTAATTTAACTTTAATATGAAGATTAATTTTAATTTTATGTTAATTTTCCCATTTATTTTATATTTAGGGTCATCTTTAATCCTTAAATACTTTGACAATGAATGATAACATTTTATTGTTGTTAGCAGACTAAAATGTTCAATGTTGAGCAACAGAGCTGTCTGGCATAAACATTGTAAGTTGAATTGGTCTCTTTGTGGGTTAATCAGCAGTTAAAAAGAAATAATAATAATACAGTCTGTAATAATAAAGAGATTTCTTCCATGAAGCACTCACCTATGCACGGCTGCTTCAAAACCACTGTCCTAATGTTGTCTCCATAACAAAATTCTTGTCTCTCAGTTTGTGAAAAGAAAAAAAGTAATTCACCTGTTATTACATTTACATTATTTGTAATACAGACATTAACCCTTATTTAAATTTAATCCCATCTTGGTAGACTCTTTTTTTTTTAATCTATATCTTCACTTTTTACATGTAGTCTCCCTCGTAGCATTTCTATCTTGTATGGCACTCCTCACCAAGAAATGGTTGCTCACATTTGAACCACATTCTTTTCCTGATTTCAGCCAATCACAGCTACTGTTCTTTATTCTGAAACTACATGTATTTCATACCACATTATAATATGAGACCGATACGACCCCAAGGACAGCAGATTTTGATACTATATATGCTGCAGTTAAAATCAATTTCAGATTAATCAATATTTAACCTAGTTTGATTCTGAATTTGTTTTCATTCCTAGCTCTAGTATTATTCATAGGAGACAAAAGAAACTCTAGTTGAACCTGAGAACAAATTTTAACTACAAAATTTTGTCTACAAAACTTCCCTAGAATTTACTGAATTTACTTTATCAACATGAAGTGCTGCTAATTGGCTGGCCTGTGCCATGTGCAGTAATTCTCCAAACAGTGGAATCGACATTAATCTAAACTGATTATTCTATTCATACCACCCTTTCTTAATTTGGTTTCGATTGTGACGTTATCACTTCTAAGAAACATTGAAAAATAATGAATCCAACGGAAGTAAGATAGTCATTCCGGACCCGGTATTAGATTCACTTCTGTTTACTCGAGAAAGGTGCAAAACTTTTGGGTCAACACGCTAGACAAAGTTAGTCTCATCAAAAAACATCTGGATTAACTAATCACCTATATAATTAATAAGTAAGAGGAATACATCCATGCATGTATGGAATGAAATAATCTCAGTAGGTGGGATTTTTTTTATAGAACGCTCTGTATGTTGCAAGACACACTAAGAAAAACTGAACATTCAGTGACCTTTTAGCAGTGTTTTCCGATGCTTTGCATGAGAGGTTTGTCCCTGGGGTGGGGGTATTTGATCACCTGAATAGACCATAGTGGGGGGGGGGGGGGGGGATGTTGAAGCTTCGATTTGACAGATACATTACTGTTGCTTTCCCTCAGGAAATCTAGCCTTCAGTTTAATAACGTTCCTAAAATTACATTACTTCCGCTCAAAAACCTCGTCTCCAGTCTAGTTTTGTATACCTCTTCAAAAAATAATAGGGGTTGGGATAAGCAGGTCTTAAAAGCTGTCTTCATGACCCGGATATTTGGAGGGCGTAGTTACTAAAACAAGGAATGACCTACAACGACCTACAATGACCTACAATGATCTACAATGACCTACAATGATCTACAATGACCTACAATGATCTACAATGATCTACAATGATCTACAATGAGCTACTATGACCGAACGTGTAAGCCCTGTAATGAGCTAAAATGAAGATTTTAGAAAAAGACAAAAAAAAAAAAGATCAGGGGACGTGTGTCAACAAAATGACAGACAATGATGTTTGTCGTGTGTCACGCTTGGACGTGACACTAGGCTTATAGCATTAAATTGCCAAGCACATTTTGAAAAGGCAAAACAAAAATTGTGCCTGATCTCAGGTAACCTGAGAAAGTTGAAAATAGATTATTGCAATCGCGTTTTTACCGGTATAGCATTATTATACCCTGTATTGACGGAAGTCATGCAGACACTCCCTTAGAACGTATGAGCCGCTGAGCAGGATATGGATTTTACTATTTAGCGTTACAAACAGAGCATCCTGTTGGACCGAAAGCCATTAAAAGGGTCTTATGATGTCTTATACAGGCCAGGGTACTTAAAAAAGATGAACAATTTTTCTTTTATATATATATATAACAGGATCAGAATAAGAAGACCTCCTTTGTTCATCTCTACCCTTACGTCCCTTGAAGATCCCCCGGATCGACTGTTGGGGTGACTGTGTTTGTTCAATTTGTTTGAAAAAAAGACAAGACAAAATAAAACTTGTATTATTACACTGTAAATTTATCTCCAAGCGTAATAATTAGAGATGCTGTCATCGTTAAATGGGCTGTCATGCAGTAGACTAAACGCGTTACGAGTTGTTACGTTTACGCACACGTCCCCTGATCTTTTGTTTTTTGTCTTTTTCTAAAATCTTCATTTTAGCTCATTACAGGGATTACACTTCGGTCATAGTGGCTCATTGTAGGTCATTGTAGGTCATTGTAGGTCATTGTAGATCATTGTATGTCATTGTAGGTCATTGTAGGTCATTGTAGGTCATTCCTTGTTTTAGTAATATTGCTCCTGGAACGGAGAAACAGCTCACTTTTGTTTGGATTGACAAAAATCCCGGGAAGACTCCCAAAGGCCGGCAATGGGACCTTTTGAACAGAGAAGGTCGTGTGAAAGATGTGAATATAGCAAGGAACCACACACCGAGGGATGTTAAGGATATCATTCGGAAGAACTTCCCTCAACTGGCTCTTGCTGACTTTACAAGGTAACTCTATAGACTGTTAGGCTTTATACCAATAAATAGGCCAGAATACCCGGCATTTGCTTGCATCTCGTTGAAAACGAATAGAAACTACATGTATCGTGATTATGGCTCGTTCCGTCCCGGAGCATAACGCGATCGAACCAGGCTTACTGTAGTTTGCGAAACGAAATGAAACGAAACGAAATGAGAATCTGTAGTTTGCGAAATGAAAATCTGTACTTTGCGAAATGAGAATCTGTAGTTTGCGAAATGAGAATCTGTAGTTGTAGGAAAAAGGGGGGACTGCTCGTAGTCTATTCGCGATGCGTCTACTCGGATATTCTAAATAGAAAATTCCCCCAAATGAGCTATTTCGCCCAGAAAAATTTAACTTAAGCTCAGGCGCTCAAGTTAAGCCCTGTCGGTCGGGGTTACGAACTGGATGGGTAACCCACCGCGAATATCGTCTTAAAGGTCCATACGTTGCTCTTTCTTTTCTTCTTCTTCTTTTTGGCGTATTATGTGGTATTATTGTTAACAGTGTATTGAAAAGCAGATTTAGCATTATTTCAGCGTCCGGATTTAGAAAAGGAAAAAAACATAGAACAAATATGGCCCGGTGCAGTTCGCCCGAAAATTACTATTCTTCGGGCCGTAATACAGAGCTGGAACTTTGCACACTTTGATCTATATATCGGCGGGGAAACCGGCAAACTAAGAAATCTGGGTTTTCGACAGTGTAAAACGATCATAATGCCTCTGCTTCCAATCTCCTATTCCTCTGTCTCTTGTTGTCGGCGTTGCCTTCGCTGTGCTAAGCGATGTTCCTTCTGTCTTCTCCTTCGTTGTTCACGCTGAATTTGAAGTCGGCATTCTCCAGAGGATTTTCATTTCGCAAACTACATATTTTCATTTCGCAAACTACAGATTCTCATTTCGCAAACTACAGATTTTCATTTCGTTTCGTTCCATTTCGTTTCGTTTCATTTCGTTTCGCTCCATTTCGTTTCGCAAACTACAGTAAGCCATCGAACCATCCATAGTTATTAGTGTCAACAATACGGTTTCAAATAATGATTTTTTTTTAAATAAAAACGTCACCGAAACAATGTATTTTCCACTGTTTGATGCAAGTTTGGTCAGAAACGAGTGATCACCGAGACGAGCACATGCTGTACGAGTTCACCTACATTCGAATTTACCAACCATTTTTTTTATTATTTTCAAAAGAAGCTCAAACGCTAGAAATGTGCAGTCACTAAATTCAGAAGGGATGTTTAATTTCTTGCGGGCAAGTGCCTTGTCCGCATTTTTTTCAGGAGGTCAACACCCGGCCCCTTTTAGCCAGCCTGCGTAGCATGGCGGTTTTGGTTGAGCGCACCAAATAATAAAGGAGGGCGAGGGCACCATGCTACGCAGGCTACCTTTTAGAATTATTATTGGATGCTTTTTTTTATGTTTACGGGGTCAATCAAGTTGTTGTCGTTGTTCTTATTTCCCATCTCCGTCTTTTCTTATGTAGACACTGTCTCTCTTCTTAAAAATATAGAACACACTCAGTCAGGCCTATAATTAATAAGCGGCTATCGAGCCGATTTATCGCCCTTTTCACGTGTGCTACTCTAGACAACCATATTCGACGTTATGACGATACTCAGATTTCAAGTTTATTAAGAAAAATTGAGAAAATACAAAATGTGATGTACCACTACTCGCAGTTAGCTATAGCTATTCGAGGCAAGCAGTGGCTTGACACTAAGTAGAATAATTACAATAACATACAATTAAAATACTAAGTAGAATTAATTATTATCGTACAATACATTAAAATAAGCTGAATACTAAATACAAAGTGAATAATTACAATTACAATACAATTACAATACTAAATAGAATTAATTATTATTGCACAATACATTAAAATAAGCTGAATACTAAATACAAAGTGAATAATTACAATTACAATACAATACAATTACAATACTAAGTAAAATTAATTATTATCGTACAATACATTAAAATAAGGTGAATACTGAATACTGACTAGTATTAATAACATTTGGGAAAAAAACCAAGATTCTCAGGAGAAATAAGGCAGATTACATGGGAAGCTGGAAGGATAATGTAGATATATAGAAAGCTAATAGAATGAACTGAGTTTAGCTTTCAAGACATATTCAAATCCAATAGATCAATATAATCATTCGCCTCCGAGAGTTTCTGAAGGAGCATATTGTGAATGTTGCGTTTAAATTTCACTTTAGGCATTTGATGAATTTCATTAGATAGGTTATTCCAGACTCTAATTAACACCGTTTCTTGAAAAAGACATGTTTAGCTTGTCTAATCTAGAGTATTCGAGAAAGAAGTTGCCTCTTGTTGATGATCTTGTGTTATGTGAATGAATATTATGTTGGTAATTAAATAAATTACTTATTTGAGGTGGCGATGTGTTATTTGAGACGTCATACATTAAGACGGCAACTGACTTGAAGTAAAGAAGATCTAGAGGTAGTAGACTGGATGAAATGAAGAAGGGTACTGCGTGAGCTTTATAATCACCAAAAAAACATGAGGCGAAGGGCACGTTTCTGAAGACATAGGATTTTGTTTCTGCGGATTTTGTCTGCTCGGCCCCACGCTGTTATGCCATATAACAAATAGGGTTGAATCAGCGATCTGTATATATGTTGTAAAGTATTAAGTGGTACGAAATGTCTTAGCCTAGCAATAATGCCAATCGATGTGCTTATTTTAGAGGCTATATATAAAATATGATGTTTCCGAGAGAGGTTCTCATCAATAAGCACGCCTAGATATTTAACATAACTTTTACGTTCCAAAGATGTGTAAGAGTTGGTATGATGGTTGAATATTTTCAAATTAACTTCGTATTTGACATTTTTTTGTCTTGGTCGAAAAATAACGTAATTAGATTTTTTAATGTTTAGAGATAATTTGTTCGCTATTAGCCAGTCGTAAAGCTTACAGAGCTCATCGTTTACCGTAGATTCCAGGGATTTTAGGTTTTTATCTGAATATAAAAGATTCGTATCGTCTGCGAATAGGTAAAACTTCATTCGGTTACAACTGTTACAAATATCATTTATATAAACAAGAAAGAGCAGAGGCCCTAGGACTGATCCTTGGGGAACCCCAGATAATACTGTCGCTTTCTTAGATATATTATATATATTTTTCAAGCTTGGGTAACCTGTGGTTTAAGGAAAAACCGAAGAAAACTGGGGATGAATGAATGGTCGTTCTCCTCGCTATCGCTGCTTGTGGCCATTGAGGTCCATTGACAAGCTGTTTGCAAGTTCATTTTTTTTTTGCCTGACCAACCGACCCACAAGAGACGGCGCGATGGGAACTAAAAATTTTGTATTGGGATGGCCATGAGAGATTTTAAAATTGAGAAAAACTTAATTTGATCTGATGTTGTGAAATCATACTGTAACTAAGATTATCAACGACTAAGCTTTAACACATGTATGTATTATTTTTCCTCCTAGAATTCGATGCTACAAATCCAAAAAAAAGGGGCACGACATGGAGAAGATAATAACTGGCAGAGTGCCGGGTGGCAGGGAGTGTTTTAGGATCTTCGCCCAATCCCGGAGTAAAAAGTTTTACTTCCGATTCGGGCAAACTTCTACAAGTAAGAATTCATCTTTTTTTGTACTTATCTTTAACAAAAAGATCAATCGATAACAAGTCATTATGGACCTACCATTGACACCGTGCACTGGTAGACATCTTATCATAAACTTTTATATTCAAATATGTGATGACCAAAATTTCACGGTGCCACTAGGCAATTAAGGTGCCCTGTATTTCTTTGCTTATGTTTTTGATCTTGGGGGCTGGTGAATTTGAAATTCTATTCCAATCATTTCTCTTCCCTCCCATTGCTTATCACCTTTTGCTCCAAAGGCCACTAGCACTTCGAGATCATGTGAGCAAAGCTTCCTTTAACCGTTTAAGTCCCAACAGTGACCAACATCAATTTTCTCCTAACAGGATCCATACATTATCAAGAGATAAGCTAGGTTGTGAGAATTAATGAATTGATCACTAAAGAGAGAATGCTTTGATTCTCTCAATTCCTTCTTCAAGGAAATGTATGGAGATCAGTTTGGAGAAGTTGTATGTAGATATTGGGGATTAAAGGGTGGGAATCTTGCTGGAATCTTGCTGATGCCAAAAATTGACAGAGGACATAAAAATTATCTTACCCCTTAATTTTTGCTTATATCTTGTTAAACGTTTGATAGTTATGCTCAGATGTTCTGTAAACGTTAACAAACATCATCTTTTCAACATTTCCCTTGTGTTCAGAAGGAGGTAATTCATTATTTTAAAAACCACATTTTGGTCACATTACCAGCTATGTCAACTTGATCATTTTAAGAAAATGGTACAGGTTTGGAAAACCCAATCACTATTATTTTGTTTAAGATATGACCCACTTATTCTTTTTGAAGCCAGAATCACATAACCTTCATTTTTATAAAACAATGTCACCTGACCTCTTAGTTCAAATGGCCTATTCTATCGGGAAATGTTTTCAAGAGAGAACTTTCTATGTTTTTAGGGATTAATCCGATCCAGGTTTCATTGATGCCCTTGTTTCAGGTAGTCTCTGTAACACAAGAACTTTTGAGATGTATATGGGTTGAAATGTTAGGTCTTAATAATTTTATTATTATTATTATAAGTTCATTACTTTTTTTTCATTTTTTGTCATTAATTTGTGTTAAATCCACATGACAGAAGTGATTTAATAGCTACTTAGTGACAGAGGGGAATAAACTCATTTGCTTGATTGGCCAACAGAATCACTTAAATATAACTGGTTTCTTTCTGTATAAGTTTATATAACAATATTACTTATTCTTGGTTTTTAATGATTTTTATTTCAGGCACTCTAGCTACAGGTACATCAACAGCTACAGGTACATCAAAAGCTGGTGCAGCTACATCAACAGCTAGAGCTACAGCAACAGCTTCAGCTTCATCAACTCATCCCAATGTCCCACCGTCTATTGTTGTGTCATCAGTCGTGACTACTGTTTTACCACCTGTTTCCACACATGTTGTGCCTCCTGTTTTTTCTGTTTCATCCAGTTTTATTCCCTCTGTTGTCACTACTTGTGTTCCACCAATCATTGTCCCATCTGTTGTCACCAGTGTTGGTACGTCTTTGTCAACTACCACCGTTGTAACCAGTGCTGTGTCTGTTATAAGTGTTGCTACGTGTAAGTCTATATATGTCCACAAGTGTAATCCCGTCTGTTTCTAGTACCAGTGTTGTGTCATCAGCTCTGTCATCTATTTCAAGTATCTTACCGGTTACTTCAGGTAAATGTTGTAAAATTTGCTATAAATATTAGGTTCATGTTATTGGAATATCATCTGTTATGAAAAATGTGGTCAGTTTATTTATACAATAGTATCTAGTAGCTATAAACTGTGAAGTACAAGTACACAATTTACGAGACATTCCTCATACTGAGCATAATTAATTAATGAGCGTTATCTAAAGGGATAAATTTAACGCGAAGCTGTTTCAGGTCTTGCAGTGCTTGCTGACCTGAAAGCAAGCAGCTTTCTTCCTCACCTCTAGCCCCATCAATTCTAGCTTTTAAGAAACTTTAAGACATCATCATTTTTTTATATACTTTATATTGATTTTGTTTCTTTCTTTTTTACAAAAAAAGTGAAATTTATGTTATCATGCTGGACCACCAAAATTTCACAGGGAGAAGAGCACCTGGCTCATACCACTTTCTCCTGGAGCACATTTTTGAAATATTAAGTCACATTATCAAACTTAATAGTCAGTAGTTATTGGTTTAAAAAATATATTAAAGAGAGACAGACAGTAGTTTTGGCAATAAATTTGGGACCTTATATTGACATGTGTAGCTACATCCAGTGCAGCTGTCTTATGAGTAGAAAACCACTGCCTTAGTGACCATGTACTGATTACACCTAGCATTGCAATCCTACATGTGGAAGAAAAAGATGGCCTCTGTTCCAAAATCATTTGTTATAATTCTCATGTACATGTTATAGTTTTGGTGTTCTACAAAATGTATAATGTTATACTTGGTCTCATAATTTTAATAGCAGTGACGTCACCCTTGTGGAAATTCAGTACATTAATTAAAGTATACTTTATATAGGTGATAAACACTTTAAAAAGTATACTTCATTTGTACTTAAAGTATACTTTAAGTATACTTACCAGAAGTATACTTTAAGTACACAACTTTTCGACACCTAAAAAGTATACTTAAAGTATACTTAAATGAAAGTATACTTGATGTATACTTAATGGGAAGTATACTTCAAGTATACTTAAAATATACTTAAAGTATACTCAATGCAATATGTTTATCTGAGAAACATCAGACTTGGATCAATTATATTGTAAAATCATTTGTTGATATAACAGAAAAAATTACCCTTAACTTAAAGCAATACAAATGTACTAAGAAATTATAAAAAAATATACAGCAAATCTTGTTGGAATAGGTTTCCACAACATAAAAATATAAATTTTCTATTCCTATCAAAGGAACTCACTGCATTTGATTACCATAATATATTATTCTTCTTGATTTTAGTAAAATTTTCATTGACAATGAGATCATTTCAAGGAAGGTGCATGTATATTAACAGGTTTCTTTCTGAACTTTCTTTAACTCACTTGTACTTAATAATTATTGCTTAGAACCATCACACAATATTCTTCTTAATTTTAGTAAATGTTTAATAGACAAGAATGATTAGATCTGTCCTCTTTGGCTACAAAGTAAATTGTGCCATTACCGTATTAAAGAAATATGTCTACCAATTACATACAAAAACTGGAACGAAAAATGCGATCTAACGAAAACAAGACTTGGGTTTTATATTTTGAATTTACACTGCACTTTAGGCGAAGTAAACAAGCTTTCACTTTGTAAACCTTAAGGCTTCACTCGTGTGTCATTTGCAAATGACTCGCAAAGAAGAATCGATATACATTGAAACGACTGGAACCCATACATTTTTCACCCCAAAACTTACTTGTGTCGTCAAAATTCAGTCATGGTGTACTTCTTTTGTTTTCTTTTCAAGTTCCACTCATATTGTACTCGAATTGTGAAGATAAATTAAAAGCAATATTCCAAGCGAAATATCTTGATGACACCAGGGCGGATAAAGATTGGGCGGTGAAACGGGCGCTCCGCTCTTCATTTAATGTGTGATGCGGAGTAGGACTGGCACGAGCGCTCTTTCCGCGCTTCCGGTGCTCTTGAAGGCCGGCGAAAATTTCCTTTTTGGAAACCGGAAATCCTATTTTCTTTCTGTAATTTCTGGCTACAATGTTAAATAGATAAATTCGTTTCATAACAATATCAATAAACAGTTTCATATGTTTGTGTCTGTACGTCTATAAGTCAAACTTGTTGGTCGTATAATGCCAAAATTTGAGTTTTATTTGAAAGTGTCGAATACCTCCCCCTTCCACTAAATATCACCTAATCGTCTTTCACCGTTTCGTTTGCAAAAGCTTAACACTTCTTAACCTCAATTTTTACATATGTTAAAGAGGGATAAATTTTATATAACATAACAAAAAATTAGATTGATATATAGTGATATAGTGGCGTTGTACTTCTTCAAACTTTGCTTCTCGGGTGCAACGCGCCATGGCGATTCGCGCAATGCGTTGCAAATCCGGCAACCGCACGTAAACAAAATTTATTGAGGTTAGTTGAAAGGTTTTTTCTCCGTTTTTCTCTCTAAAAAAAACAAGGTAAACAGTAAAAACTGAGGGGAAACTAATTTTGAAGTTTCCAAGTAACAGAAAGACGTATGAGATGTTTTTTTCAAAATTAAAAAGAAGGATGATGGTGATTGAAATTAGCATAATTTCACCTTGCACGAGCTGCACGCATTTATAAAATACACGTCATCTACTGCTGTCTTTTAAGGTCGGTACGCACTAGGCAACAAGTTACAGCAACACGTCGCGGCGACACGTTGCAGCGACAAATCGCCTCGTGTGTACTGGAGAATTTTTGTGAAAATCTTTTGTCGCTGCAACAGCATCTGTCGCCGCAACAAGTCGCACAGATTCAGTCTGATTTGATTTTTTGCGACTTGTTGCAGCGACAAAATTCTGTTGCGGAGACAAAGATTTTCACAAAAATTCTCCACTACACACGAAGCGATTTGTCGCTGCGACGTGCCGCCTCACCTTGTTGCTGCAACTAGTCGCCCGACCTGTGCACACGGAGTGATCTGTCGTCGCGACGTGTTGCAGCAACTTGTCGCCTAGTGTGTACCGACCTTTAGTTTTGCTAGGGATGACATGGATGAGATTTTCCTTCGTGTTTTAGACAGTACTTAGTTGTTTTTGTTTAGGAATAACATCGACATTGGCGAGTAGCAGAACGAAAATATAATTCAGTGGTAGAGTAATGGAAGTAATAAAAGAAACCCTTTGAAAGAGATGTTTGTCTACTCCAACTAAACCTCTCGCAAAAAAATAGCAACATTTGCCTCTCGGAGGCAGCGTACCAGCACAAAGGAACGAGGAAGAAGTGCAAGAAAACAAATCAAGCTGCCATAATTCAGTGACAGCGGCAGTGTCTAATGTACAAACCACATCGCAAGCCCTGACCGAAGTCGAAAACAAGCGACATTTCTAAGCAGAGTCCCAGTCCACTGCATCACACCTTTTTGCTCGGACGCGCTCGTTTCACCGCCCAACCTTTATCCGCCCTGGATGACACTCTCGGCAAAGCTCAACGAACGTTCCTTCGAATCTGTATCGCCCGCCAAAACCATATATGGAAGTTAGGTATGCTGTAAATGATTCATACATGACCGTATTAGGAAATCCACAAGATCCCGTATATGTTCCGACGTCTTCCGGAAATTTTACACTCTCACTTGAACATCTTCGGCAAAAAGCCCTTCATGCTCTATTTAGTCTAAGACGCCACACTGATTTTAGGTAAACTGAAACCTTCCCTTGCAAATAAAATTTTTGACACAATGGTCTCACCGATTTTAACTTACAACAGTGAAGTTTGGGGTGCCTTTGTGAAATCAGATTTTAAGTCATGGGATAACTCCGGAATCGAAAAAACTCATTTGCACTTCTGTAAACGATATTTAGAAGTCCATAACAAGTCATCCAATGTTGCATGCAGATCTGAACTTGGCAGATTCCCTCTGATCATAAATAACAAGATACTTAATTACTTAAACTATCTCCAAGAAAAAAGATGAAAATTCTATAGTTAAACAATCTTTAAAAATATCTGTTGACCTTTATCATAGTGGTCAAAATAGTTTTTACTCCAGTCTTAAGAAGATGACTGACTACTATGATTTCCCAGGCTTTAATTGTAATTTACTGAATAAATGTAAAATTAAGCAATATGTAGATCTTATGCAAAAGAAATATATCACTTACTGGAATCATACCCTTCAACATTCACAAAAACTTAACTTTTATTATAAAATCAAAACGAATTATAGCCCTTCTGTCTACCTAGATTTAACAAGAAAGAACCCTTCTAGGAAAACATTAGTGAAACTGAGAATAAGCAGTCACAAACTTAGGATTGAGACAGGTAGATACGACAATCTACCACGTGACGAAAGGTTATGCAATCTCTGCAATTGTAACAGAATTGAAGATGAAACTCACTTTTTATTAGATTGTCCAAGTTTTTCTTCCATAAGAGATATGTTCTTCTCTAAACTAGATCATAAAATACCGTTTCTGCGACTACAATCACATGAGTCCTTATTATCACATCTGATGAATTCTCCTGACTATTTTATTAACATCCAATTAATTTCATTTATATCAACTTGCTTTGAATTGAGAGACAAACTTATCTCCGGAATAATTAATCCTACTGATGGTTAGAAATAAACAATGATTGATAAGTTTCAAATTATTTTAAATATTTAATTTACAAGGAATCAATAAGTAATTTCAAGTAGCTTTTGCAATACTGTAATACTTTGTTATGGTCATGCAAATAAAGCTTATTGTTGTTGTTGTTGACGGTACTGGAAGTCAGCGGTAATTCAACACCTTCATATATACCTTTCTTTCCTCAAACGTAAAGATGTCCGACAATGAGCGATGGTTTTGCTTCGAGTTCTCGTTGTATTTCTTAAGGTCCTCGTAAGAAAGGAGGTAAAACGACGCGGGCCTTAATTACATCCACTATCTTTTGCTGCCAAATGCAAAAATTCCACGAAAGACGTTAAAGAAATGACCAGAATGAAACTGTGCGACTTTACCATTTCGCCCAGGGATAGGCGGATGATCTTCTTACGAAGGAAGTCGACTGAACAGCTAATGTGTGCCTTGTGTATCTAGAAACCTCTTATATACTTCACCACTCTGAAGAAATCTTTACATGATCTCAACTATGTCCTTAATAGAAGAAAACTGATTTGATCTGAATAGTATTTTGAAGTTAAATTATACTTAAAGCATACTTTTACTATACTTTTGTCTTGTAGTGATTTCCAGATCCAGACAAACCTTCTTAGATCCTCAGATCAGAATGTGTCTTTCAGTTTCAAAGTATACTTAAAGTACACTTTTCTTTCCAAAACTATTTTTCACAAGCACTGAAGTTTGAAGAAGTTAAGATTCTTAAGATTCTATGCCGATGACACTACGGGGTACTCTTCAAGCCCTTGTCCATCCACCTTGCAAATAAATCTACAAAACAACCTTGATCTACTCGTTTCCTGGTTTTGTAAGAACTTCCTGGCGATTAACCATAGTAAATCTCAATCCATCGTCTTCAATAGAGCAACTCTACCAACGCCCTTTGTTATTGACAGCAGTGAACTGGATTACGTTCCTCAGATCAAGCTCCTTGGTGTAATTATCGACAATTCACTCTCTTTTAAAGCACATATTAAAGAAATTTGCCGGAAAGTGAACACAAAAGTTTCAATTCTTCGTCGCATTCGTAAAATTATACCCTCAGATATTATGATTAAACTGTACAAAGCATTTATTCTGCCTCACTTTGAATACGCATCACCATTGTTCATAGGTCTAAGTAAAGGTTTGTCTGCAAAACTGGAGTCAACCAACGCATTTGCCCTTAGGACTCTTCTTAACTACTCTAAATCGACTGCTTATGAAGAGCTACTTAAAACTGTACATATCAAAAGCTTGGAACATCGACGCATAGAACAAGCACTGATACTCGTATACAATAGCATTTATAACCAGGCACCGAACTACATTCGGGAAATGTTTTTACTGCGAAGCAATGGTTACAGCCTACGGGGCCATTTTAAGGTTGTTCTTCCAAGGCCGACCTCATCTTATATGCAACATTCTTTTACGTACCAGGCTGGCAAACAATGGAACAATCTACCAGACAAAATAAGGATGTCGGAGTCCCTCTCTATTTTTAGGAAAAACTTACAAAACATACAGTTGTCTTCATCGTATGACTGCAACTGTGTATTTTGTAAATAGATAATCTGATTACCAATATTTTCTCTTTTTAAATTATTATTATTTTTTTAGTTGATTTAATTTCTTTATTTCTCATTTTTATTCATCACTTGTACATGTACATTATGTAAATTATCACGTTGTAATTTTTATGGCACATTTGCATTTAAACGAGCTATTGCTCATATGCGATATGTGGTTAAATAAAATTACTTACTTACTCACTTAAGTATATTGAAGAATTTGAAGTATAAATGAAGTACATTTGCCAAATATACTTCATTTATACTTTTTTTCTGGAAGTACAAACGAGGTATACTTCAAATGTACTTTTTTTCTGAGAAGTACATATAAAGTATACTTGAAGTATACTTAAAGTATACTTAATTTCTACAAGGGCAGCTGACCCGTCTCGCGAAGAAGATTGGGAAACAGGTACATGTATCTTTTGATATATCCTTCCCCCACCCCCT
This sequence comes from Porites rus, assembly GCA_964035705.1. Taxonomy (NCBI): domain Eukaryota; kingdom Metazoa; phylum Cnidaria; class Anthozoa; order Scleractinia; family Poritidae; genus Porites; species Porites rus. Next base: position 13,974,057 of record OZ038004.1, on the reverse strand, counting down.
GCCTCTGTTTAGACCCAAAAGTATCTTTGGGAAAGGGGTAAACAGGGAGTAGATTGAACCAAATGCAAGGAATATATAATTATATGTTTGCTTTATTTTCTCCTCGTATTGATTCACATTAATTTTGTTGTCTTTTCAGTGGGAACAGTGAGTCGTAATACCAGCCAAGTTGGTCTTCTTGAAGATGGATTGTCCCTTAACAAATTAATGGTACTAGGCTGATAATAATATTGTTCTTTGTAATCTTTGAAATTCACATTCAATTTAAAAAAGGTTTTGACATCAAAATGTGTGCTTACTTCGACTGTGCTATAGCTATAAGAGTAAATAACCTTCTTCTTTTCTATCTTTGGCATGGAGACCAAGGGTCTTTTAATGAGATTTGATACATGCTGGATCATGATCAAAGCAGTTACAATGTACTGAGGTGTAGTCGACATTTCATGTACTTGTGTGAATTAGCAGATCAATGTTCGCCACTAAATTAACCTGTAAAGGTCACTTTTAGAATGTTGGGAATCTGTAACAAATTGACCTTAAGTTAATCTTTGCATTTTTCAGCAATTACAGAATTAGAACAAACGGGGGAACAGATGATCTGCGAGAGAACCCTCAGGCAACAGAACATGGGAGGTTTGCCCGTGTTTTTGAATCTGTCTTTCGAAGAGGTTTGTTAATACTTAACATCACTCAATGGTGCTTGGTTGTTACTGATTTAATCAGCATGATTATATTTTTTACCTAGAAATAACAGAATCCAATAATATAATCACATGGTTGAAGATAAAATGATAAAATAAAAATATGGACAAGAGAAAAAATGACCTCGACCTCCACCTTCAATTTACGACAAATTAGTTCAGACACTTTTCTTTGTCCTAAAGGGCCTTCGTGGCATTTTACCGACTTCAAAAGGAGAAAATAAAGCTTTCCCTTCCCTATTCCCCCCCCCCCCGTAATGTCGTGCTGCAATTCAAGGTATCATTGGCAAAACATCAAACACCAAAATTTTTGAATGGAGCCCGGGAGGGGTGTGGATTGTTCTGTTCTCTGAAGTTATGCTACTTAAAATAAGTATAATGTCTCAACAATTTTGTCACCGATTATTGGTTTTGTTTACAACACTGTCAAGATTCACTTTTCCCTGAGTGTGTTGTCTAATGTTCCACTATTATTATAGTGCAAAAATTAATTTCCCTTGAGGTGTGCAAAGAAGGCAAGGACTAGTTAAACTATATTAATATTATTTTTTTTATTCAATTTGCAATCATGTAGATGCCATCAAGCTTCCCAATATGGAAAGATAATTGTTTTAGTGATAATGTCACATCAAGGAAATGATAGTCATCTTGCAAGGTGAATACAAGCACTAATTCTATTTGAAAATTTTAGTCTTTTTACAAACTAGAATGTTGAGTGTATCACTGCATAAATTTAAAACCCATACCACGTATAGATATATAAAACAGAGGGCGTGACTTTTATGGTGGGCATCACTAGCTACTTGGATGGTGTGAGCCGAAGCCCATTTATAGTAATAGACGTAAAATTTTTGGTCACACTACATTGAATAATATCTAGCAAGTTCACTGTTTGAATTAAAAAAAAATGGATCCATTTGGAATGATGATGGCTCTGTCATTCTTTCTGAATAACTTGGCTAAGAATTTCAACTTGAGAGTGGTTTTGATTAAGATACCTGGCCTTCTACCAGCTACTCTGACCAGTTATCCAACCTTATGCAAGTACTGCAAAGTATTTTTCTGTATAATTAAAATTTACTATATTATAAGTTAAACGAATAACACCTTGCAGGAGCCACCTGTCACTGCTAGAGTAACTATTCTTGCATTGTTTATTTGTTATTGTTTATTTACTCATCCATAAATAGAATTTATAGTTCCTTATTGTTTTTAAGTAATCGCAAATACAAAATATTTCAACATGTGTAAATAACATCAAGGGTTTCTCGTTTTCCCAAAGGCTTCTGAATGGCATCTCCGAAGCTAACGATGTTTATTTTTGGTTGGGGATGGCAGAGTCAATGAATGGAAGACAAGGTGATTAATGTGCTTGTGATCAAGTCGTCAAGAAATTTATGTTACAATTTTGTGCCTCAGCAGTTTGTATTGCATTAACTTCATTGATATCTCTGTTTGCAAATGTATTCACCAGGTGAAAAATAGAACAAATAATTCCTGAGATTATAAGTACATAAATCTATATTAAATAATACATGTAAAACTGTACATGTGTGGCCGCCATTTTTAGTTAAAGAGAGATGATCAAAAGAGGGCTTTTTGTCTATAGTTTCTATGCATGAAAAAAAATTGATTTTATATAAATGAAAAAAATAATAAGAAGAATAACAGAGATCTTCAACATGATCAAATGCTCACTTGACCATAGACTTGACTAATTAATATGTACTGTCAAGTGATAGTTTAGTTTATTGATAATTTGGAAGTTTATCAGTATATACTATATTTTGATGTGGACGATTTTGTATTTCTTTGCAGTGAAACAAAAATTTGGGGACAACAATAAAGATTCTGAGGTGTTTGTTGTTGCCCCCTCGACAACACCTCTGAATCCAGTTCTTGTGGATCGCTTCTCAGGTGAGATTAAAAAAAAATTCCTCAACAAAAGATTATATTATTTTGTACCCTGCACAAGGCATAATACATTGGTATTCTACTGTCTTGTCTTACTGATCAAAAGCTTGCTCCTTCATAAAAATATACATTATAAAGAATGTAGGTAAATAGTAAACTAGGCAAAAGGCAGCCAGGTTACATGCATTGGCACCTTGATTAATGTAATAAATAATTACTACACGAATATAAATTAATATTGAGTTTTTGAACTGTTTTTTTTTCACAGACCATGACTAGTTTATAATATTTTCTGCAACTAAACAGCATAATTTACACGTCATTTTAATTTCTTCTTAACGAGGGAATCCAGAAAAGAAAGGATGATGACGATTGTAAGTCAATTTCCTTTATGCAATTACAGGGCAGGCCCTTCAGGATGTAAGAGGGATGAGAGAAGCGATAGAGAGGGGAGAGGCAGCATTGGGCTTACTAAGATCCGACCGGTTTGTTGTTGATCATTGTTATTGTTGTTATTGTTGTTGTTATTATTATTATTATTATTATTGTTATTTTTATCTGTGACAGTGTTAAGATAAAAGCTCAAGTTTACAAACATACATCAGTACATCTCATAAGAAGATGCAACGGGTGGTACAGTCACTGGAGAATTTTGATTCCATTTACAATCCAGAGTTAATGATATTTGTCAAGAGTAATTTTTATCTCATCCCTTAATGATAGTGACAGAGAATATCAGAGAAGAGACCTTCTCCTGCAACAGAAGAAGGAGCTGCAGGATGAATCGTTGAGGAGGGACAAAGAGAAGAAGGTTAATTTAATGAAATAGCTTCTTTTGAAATTTTTACCACCTCTTAGTTCTAACTAGTAGAGCCTAGAGCATGAATGCATATAGTAATCAGTTCTTCAGCTATATAATTGCACTTATACTACTACACGAGAAATTTCTGCCTTTTGATTTGCTTAGAGCAGTGATACTTCAGCTTAATTTGAAATACCTACATGTGAATTTAAATTACAAACCTTTTGTGGATAGTAGTATAAACAAACAATAGCATGATATGTGATATTTGACATACATGTAAATACCACTTGTGATATTTCAAAATTGTCTCAAATTTCACTCGCCTAACAGCTTGTGAAATTACGTATAAAATATCGATCACTCGTGGTTTTTATGCCAAATATCACTTCAAATCATGCTATTACCTATAGAAACTATTCTTATGTTTACCTGTTGTTTTATTTTTCCAATTAATTTTACTTTTAGAATGAAAAGGAGAACATTCATGAGGTGAGTGAGTCATTCAATACAACCTGTTGTACTTTTTTTTTTGTTGACCTGCTTAATATCAGAAAAATAAAAATAAAATGTCTGCCAAACACTGAAACTAATGGTTTTGGTAAAGGTTTCACTACTATTTAACTAGAGTACTATACATTAATGCATCATCTCTTTTTACTTGTTGTGGCATCCCAAACAAACACAGTGTGAAGTGCCATGAGTAAACATTTGTTGTGCAAAGAATTAAGGAATTACAAATGACCATTTTCATTGAATAAATTAAATAGCTTGCCTATTGCTACATTAGTTCATACTCCCCAACACAAATTAATTGCAGATAGCAGTACTGCAGCATAGAACATGCACCTCTGTTGAGGAGATACTAACAAAAAATGTAAACAAACAAACAAAAACAAATAAAATACAAAAAGGGTCACTCTTACTTGTCT
>OZ038004.1:13947208-13967208 GCA_964035705.1 Porites rus | reverse complement strand
GGGATGGGTTAAAAGAGACATTGTATATCCAGGAGCTGAAGCCCTCTACGTATTCGAAAATTAGCAGCGAGAACTTGTTACTATATTAGTAACAATCAACCACTGTCAATAGTTTCTTGTTTTTTTTTTTTTAAGATAGTTTTTCAATATTGTACCCAGATGTCTTTATTTCGTATAGAGGAAAACTTTGAAAATGTAACGGTTTTCTTTGAGACTGTATGTAGACAAGCATACTATCTCCGGTTTTTGTATTTTATTCTTAATTACCTTGCTTTTCTTAAATGGGGAGTTTATTTGGGAAATTGCATGGCATAATTTTATTATAGCATAAACTTTGTAGACATGCCCCTTTCTTTTCGTTTAGCGTCGAATGAATTTTAGGTCGGACAAATCAGGAGGAGTCTGGAACTAGGAGGCCCAGTACCCCAGCATCATTGCCGTGGAGAACGGAAACAACAAGAAGTGGTTCATAAAATCAACATGGCTGCAATGGAGGAAGACAAAATCGATGTGGTGGTAAAAATCAAACAAAAACATGGCATAAATTTTCAAATTAAAGGTGAAAAATGTTTGACCACGTCATCACTGCTTCTCTTATCTCAGCCCCGAAAAGTACTTTTGACCGTGTTTTGTGCAAGTCCTTACACAAGTTTTGTGCAAGTCCCGCACTTAAATTCCTTTCTTCCGAGGTAATTGTTCATTTAATCACGTTAATTCGGCCGCGTTCACGTAAAAACACCGTTTGTTTGTCCTAGATGTAACCGCCAACGGGAAATTCACAATCGCCGGGCTGGAGTAGACATTTTGTAGATATCTGCGAGTTGTCGAAAGGGAAACAGAGCAGCCATTGATGAAATTATATGCAGTAGGAGTTCGAATACATGAGAACTGATTAAAATCAAAGCACAGTGGGCCAAGTTATTCCATTTTATTTCACAGACACGTGTGATCTACGTATTGACTCCCTTAATCGAGAAGAAGTAGTCAGTCTCTTGCTGGTTTATTCCTTACACCACCCTGATAGGTAGCCACCTTCAGCAAAGTCTGGCTTGGAATCATATCCATAACACTTGCATTGAGTTTTAGTCGGACCTTCTACCAAGGACGTGAACGCCTTACAACCGGACCATGTGACCCTCGGATTCCTTCCCGAGCACAGATAATAACAGCCTCTCCTACATTGTTCAGCCTGCGTCAGCCTCACATCTAGGGAAACACTGACGTCGCTGTCAAACCAAGTATAGTTGGCAATTGTACAAGAATGCGTATACACCTTTTCTGTCTCGCGTGTGCATGCTGTTGGAGATCCGCATTGTCCTAAAACCAAAACATTGTTATTACACATACTTCAATACCCGACCCGATGCAGAATTAAATTTCAGGTAACCAAAAAGGTACGGAAAAGTCGGAACTCGAGTTACTGGCTCTTTGTGTACTAAAATGCGTTATCATGGCCATACGGGCCAAAGACACACAGCAACTCATCAATTCTCAAACAAAGATTTTTCACCCGAAAAACTGGTTTTTCTCCTTCGCAATCATCTCGCAGCTCAGTTTTTATTCAGTGACCGGAGGCTTTGTTTAATTTTCTCCCCGGCAAGTTCACCGTTGATGCTGACATAAATTAAATGACCGTTTGAGAAAAACAACAATTTATTTATTATTTTTCCGAGATATGGAGACAAAAATCTTTTTAAATCTTAGGGTAAAACTAACTTAAGTTTTAAACACAAGTTTTGTTAATAAAGTGGAGTAGATCGAGAACCCACAACCTCAAAGTCGAATCAGTCGAGGCGACAGCTTGGCCTGACCACATGAATAAACTGAGAGACTGAGCCGAGCCAGATAATTTACCAAAGGTTCTTACCAGAAATAACAATGGACAACAGTAGGAGAGGCAGTAGAAGACATCTCATCTGTGCCATCTTTTGTCCAACCTTTGCGTTTGCTGTAAAAAAAAAATTAAAATATAGTCCGCGTAGCCTCTTTTTAAGACTGATTAAAATAATGGCTTGTTTTTGCAAAATGTCATTTGAAGAAAATTCTACTTTTTGTAATTCTTACCGTTGAAGTGATTAAGCCTTATAGATCTTAGTGTACTGCACAGCCTCAAACGGTGACTGATTACCTCAACATACAAGTAACACGATATAATTAACAAGGCTAACAACATGTCGTCAATCTGTTTGACCAGACTTATCCGGTTGGCCAATCAGCTACTTATGGTGATTAAATAATTCAAGAACCTGTTGCTTAGTCCGATTCTATTTTCTTGTAATTCGAGGCCGGTGACCTGTCAAACGCGTTCAAAACTAAATTGTGGCATTACAATTTTCAAAAATTCAGAGCAATTACTTAGATTTTTTCGGAAAATAGCTTATTCTAATGGGTAATCCTGTAATTTCTCTCAGATTAATGAATTTAAGGCAAGGAATTTAGGGGAAAAAGGAAAAATTTCTCAAAAAACTACATCAAGATATTACACGGATTTGAAAATTTCTTCCTTAAACAGGAGAGAATTTCCTCTGTTTAGTCGGAATCTCAAAATCGTGTTAAAATTGAGCGTAACGAATTCTTGTTTCCGTCGGATGCCGAAATCTTCCGAGAGCGAATCACTGATTCCCCTTTACCGCGAGATTTTCGGACGATCACAACTCGGAAATAATAAGGATTTCATTCTTCGAAGAATTGCCACCGCCAGCACCGAAAGATACTTTCGAATTTCGGAACCCCAAAACCCACCAAAGACGTTTCCGAATTTCGGAACCCTAAAACCAAACAAAGACGTTTCCGAATTTCGGAACCCCAAAACTACCCAAAGACGTTTCCAAATTTTGGAACCCAAAAACTACCCGAAGACGTTTCCGAATTTCGGAACCCCAAAACCCACCAAAGAAGTTTCCGAATTTCGGAACCCCAAAACTACCCAAAGACGTTTCCGAATTTCGAAACCCCAAGACAACTAAAAGACACTTTCGAATTTCGGAACCCCCAAACAATAACAGCTAAATGAAAATCAGTCGCCAAAAACTCTCTACAACGGTAGTTTTATATTTCAATCCAGAGACCTTAAATCCTAAACGCGACACTGCGTAAGAACACGATCCGCATCCGTGCACTTGCTCCGCCACTTTTTAAACAATAGTATTCTTAAATTACCTGATATTTCGTCTGCACAGACATGTTTATTTGTTTATGGTTTTTTTCAATTATGAGCTGTCTGAAGTATTTGCAAGTCATTTCAACCCTGTTTCTGAGGTTCATTCCTATAATACTAGATATGCCCAATCCAATTACTTACTTCCTTCTCCACCAATTATGGTAAGTTTTCCGTTCGCTTTACCGGAAATAGATTATGGCAGCCGTTGCCACTAGATATAAAAACACTACCCTCTAGAAGAAAATTGAAAAACAGATTGAGACTCTTAAAACTGTCAAACCATCTTTGATCTACCTCTCTTAGTGGTGTATTGCTTGTTTCATACCCCACCACTTAAGGTAGAAAAATTATCATAAATAACTTCGTTGGATATAAATCGAATAAGGCAATATATGAGAAATGGAAATGGTTACCTCGATTTCAAAATTTCGCTTGATTCTAAATTAGCGAAAATAACAGGATGGAAAGAAAATTCCATTCGGCATCTTAAATGAAGTAAATTCTCAACATAATACTCCTGGTTCTCACAAACATAACGGTAACCGTATTTTAGAACCCTCACACATCGACCGAAATTAAAGCCTCTTGGAATGAATGTTTGCCCCAGAAAGTACCGTACAAAGACATCCCAAAACAGACTGGTTGAAAGCTTTTTCTCATGCATCGTTCCATTCTTGGGGAACTTAAGAATAAACAACAGGAAAATAACTTAACACGAATAAAAAGACAAATAATAAACGTAATGTTTCAAACTTATTTCCTACTCACCAACCCAAATAGAAGTCTCTTGATAGGTTTAGCGTCAGTCCTTTCAGAGGTCTTCGTGTTGTGAAAGGAGCTCTCTTTGAAGTAGATATATTTCCTTGAGTTGCTTGGAATTCTTACCTCACAACCACTTGGGCCCTTGTGAAAGCGATGGGTCGGAAGGAAGGTTAATGCCCATAATAGCGTCATATGCCACACTAGAATAGTTGGATGTGACCGCTCTAAAAGGGGTCAATTGGACGTAGTCACTGTTCAAGCTTAACCGATTAATGTTAAAATTCTGTAAAGTTTGAAGAGTGGTGTGTCTTTCCTGAAAACTGCTTTTATTAGCTGTTTTGACTATCTTCAAGTTTTCATTGACATTTGCTTTTTTCGTCAGTTTTTCCTCGATTTGCATGTGAGCTGCGCAAGGACTGGTTCCCAGTTAATTTCAAACTGACGTGCTGGCGTCTGGATCACGTAGACAAATTTTTGAGAAGAAGCTTTTTTGTTAGTCGCTTCGAGAAGTTTTTTGTAATCTGCCTGCTTTAAAGTCATTTGTGAAGCCTTCTTTAAAGAATGTCATTAAAGACAACTTCGCCATTGCACTAGAAATACGTAAACTGGATATCTCCCGTAAACTAACGTCGGGGTATTTGTAGCAGTGTCAGCTCAGCAACACCCCACGTTCAACATCAGTATTAAAATTCTAACATGGCTCCGAAGCTTTCTGGTAATTTTTCTATGGTTCTGGTTTTCATTGTGCTCAGGAATCTTCTGGAACGACATTGCGAGACAATGGATTCGTGAAAAATTTGCAGTTTTGTCCCTACACCCTCGGAGTCATGTTAGAGTTTCAATATATCAAACGTGGGCCATTCATTCAAATACAGTGAAACTTGTATTTAGCGCGGTCACCCTTGGGAAATGGCTTACTGACCGGTTACAGTGTGACACAGGTTGACCGTTTAACACGGGTTTTGCAATTTTACAATTTGATAAAGAAACTAAGGTGCTAACTGAGAAAAATATTGATAGTCCAACGACAAATTGACCTCAAAGTGTCTGTACCTCTTCTTGCGACTAAGGAAGGAATTAAAAGACAACTAAACGCTATGCACACTGTATCTATGGTACTAATATATTTGATGACCTTATAATAGAGGAAAAGATAAAAACATTAATTCGCTAGACCTTGGAAAAGGTCGGACAGAGGACTGACCGCTTAATACAAGTCACTTTTATATTAATTTTAAGTAATGTAAAACTGAGTCCGGGACTTATTGGTAAGCGACCTCAGAGGTGAGCTTTTACAAAATACAGGTGAGTTTTACAGCAATTAAGGGAGATGATTTCCGGGACTTAAGTTACCTCTTAATGTTAAGGAAGGCTTGACACTAATAAATTTAGCTTTTACTTGTGTTTTCATTGAACTATATTTAATTAGATAGATAATGTTTGGTTTTGAAGGTGGTTAATGTAAAGGTCATAGAATTTGCCCTTAGGGCCTATTAGCATCGATCTACAGTTACACTGAGCGCCTATGAGAGAACGTCACTACCACATTAACATAAGTGATTTCTTGACTGTCATTTTAGTGCATGTACCATGTGCTGTTAAAAGACAAATTATCATCGTCGTAACCAGAATACTAAATGTTAAGTAAAAATTGATATTTTTTGTCCTAACACCATTTATTCTTAGTCTAAATGCGGTACGACGAGCACTCCCTCATGTCATTTCTTTGATTCCCGACCATTTCGGTCATCAGTCTGCCTGGGTCTCCGTGAATTAGCGGTCTTCAGTTTTGTAACTTTGCTTTGACGTAGCTCTTTATTAGTCTGCGAGATACTCCTCTGCCAAACCTTTATATCAGCTGAGGGTCCCACCAGTTACGCAACCTAACTTCCTATGTTCATTGCTTATAGAAAATCGATGAAAAGAACTTAAGGAAAGGCTGCAACTTACCCACCAGCCTCAGAAATAGTATTGTCAGTTTCTCTTAAATGAGTCCCGCCACTAATAATTTACAAATTAAAGGTCTGTAAACTGGTCCTTACATAAATTCGGCCTCGCGAATGGACGTGAAGAACTTTTCCCCTGACCGGCGGTAGCTGAACAAAGGAGATAGGCAATTTAAACGGTTATTCAAACGAAGTCTAAGTTAGGCCGCGGTTTAGCAAATCTTTGGACTTCCAGGTATCTTCCTTAGTGGGTTATTTTAAGAATATATTTTAAATGCTTTTTTAGTCTGCGCCATGTGCTATCATGAAACTGTCCACGACAAATGGTGTTAAGATAAAAGAGTTGGGCGAAGTGAAAATGGCCTAGAACGGGGTTTTGTTAAACACTAGCTAACCTCTGTTTAAATAACTGGTCGCAAGGGTTTGACTAGTACAGAATAACGCTGATTTGCTATAGCCCACCTTTCAGCCTCCCTAAGAAATGTTGTGCTTTTTCATTTTATTTAACCGCTTGATTTAGCCATTTCATCTGCGTGAGCTAGTGGTGTGCACATTCCTCTTACCAAAACAGAATTCATCGCGTCAAGTGTATGCAGTTCCGTCAAAAACTGTATCATAATTATCTCCGAAAGATCTCAGTTGACGGAAAGCTAAATCTAAGGAGTCTCGTCGAGAAAGACAAGATTGAGGTGGAGGAATGCGGCGTATGAGAAATTCGCTGTTTTACTATTCTTTGGTATTCAGTGAGATGTAAATGATATGGCGCGTTTTTCTGAAATCCCTCAATTTAGTGGACAATTGGAGAAAAATATAAAGAATCCGCTTGAGAAATATCAAAAAGAATAAAGACCATTAAGGTATTCATTACAGGAAACAGAAATAAGTTGCGGTTACACAACTGACAGTAAAGATTGGTTCACTCTCAAAGTCTACTTAACTTTGGCATACAACGTATAAAGACACTTCTGCAGCAGTAGGGGAGTCCGGCAGAGATACCACCTACGCTACCACCTCCTGCTATATGGTTTCTCTCTTCGTAGGGACTACTAAGATACCGTCTAGCTACCGTGGCCTTTGACTCATCTGGATTTAGTTTAATCTTGTCTTATGCCACTTGGAATTAATAAATTCTTCAGTGAAAAATCATATATGGTGTGGGCATTCAAATAAATTTGGCATGGTACTTTAGTTACTTGTCTGAATTTCAGTAGTTTCACAGGTAGGAGTTCGGATTTTTTTTGCGCACATCGTGCTGTGTAACTGAAATTGGAAAGATAAAGATTGACCACCCCAACAGACTTTTTCCTTTATTTGAGCGTCAATTTAAGATTCACTCTTTCGTAAACCTTATTGTTTACACTCATCGGTGAACTCGTTGTTTCTTAACTCATGGGTTAATGTATGTTGGCAGCTAAACGGATCTTAATGGAGGTTAAAATGCCATTTCCTTAGAATATCACTGTATGTTTGCTTTTTGGTACTAGAAAACCTTCTGGTGCTTAATGGAGCAGTCTGGCTGTTTTATGGGGAAATAATGGAAATAAACTAGGATAGAAAAGGTATACACATAAACCAGTTAGTCCGCTAATGGGATCAGAGGCACCTTGTTTTCGTGGTGGACGATGTGGTATATTCACTTCATATTTTAATTTTTAGCAGCCCTTAAATTCAATATCTTTTAATTTTCTAAAATTTCAAACATCTCCGCCAATTTATATCTGTCTGTGTTTGGAAAAAGGTAACCTACAACAGAAGGGAGCCTGTAACAAATGTATATCTTTTCTGTGGTTCCCATATTGACTTAATATCTAAATTACCAAAATAGCCTTAGTGTGGCCAAGCTTCTTTCAAGTGTGGTAGAGTTTGGCCAGCGAACCAAGCCCCTTGCCCTTTCCCCCCTCTTCCGAAGCCCTTGTTCCAACAACTAAAATGGCAGGAGTAAAATAAACTAAAGGCATGCAATGATTTCAATGCTTGCCTTCGTCACCTCTAAAACAATTAGAGGCCGCCTTGGCTATGAAAGAGCAGTGACTGTTGGTTAAATAAGGAAAGTTTTATTGAGTTTAAGTTTTTTTTTATTTTATGCAATACACTTGAAATGATCCTCTTAATACCAGCACCTCGGTTTAAAGGATCTTTCTACTAGATCTACTAGAATTGACATACAGAGAAACTGTCCATACGTCTTAGCTACTTTTTTGTTTTACTTTTAATCGTTCAGGATGGTCTTGAGAATGTTCTTCGTTTAATCTAGCCGTGCTGAGGTCACGTCAAATCATCAGATTAAACTCTCTCTTCTCTTCATCTTCTGTCGTCATCTGCACCTTCCCCACTTAGAAAATCATCTTCCGTCCCTTCTCCTGTACATTCCCTTATTGGACCATCGCCTTCACTGATTTGATCTGTATCGCTCTTAACCGGATCTCCAGCTTTCCTGCTCAGACCTACGCCACCCTTGATTTGACCTTCATTACTTTCTTCACCATGATCTGCAGCTTCCCCGGTCTGATCGTGATCTCTGTGATTGTTTTGAAACTGGTACTGGCCATGGCCACTGTTTTTCGGCACTGCATCCCTGTTCAACATAGTCCACACCACGTTCCGAGTTCCTCTTCTGTCATTCTTGCATTTGCACACAAATCCAGCGACTTTCCAGCCGCACCCATGCTTTCCCCAGCTTTTATCGTGGTTTGCATGTGCTGTGATCTTACTGACACCTGTTTCTTGCTCCACCGTATTGTAACGAACGCACGATCTCCCATAACATGAGCACCGAACTGCCTTGTAATGGCAGTCGTCATCGGTATGGCAACCCTCTGCAGCCAGACTGCATTCGAATTCTGGAGATTTGTCGGAGGAGCTTTTGGTGTGATTAAATTTTTGCATGTGAATTCCTCTTCCTTCTTTGAAGGAGCATCCATAATTCAAGAAGCCAAGATAGAAGTACTGCAGGTTTACAGCTTTAATGTAGTTTGATTCTGAACCGGGTTTGAAAAGAAAACGGCTTTGCAGAATATTCCATATTGATCTGAAAGTGTGTTGGACACCTGCGTCCGACTCCTTAGCTTCCCTCAAGAATTTCTCTATTAGTTCTTCGGTTCTCTTTGTCCTCAGGGCACTTCGGGTCTCTGTTTTTCCTCCTCTAATGACAAGGTTGTCTTCAGTGTTCATATGGAAAGCAGCAGATCTTTCCTCTTTGCTGAGATTTACACAAGCCTCGAAGCCCACGATTCCCGCGGCCGTGGGACCGGCAAATGACACATAGCTTCTCACTTGAAAATCTCTCTGACTGTACGACTTGGAACTTTCTGCGAATGTTGTTTGTCTTATGCTTGCTCCTCGATTAACGGAAGTTACAACATGGGAGCCATATTTATTCAGGAATACATCGTACCATTTCCAGGAGTTTTTCAGCTAGGGCTTTTCAATTTTTTTTGGCAGCTTTTCAAAGTCCTTGATTAAGAAACGGTCCAGATAAGAACGATAGCAACAACGGCAACGGACATGTTGGAATGCAAAAAAGGTGCTAACTTTTCTATTGTCTGTACTTACTTCTGATTGGCTTAAACAGCAAAAGTTAACAAAACTTCATAAACGGTACATATATTCATCCTTACTTTCCAACCATCTTCCATATAACAAAATCTGGTCTCAGTTTGAATAACAAAGAAATCCTATGTGGGGAACATGTAAAATTGTAAACTTTTCCTGGCTATTGTTTTCAACTCTTGTGATTGGTCAAAATCTTTTAACACAAAAACACACCCTTTCAAAGGGGAGTGTAAATGCATTTTATTGCGTAAACGGCCTTCATGTAGGTTTATGCATTCTCTGTGTAAAAATGAGAACATTCCTATGTGGAGAAAGCACCGTTGCCGCATAACAAAACAAATTGCTATTCACCTTACCCGAATCATTACTTAAATTATTGGACAAGTTTGCTGTTGTATCTAGGCAGTCTTTGTCGACCACGATCTTTTTGGTCAACGCCCTGACGTTTAAAGACATTCCACTTACTTTGGATTCCTTCGACTGTACCTGTTGCGCAGCACTGCTCAATGTAACACCCAGTGTAAAGCTAGATTGCAGCGAGGGATCCAAGCCCGCTTCTGTGGCCACTTTCCAGTAGAAAGCCTTGGTGCTCGCATAGTAGTCAAAGAAACTGCCAGTGCTGTGCAAATCTTTCTTAAAAAAGCAGGTCGAAGGGAAGGAGTCAAAGACGCTGGCCTCTTTTTCTTGAAAGTCGTCAAGTAAGTTGATCTTCCTGAGATAAACTCCTTTTCCGAGCTCTTGCGTGTCTCTTTCTCCTGAGATTCCCATAGAGGTGACTGTCAGACAAATAATCAGCATCAACCAGACAACCATGGCTTCTAGTATTCGTGTTTTGTTTCTGAGAAATATGGCACCTGATGAAAGAAAGGTCAGTATTATTTTTCAGTTTATAAAGAAATTGTGGTCATCATAGTAGGATTCTCTCCAGTTTTCTGGTGTTTTTCTGGGTCTTCTCAGCCATGTCTCAGCAGCTTTCCGCAGCTTAGAGACACAACACTTTCCGCAAGATGTGAGCAGTACTAAGGTCATTATAATTGTAACTTTAATTATTAATTATTATTTATTATCATGATCATTAAATATAATTAACAGCATTCTTTTCATTTGCGAGAACTGGTGCTGTGATATGGAACGGTCTACCTCAGTCTCTTAAGTCGCTGAGAAATCTCAATTTAAATCTAAAATCAAACCAATTCTCCTGGAGATTCTTCAGAAAACATACGACCATAATGAAGTTCCCCAAATACTTTGCAATATTAAGCGCTAAATCTTTTGCAGAGTATCTTCATTTACCGTCAATAACTAATAGCTTCTTCATCAATCCAACTGATTGTAATGAAGTACAAATAATTCTTTTATCGTCTCTTGACGCTTCTAAAGAACCTGGTCCATATGGTACTCTAATACACTTAATGAAACTTGCCAAAGAATCCTTGGCGGAATCGCTTTCTATCGTCTTCAACTGGTCACATTTGATTGAGGAATTTTTGCCAGATCGTCTTAAACTATCCAAAATGATACCGTTATTTAAATCGGGTTCACCTGAAGAAACATCCCGGACCAATCTCTTTACTTTCAGGCCCTTTTCAAAAATTATAGAAAGAATTATGAATAATAGGCTGATTGACTTTCGAAAAAAAGTAATGTTTTAAATAAATATCAGTTCGTGTTTAGATCTTTCACATTTTATACATTTTGGATTTTTCGAAAGCCTTTGACATAGTTAATCATCCACTTCATTTGAAAAAAGATGGAAAATAATGGTGTAAGAAGTTGTGCCCTTGATTGGTTTGAAACTCTCTAATCGATTGCAGTTTGTTTCGGTTAACGACATCTCAGAAAAAAATTGACTTCGCGGTGTCACGCAGGGCTCAACACTTGGCCCTTACTATTTCTCACTTATATTAATGATAATAGTAACAGCAGTGAACTTCTATCAATAACATTGTTTGCTGATGACATAAATGTTTTTCTGTTCGGTGACAATCCTGTCACTTTAGAAAAAAAATATTAGTAGAGAATATCTCTTTCTCCCTGATTGGCTAAAGGCAAATAAATTATCACTTAACGCATTAAAATCAAAATTTATGTTAATCTGCTCCTCGCGTAAGCGTCGACAAAATTTTCGTGTTCAATTAGGAAACGTCGAGTTAGGTCAAAGTAACTGTTTGAAATATACATGAGTTTATATAGAACAGCACTTAGCATGGAATGCTCATATAATCTATGTCTCTTAGAAAATTTCAAAAAGTATAGGTATTCTTTCAAAATTAAGGCATTACACTGGACGAAAATATGGATTTACCTCTATAGCAAATTTGGAGCAAACCATCTGCAAATGCCACATTTACTTAATTTTTTTCAATTTTGCCCCATGACGTAGGACCAAATGTTCAATAATTTTGCATTAATGGCAAAGGTGGTAAATGCCGCATTTGCCTCAAATTTGCCCCGTGTTTTAAAACAAGGATAACCTTTTAATTACTTTATCAAGGCATTTACAGGGGTGACAAACTTGATAGCAAAACTGACATTTGTCAGGTTTTTGCCCAAGTAGGCAAAAGCGATCGAAGATGAATTTTTGAACGCTTTTGCTCTCTTTAGCAAATTCGGTCAAAGTAGTAATTTCACACATTTTTGTTTAAAGTGAGCAAAACTCATTTTTCAACAGTTTTGCCCAGGATAGTAAATCTGAGCAAAAATTCATCTTATTTGTGTTTCGCCCAGTGTAGTAAGTGAGGTCAAATTATCACTTCTTCCGTATCTTTGCTCAGTGTGGCAAACATGATCAAAATAGTCGTTTGCCACTGTTTTGCTCAGGATAGCAAATTTGGCCAAATACCACTTTATTCTCAGTTTTGCTCAGGATGGCAGATATGATCAAAACAGTAGCTTCCCATACTTTTCTCCATTGCAGGAAAGTTGATCAAATATCATTTCTTCTGTATCTTTGCTCAGGATGGCAAATATTGCCATAATAGTAGTTTTCCATACTTTAAGTCATGTAAACAAAGTTGATTAAAATATCACTTTTTTAAACTTTCGCTCAAGATAGCAAATTTGATCAAAACATCATTATCTACATGTTTCTTATAAATGACTGACAAACAATTTAGACACCAACCAAAATTTAATGAATAAAATGACTTTATTATCTTTCATATACAATGGACAATAAAAAGTAAGTTAAATTAAAAGAAAGTTCCATTGGCCTCTGCAGGGCACTGCATGTATCAAAAAATGTATGCCTTTAAATAAAAAGCACACATTGCGAAACTAACTAAATTCATACGTGTATAAGAATATACATTGGGTTTGAATGTACAAGTCAACACTAGCTGGTTCATAATTATCTAAGGTTGGCACAGGTTAAACGTAACTCCATTTGAGTGGTATACTTCAAAAATACTCTTTCTAGATTCAATTGATACTATTGGCAAATGGTCGTCTGATAACAACACGCACACATCACTCCCAATGTAGGTGTGACATCCTTACTATTAATGGACAGAACATCAACCACAGGAAATAAAATTAGCTTCAAATTATTATGATAAGCGATATTCCTCAAATAATTATTTATAAGAACTTGTTTTCATCTGATAAATATCATCCACTACCCAAAATAGGCTGTGAATATATATTTGTACCTCGCCATAATTTATATAGTGTATCTAGTGCTAATCACTGACCCCAAGAGGAGATATGAGTCATTTTTAACCAAATCTGTTGTATAAAAATATTTTTTGTAAATAAAATGTGTTACTGTGCGAAAGCTCTGTGCATCTCTATGATTTGGGTACAACTTCGATATATTTTTACCCAGCAGTAAACACTTTTAAGGTTAATTTTGTTACCTTTTTGGCATGTATATGTATTTTATTTTACAGGTGCTTCATTCACTGCTAAACTTCTAAAACTAGCATGAAATGACACCCCAATTTTACTCTCATCTTATAGGTAGCCAAAAGCTTTTCAAGTGTGAAAGCAAATCTGCTATCTACTGATTTGGTTAAATACTTGTATTATTATTGTTATTATATCACTGTAAATAGTATGATTTGGTGAAATTCTTGTATTATTATATGCCCATAAATAATATATTACATTTATGTTTTTTTACTACAATCAAATTATTTGCTAAAAATGTGAGCAATGTTTTTCGGATTTACATGATCAGTTGTTTTGCTTGCAGTATTGGACTAATATAATATCCAAATTATCCAAACACAATCTGTACACTATGAAAGTTTTGTAGAACTTCTTTAATTCCTTATTATTATTATTATTATTATTTGTTTCGCTAGCTGCAATCCACTATGTTCATTACCGTTCTCAAAGATGCATTACAACGCCTTCGAAACCCAAAGTAGAATTAAAGTACAAATATCACTACGAGAACGCATAAATAAAATAATATAATATGTCAGATCAATGTTCCTCGATAGGTACCCGGTAGCATTTGTGTCCTGCAGCCGCGAATGTTCGATCCATTGAGTCCTCTCAAATCCACTCTTGTAATCCACTCTCCACTCTTTTCCACGACGAATCTACTCTTGCAAGTTACAACTCATGTCTTTGAATTAATTACAATTTCGCTTTACTGAAAGGTACGATTTATGAATACTAACTGATATTAAGAGTTTCAACGAGCACGTGCATATGGAATGTCACGAACTTTCGCACGTATCAGCGAAACACTCCCCCCACAAAACCGCTTGGGCAAGTTTATGTCGTCGCCGTTATACTTGCTCTCTCGTCTGCGCTCGGACAACTGATATTCCTTCTTAATGCTCAGCTTCAGATTCCCTCGGTGTCGTCCACTGGAACTAACACGATTAATCTGTGCACAGCCTTCTGCACGGTGACGCAGCCCCTGCCTTCGTACTTGTCGACGGGTTTACCTGGTCTGGGGTTTTTGTATTCCACGTCCACTTTCCTTACTCTGGCAGCATCTCCAGGGTAAACCTTGGACACTTTACCGAGCTTCCAGTTACCTCGCACCTGACTTGGATCTTGGATCAGTACTACATCATCTACCCTCACGTTGCGCTTCTTTGTATGCCACTTCTGCTGCACAATCAGACTTGGGAAGAAATCTCTAATCCACTTTCTCCAGAAAGCGTCGACAATCTGCTGAACAAACTCAAAGCGGTGATTTGGGTTTCTCGTCTCTCTAAAGGGACCACTAGGAACCCTAGAGGTGGATCGTCCTAAAAAGAGATCGTTAGGGCACAGGTAAGTCCCATCTTCGGGTAACGTCGGATGCCTATACCAATTGGCCTTTCGTTAACTAGGTTTGCTGCCTCATAGCAGACTGTTTGCAACTCAGAGAAGGTCATCACACTCTCACCGACCGCTACCGTAATTGCCTTCTTCACAGACTTTACAAGAGCCTCTGAGGCCCCGTTCTGCCAAGGCGCGTCGGCCGGAACAAATTTCCATTCCATTCCCTTTGTGGCTCCGAACGCGGCCAGCTCATCCCAATCCCAAGATGCCACGGCCTGGGCACTGTACCTTTCTAGAGACCGATACATAGCTTGACCAAAGTTAGCCTTCCCTGCTGGAAATACATTTGCTTGAGGGCTTTTGTTCACTTGAGCCAATCTCAGATTTAGCCAATCAGAACAAAACTGATTTTTGACATGTACTCTGACAACCAAATGAATCGAACCCTCCTTGCCGCCAGAGACTATTGATACCTCCTAAAAGGGATTTTCAGACACCAGTTACAATTATTGTGACAAATATATATCACGCTGAAAAAAACAATAAAATTCAATTCCGATAAAAATTAAAGGATACGAATCTTCGAACAGTTTATCGTATGAGAAGTACAAAACTGTTGACACACGTAGAGATGTTAGGAACCATAGTCTGGTACTTAATTATTTATTTAAAAATGAGGTTGAAAATTGCACGTGAATGAAAATCTATTTCCATAGAAAAAGATAAGTTCCAGAAATCCCTTTAAAAAAAAATAGGCTTTTGGAAAATTGATCCTATTAAAACATCTGGCCTCTTGCGTCATATTAACTCTCTGAAGTAATTGACTGGTCTTGAATAAAGATAAAACCACATGATCTCATAATTTTACAGAACTTCTTTTAACCGCTAAGATGGAGACCTGGTTTTGGATTCTTGGCTGGTTTCTTTCATTTCTGACCATCATTGGAAATGGATTTACAATCTTCCTCGTTTGCAGCAGACGAAATCTCCGCACCAAAACCAACGCGTTTATTGTTTCACTCGCCGTGGCGGATTTCTGTGTTGGTTTGAGCGTTATTCCTTCTCTGTTTTTCGGCGAAATTACAAACACCTGCGACTGGCCTCAAAGTTGGATGTCTTGGGTGTATTTCATACGGTTGCTAGGTAGTAACACGTCTGCTGTAAACCTATGCGGCTTAGTTCTGGATCGTTTTATTGCCATTGTCCATTCTCTAAAATACATTTCTTTTATGACTCGCCGTCGAATTTTCCGAATTATTCTCTTCTCTTGGGTTCTAGCAGTTAGCTATAATATCCTTCAGTTTCTAATTTTGATTATTTGCAAAACAGCTTTTCTCATTTTCCTTTGGCTTCATCTAATTTTCTTCGAATTCCTTCCATGCGTTGTATTAATATCCTGCTTTGTATCAGTGATATTTCACGTACGCAGGCATGATCGGTCAGCACGCACCTTAGCAAAACAGTTACGTTTTAACCATCAGATGTCGTTTAAAAGCCATCACAAAAAGTCTGCAGTAGTATTGATGGGTATTGTGATAGGAGTTTTTCTTGTTTGCTACGGAATATATTTACGTTGTAGTCTAGTAGTGTTATCCGACTCTAATGCATCATGTAAAGATGAACAATACAAAATTCCTTTCTTGGTTTTAAACTCGGCCATTAACCCACTATCCTATGCCTTTTTCAAAAGTGACATTAAGAAAGAGTTTAGAAAACTTATTGGCCATGGTTTTTTTAAGAAAAAGGACCATGAATTACGGGTTGTGGCGAGACTCAACAGTTTTGGGGCTGGCAAAGATGTGGCTGTAAGACTCAAATCGAGTTGGAATTTGGAAATATTGATGTCTGAGCAGGAAAAAAGGAAGAGCCAAAGGACACATGAGAATTCTCGGCTTGCACTGTCACGCAATTAAAAATAAAAATGCAAACCATTCAATACAGAAGGACTAGAATCTGGGAAATGAAAGAAGATAAATATACAAAAACCCTTGCCAAGAATCAGGTCTGTGAAATATTTCAAATGCGAGATATTGGGAAAAACGGTTTACCTAAATTTATAAAGCTTTGTATGGAAACGCCATGTTGGTGTCCCTTTCAGGAACACCAATATGGCCGCCGGATACCAACAGAAACATCTGTTTTCGAGTTTTCCTACTAATGCGTGAATTCTTCGCTTGAGGAACTCATAAAGATTACAGTAATATTTATTCTGAGACAAGGAATGTTTAGATTGCAAAATCTCCCAAAATCGGTAATGTTTTTAACCCACATCAGAGCTTTCCCGGCCGCCAGCTAAATACCGCGTCACGCAAAATCCTGGAAATTCAAGCGTCCTCTCTCGCAAACGAAGAACCCTTTCCAACCAAAAATTTGCTTATGTAAAGGTGTTTAGGTACTGTAATACCTCGTGAAAGTAGAAACTCAGAAGAATCGATAGTTTCTTAGTTTGATTTTTGGTGACGTCACCTGCAACCCAAGAATACATAAATTATACACATGGAAAGAGAGAATCCCGCAGAGAGGCCTGGGCAGTAATGCTGCAGCAGGAGGTTAATTTGTTCGACTCCTATTTTATTGGTCAGTTCTGTCCAAGATGGCAGGGTAGACAATTCCTTTTTCATAAAAGTTATCAAAATTGGATTGCGGTTTTTTAGATCATCGAACCTTAAAGTTAATTGTGTTTATCACCCATGAATAAGAATTTGTTTATGAAGTAGAGTACAAGTCCAGATGTTTTTGGAAATGATTTTGCATATTTGCCATTGATAAGAGAACCTTAAGCTGTTGAGATAAAGGCTGAATTAGTCGCGTAATTTTATACGGTGGCTGTTCAGTTACATCTCCGTTGTAAACTTCACGGCTTAGTGCGGGATCGTTACGAAATCGCCATCGCAAATCCTCTAAAAAATCCGCCAGCGCATCATCTAACAAAAGCTTCTTTCTCTACAGTCTCTTGTGTTCTAACAGTTGGTTTTATTGTGCTTCAGTTTAAGTTCGGGTTAATTTAAAAACCAATCTTGTCACTTTCGGGAAATATATATACATTTAGTACAAATAAGCTAACGCAAAGCTATAACGAACTGACATTGCACTTAGCAATGACCATGTTGTATATACACCACAAAACCAACACCATCATTCACTCTTGTTTATTATTTTGTACATCGTTACATGTTCCTGGCTGGATTACTTCATACAAATATGACATAAATTATTTGACATTTTTTAAAATGTTAACGTTCTTTACTAGAACAGAAAAACTAATTCAAATTTTATTAATACTTTAAAAGTATTATGATTCTTGAAGAATTGGAATAGTGGGAAATTTCTTTGTGTTATAAACTGAGGGACTGGTCATTATTTATCGCCTGGGGGGGGGGGGGAGGATTTTGGGGGGATCACTTGATTTTTAGAAGAACAAAAGGGGGGGATCAGTCGTAACTGCAGAACCCAAAGGGGGGGATCAGTCGTAACTGCAGAACCCAAAAGGGGGGATCACTGAAAACTTTGGAAGGATGTAGAGGGAGGACCACTCGAATTAGCTTTGAAAATGAAGACATGGGGGGGATCGCGAAAGTCATCAAATGTTGTTAGGGGGGGTCACGTCAGTGAAGTAACATTCAAAGAGGGGATGAGCTAAATTTCACCTTGTTTAACCTCAAATCCTCCCCCCCCCCCCCCGCCCCGGCGATAAATAATGACCGGTCTCTAATGTTAGTTCCTTAGGATTTTCTCCTCGGTTTCGCTTGATTGAGTGATTGGAAGGAAGGTTAATACCACACCACACCACACCATAAAATCTTAAAATAAAATATTAAAAATATTAAATATTTAACAATTATTCTTTGAAATCGAGGTGAATAGTGGCAAAATATTTACCGAGCCGCGAAAGCGGCGAGGTAAATATTCTCAAAGCCACTATTCACCGAGATTGAAAAGAATAACTGTTTTAGTATATACACACGAAGTGATCTCAACAAAATCAGAGAGGAAACCATTCAAAAGTACGATTTGATTTACAGATCAAATCACGCGTAAGTTTAAAAATAGATCTTTGCAGAACTTTGAAACATGGCAATTCACAAGTTTATCATTTTGCAAACAACAGCGTAATGGCTTAAATGGAACCGTTAAATGTTTGAACTGTTTCCTTACCTGAGAAGAAAAGTAGAGCTGTGTTGTTTTCTGTTGGCTCGCCAAGTTTATAGCCAAAAGGGTTTGTTGTGTCGTTCTTCGCATGAAGTGCTGACAAAAATGGCGGCTCAGTTGCTCGAGGTAAGACGTCGTCTTCCTGTATCATTCTATTTTTTTTTACTTGAAACGTAGAATTTCTGCAAACATTTCCTTTTAAATTTGTTTGTCATAAATAAACTTCGATTTTTGAGCCAAAATTTTCCTCTTAGAAAACGCTGAGTTCACGAAACGGCTTCTTCTACGCGAATACACGGGAGTTGTAAACAATCCATCGAGCACAAAACTCCCGCTACAGTAAATTGAAAAACGCCGTATTGAATCCTTCCAAGTCTTTTCTTGCCTTAAAAAAAGTCAGCCCTAGGATTTGGTCGTCTTTCAAAAGATCATTCTCTAAAAAGATGGGAAAAACACCGAGCTCACACATTATCCACTCGCTAGGAGGTGAATATTGTTGAATAGTCCGAGATAGCGAACCAATCAGATTGCTTAAATCACCATGATCACTGAGTGTGTGTATACTAAAAAATATTATCAGGTAAAATTTTTTTACTTGACAGCAAGTCACGCACTCTTGCCTACATCTTTAGTATACAGTCAAACCTGCATATGTTGTGCACATTAGTGTTTCTGTGTGGTTCAGTCTTGAAAAAGTGACCGTTGATAACTCGTTGGGACCACGGAAAAGGTGACCTCGAGCGCTAAATGCAGGTAACCGCTTAATTTAGGTCAGTTCTTCAGTGATTTAGAAAAATGCTTTTCGGGGCTTAAGAAAGTGACCACCTAATAGAGGGAGACTGCATGCTTTATGCAGGTCCCGGCTTATTACAGGTTTGACTGTAAATTAACGACTCTCGCGTCTAAGGATATTGCAGGCTAGACAGCCACTCTTAAGAGAACCGGCACCTGAATGATTTAGTATAGTACTGGGCTATTGTGTTCCTTCAACATGTGACGAAGTTTCAAATATTATGCAACTTTTTAGAAGTGTCACGCAAATCTATTTTGCTCCTGTTCCTATATCTACTCTGGTGTCCCTGGCAACTGCAGACGATTCGCCCTGTTGTTTCGCTCTTGTACTGTCTCTATGGACGCTCGGGGTGGGGGTAGGTCTTGTACTCTTTGCTGGGAATCACTAAACCTTGACTGCGTGTTGCGGT
>OZ038004.1:13934708-13939708 GCA_964035705.1 Porites rus | reverse complement strand
TGCCCTCAGTGCAGAAAAGTAAGTGTTGATGTTAGTTTGGTAAAGGGTAGGAGGTCACTTACCCAGATCTACCCAGATACGTAAAATGATTTAAGCTCCCTAATATAGAGACTGAGAGACGGCATGTCCAGTTTTATAATTAAATCCATACCCTTGAATTGTCGTTTTCTTACTCACCCTCCCCTCCCCTCCCCCAAAGGGGCTACAACAGAAAACTACTTACAATTTGATTGTCGATCATTATAGGTGATATCATCTTATGTTGTTTGATTTTTCCTTGCGAGAAAAAGGAAAAAATAGAGTTAAGAGATTATACTTTAAAATTATCGATAAACCTACGAGTAACACAAACCTTTGTAGAAACCCTTCTCTCCATTCACCAAGCCTCTGTTTGGTCTCAGATGAGGCTCGCGAGATTCTAACATGCGAACTCTGCAAGAAAACGCCGGGCAAAAATATCACAATGTTTAGTAGCCGCGCGTAGTATTAATACATGCTACTTATTAACAGTAAGTGAGATCATTACAGGGTAATCTCAGTCCGAGGCCTTGACGTATTGATCGAGCGATAGCGATAACATAAATAACAAAAGTAGGTTGAGTTTGATCGTCCGGGTTGAGTTTGATCACCCTACTTTTGAATTGACTCCTGGGTTCAAACTTTTCACAGCTATAAATAACAAAGTTGAAAAAATATATAGACGTATAAAACAAACTGGGACGTAATTATACCTTTAGCTCTACTCAATGAAAACACCAGCTAAGTTGTTTTTGGGATGATTGGATATGTTTTGCATTTTGTCTTTTCCTGATACTTGCTTGAAGATTGGTCTTTCTAGGTAAGATAGCTAATTTTCTCTTTCAAGAAAAGCAACTTCCTTAAAAATTTTTTTACACCAGTCTATGGTTATTCAAAATGCCGAAAAACGAACAGAATCCTGGGAAACAGTAGCCTAAAGTTAAGAGAATCACAAGCATAACGGCCATATTCTTATAAATTCGTATAAAATCTTCAGTAACCCCGTAGGGGAAGCTACCGTCCACGGATATCGGGCAGTTTATGGTATAATGTCAAGGTGTCTTCATGTCATACCTCTTCTTTGCATGTTTTCTCCATAGTAAAACAGTAACAACCGCTAACAGCACTACTACACAAGCAGACGCCATTGTAATTATTCCCTGAGTTGTCTTGTAAAATGGAGTGGGTGGGGGGGTGGTGGGAATCTCAGGCACAGCTGGCTTGGCTGAGCGAATATTAAATACCTGAAACAACAACAACAAAGAAAAAAAACCTGAAAAGCCACTTGGTTATAGACCATTTTTTACATGACTATATATTCGCTATCTTGGTGTCCCGAGCCAATCCTGCAGGAGATGAGCTTTTTATGTAAAAAAAAAAGAAAAAACTTTCTTTTGTTCCAATAATATACATGCCCATAGCTGCTGACCAGGTGAGTGAAAACACCCTATACGAAAAGTTTTTGAGTAAGGCTTTTGTACATTATGCTCGCAATTTTTCGAGAATTTCAGTGAGGCAAAAACTCATCAAGCATTATTCGGAGTAATTTGGTGGATTTTTTTTCACAAAATAATATTTTTTTTTAGAAAAAATGAAAATAGAAAAAAGAGAAATTAAACACGAAATCTCGTAAATCAAAACAAAACTCAAATGTCACCTAAAACATTAACTCAATAAAAACATTATAACCTCTATACGTTGTTGTTGTGCTGCTTGGAGCATTTACAGTGTAGTATTTTAGTGGGAAAACAAAAGCATAATGTACAAAAGCCTAGTTTGATTCATGACTGAAATGAGTGGTAGCCATTCGGAATGAAAATAAAACAAATCGTGACATGTTTTCACCAGTTTCCTCGGGCTTGGTGCACGTGACATGTATTGGCTTCGATCTTCAGATGATCATTCTGCGTTGACCGCGCTTTTGATTTTACGCGTAAACAAAACCCGCGCTACGCATTACATCCTACCTCCAACTCTTTGTTATTTGTCAAGTTCGGACTAAGATTTCCGTCATCGTCTAAGAGAGCGTCTAAAATGTCATCTTTTGTCAGATACTCTTTTGCTCTAGACAACTTTTCGTTTAAATCTGTGTTATAATATAACAAAACTAAATCGCGCGCTCTGATTAGTCAGTTAGCCACTACCATTTTCCCGTGGGTGCACGCTAAGAAACTGAGCTAGCGCGGTAAAATTTAGGCAAATTCAACAAATCTCCTCTCCTGACGGTAAAATAGACCGATGAAATGCACAGATGAAAAGTGGAAGTTGAAGAAAATACTAAGCTGTCGTTTTGAAGGAAAAAAGACAAAAGATCAAGCGACAAATTTGCCCTGGATGAATGAATCACTGTTTTCCTCGCGGCTAGAATCTGCTGAAGGAAAATCGAGCGAGCGAAGATTTAAGGTACATTTTGTGTGTTTTTTATAGAAGAGAAAGTCTGTTTGGAAAGGAAAATTATCAATTAGCATTGTGTTATTGACTTTTTGGTCAAGCTGATGCTAAATTCAAGCAAATATTTTAGGAAACACGCTCAAATTCGAGACAGCTTTGTTGTGAAGTTTTCATCGCATCGATTAAAAATTTTAGTTGAGTTTAAACGGGCACATAACGCTGGAATAAGCGAATTTCATTTGAGTACAGAAACATTTGGGTTTTCAAATAAATTTTTCAAAAAATAACTTCTGTGTGTATTATTTTGTTCCTCAGTGTTCATTCATAACAGTCGTTCGGAGAGCGGTCGAAAAACAACAGCTTCAGCGCCGGCTGTGTGTCGGCGAATTTCAGTTTCAACTTTCACTTTCATAGCTGGATTTCCCCCGACAGATTTCGATACAAAGCTAGTTAATTTCTTTTTAAAATTAGTGTTACCTGTTATTCTAAAGGAATTACAGTCAAATTTTCTCATTTCTACTTTGTGTTTATTTCAAAAATTGCCACATAAATAAGCTTGATAATTATTTCATTTCACTTGGGAGGTTTGCTAAGCACTCAAGAAGCTAGAGTCGCACTCGGCTATCGCCTCGTGCGACTCTTACGCTTCTTTCGTACTTAGCAACCTCCCGCGTGCATCCATAACTCCATGGTTGCACGCTGCACGTTTACCATTTCTTAATTGTTACCAGATGGATTTTTAACCGCGTAAATGGTGACCACAATGCTGAAAAGAATATAATTATCATTAGCGAGTAGGTCGGTTGTTTATCCTATAAAATAATTTGATTCAATCACCAAACAAATACTATCAAACCTGAGAGAAAAATAATACTCTAATGGTACCTCCTAAGTACTTCCACCAACCTATGGAAAGTAATTCCAAATTTCAAAATCCGAGAACTTTTTTTTGCGTGGAATCCAGAATCTGGCCATCGGAATCTGGAATTCAGCACCAGGAATCCGGAATCCAATTTCCACTGACTGGAAAAAGGAATCTGGAATCCACGGTTCCACGACTGTCTTGGATTACTATGGCTAATTTTGCAGAAAATGTTACAGCGGTCACGTTGGTTGACAAGAACAAGAGGGTTCAGCCCTCCACTGGGCCTCTGTGTTCTTACCGTTCATAGAGTAACAAAAAAATTCAAACGTAATTTCCTATTAATAGAGAGGAGAAGACTTTACGTCACATTGCCATGGTAGCGAAATTTTTGGAAGACAGCAAACCGAAAAAGTCACTTACAGCAAGGAGCCCAAAAGTGTGACGGCTTTAAATTTATTCACATTCTTTCGTGCAGATTTTGTCCAATCAGAAACCAGCTGGAAACTGTCCTCGACTTCTGATTGGTTTATGTCTGCATGAAAAAATGTAAACTAATTAAAGGAGGTCACACTTTTAGGCTCCTTGGTAAAAGTTTATTCGCACTATTTCAAACTTCGCCGACCTCATTCAATTTGGCAAATCTTGGGAAAATTTTCCTCGGGACCGTATCTATCGTTATCTAAGTTTAGAAAAAGAAATCGCCAATTTTTTTGTTGTGTTCACCGCTCCATAAAGCGGTTTCGTGAAATTAGGAAGTTTAATGTCATAGTGGTGCAACGACGCCAAAGAAATGTACAAAATAGAAGCGTGATACACGTGCAAAGTTAATAATTGTTAATAGAAACATATTATTTTTGCCGTTCTCCATTCTGTCACAGTCGTTGGTTTTGTTGTCATCCAGAAATAGTGCTACCATGGTAACTTGACGTCACACTCCTCCTCTCTATTAGTTACCTTTCTTACCGTTTTTTAGTCTCTCTCTTCCTCCTCCGCGCCGCTGACTCCCCCAGGACCGTGTAATCTGCTATGATAACATCAGCACCTAAGTATTTTGAAAGCTCCTCCTCAAACTGCTCACGTCTCGCTTCGAACTCTTCCGGAGAAATTTCTAGCTCTATTTCAACCATCACCTCGTCCGCTTCAATAGTATCAATGCATACAGACGCCACGACAAACATTTATCCTACACTTACTCAGAATTCCTGTCGTTGTTAGTACTCGGTAATGTTGGGAAGCTGCTGTCGAAATGCAACTTCGGGAAACATCGAAAGTGTTCGCAATACTTGGCGTCAACTTCCGTTTTCAATGACACCACGGGATGAATAAATTGTAAAGTAACTTAACGTACGTAAAGAAAACGATGGACTATACTGAGTGTATTCAACAGATGAGAAGAACTTCGGCAATGTTCGGACGTCTTCGAAATACTTCGTAAGAGTAGAGAGAAGAACCTACCACTGGATGGAGTGGCTTTGAGGCGAATTCCACCATCAGTACTACCCACGGTAAAGAAATCAAATGAATCCTGAAACTTATAATCCACTTTTCCATTATCACCTGAGTCCATGTCTGTTGCTTTTACTATGATGAACGGTGGGGAGTCCAAAGAGCGATCATGGCGAATGCTGGCTTCGTAGAAGTCTGCAAAAATAAAACCGTAAGGCAAAACATTTGGCCGGATTTGATGACGCCTTTGTTCTCTACACGACTCTCAAACTTTGCAACT
>OZ038004.1:13892208-13927208 GCA_964035705.1 Porites rus | reverse complement strand
TTGACATAGTGATATTGATTTTACTTACAACTACATTTTCATAAATTTCAATCCATAGCCAATTACAGGTGAAAATTTTATAGCGATCAGACAAGGGAAAAACCACTTTTAAGACGATTGAAAAATATCGGTATGGCCTCTGAAAAACTGTATCGAAACACCTTCAGTCAACTTAAAAAGTAATTATATTCTAAGTCAAGCGCTGTGACAAATGATCGTGAGATTTCTTTAGGATGAACGTAACTTTCAGTAACTTGTTGAAGATTGATCCAGTTAAGAAATTAAATCGAACGTTTTCTCGCTAAAATGTCTTTATATAGATACAACATGTGACAGTAACTGGCGTTTTTTTCTGACAGCTTGCTTACGGACATTATGGCATGTCCCCTTGGCGGGTTCCGCAGGGGCACCCAACGAGGATATAGTTCAAAACCACTTAACATAGCATTGTTGAACGTATTTTAGTATTTAAACGGTAGATATAGGCATATTTTTATCCCCTAAAAACGTTTCATCTGTTCGGATTTCCTAGCTGAAAGTCTAGTGATCCGAAAATTATAGGGATCAAAATTTACGTTTTCGAAAATTTCAGTCAGGAAAAGGCTCCCGAAAATTCTAGGTGGCCTTTTTTATGGTAAATATCCGTTTAAAATGGGTAATTATACCATTTTGTAGATGTTCGAAAATCCTAGGAGAGGCAGGCAAGCAAGAAATTTTACAACAAATGTTCCGAAAATTCTAGTTCTCAAATCGTCTTCCGAACAGATATTTTCCCGAAAATTGCCGTTGGGTGCCCTTTGGGTTCCGCTGTATCAGTTCCCTTTGTTTGATTCGGTCAAGGTCTGAAATTTTAAAACGTCTCGTGTCGGTGTTTTTAAATGCTTCATGTCGCTGTCGAAAATTGAACGGAAATTCCTTGTCTTTGTCGAAATTTTAGAAAAGGGGATTAGAGATGCGTGAAGAAACCATTACAGTTCTGCAATTTCTCAGTTAACATTGAATAGGTTTTTATCCCATACAAATCCTTATATTTCGAATGTTACGCAACATTGCCGTTTGTTGTCAATGCTCATATTTCGAGCTTGGGCTACCTGTGGTTTCATGTGAGTTGTAACGCCATCAAAGAACGTGACGATCGACCCGCGATATGCGTGGGAAAATATATATATATTTTTCGATCAAGGCGGAAATTGGCACCTTCGTCGTCGAGTAAAGTAATACATTTCAATTTTCATTATCATGGTTAATTTTAAAAGCTCTGGTTTCGATAAAGGAACTAGAGGAAAATCAGGAAAATTCCAGTTCGACTGTGATGGTTGCATTTTATTTACGCGTCGTAGCATAAATACCGTAAAGATTCCGAAAATAAGCCCCAGGGCTTATATTTTTCAAAGGCCCTTTTTGAGGGGCTTATTTTTGGAGGGGCTTATATTCGGAGAGGCTTATCTAGGGAGGGAAATTTGCGTTTCAAAATCGATTGGGCTAGCCTTATAGTTGAAAGTAAATTTACCGTTTTTGCTTTGTTTTACTTTGTATTTGAGGGCGATTTTCCAAGTACAAGCCCCTGGGGTGCTTTAAATTTGGAAGGGCGATTTAACGGAGGGTTTTTTGCGTTACCAGTTTGGGGGGCTTATTTTTGGAGGGGCTTATACACGGAGGGGCGTATTTTCGGAATTTTACGGTATAACAAATTCATTTTCCTTTTTCTTATACAATCTGCCTTTTTCTACTGTTTTTCGCAGCAGAGCTATCATTTATATTACAGAGGCTAATTTTATTATATAGACCAATCAGATTTAGTGACAGAATTTCTATTATCGATTGTAATTTTGGCAACATCTGGCGAGTATTCGGTGTAAAGCTTATTGATAAAGTCGCTAGAACACTCTTCCGTTCAATACTTTTGTTTCCGCTTTATTAAATTTGCCAAGTTTTTTATCAACGAACTCGATTTAACTACAAACAATGAGTATTCAACCGGAGTGGCAAGCTTCAATGCGATGTGGCAAGAGAGATATACGCCTTTGAATTTCTGTTAATTTTCTATACGGGTGTAAAAAATTCAAAAAGTATACCCACCAAAAATTTAAGCGATCGTTGCGAAAATGTTATCAATTTCGAAGTAGTTTCTAAAAATACAACAAAGAGAAATTGTTCTTTCAATGTGTATCGGCAAAGGAAGACTAGCTTTGCAGACAGGGTTGTAGTCGAAGGCTCAAAAACATCTTCTATTAACCAATGTGGCGCCGGTCCGAAGCACCCCAAAATCCAGCCGTGTCGATAATTTCCGAAATAAGAGGAATTAGAACCTAAAGTTACCTTTTCCTTATTAAAGACCCCAAATCAAGTCTACATGCCAATTTTTAGCCAATTCGGTGAGATAGTGTGGCAGCGACTTTTCAAAATGAAATGCATAAACAATAGCTCTTAACTAAATAAAGGGATTATGCGCATGAAGAATTCCAAAGAACAATATCAATAGGAAACAAACATACATCATATTGTTTTAAGAACTACGGCTTGCTACATCAGTCTACTCAAACTTTTTCAAAAAATCTAATCGTTAATCACTTGATAAACGGCGGAAATCGAAGAAAATCGAAGAGACTATCCGCACAAAGGTGAAAGAATCAGTCCGCCATCTGCAATGACGTGATTGGACAAAACTGGTCACGGGGACCATGTCCAACACCGCCTGATTTATTAGTGAAGAATAAGTAGGGGAGAGAAGGGGGTTTAATAGAGAGGGAGGGTTTAATAGATCTAGAGGATTTACGGTGTTGGAAGAAATGGAGGGTCGTTGTAGGCATTCAGGACCAGAAATCAGTTTAATGACCCTTTTACACAAGAGGTACATTAACTTGAATTTTGTAAAAAAAAATATTACTCTACTTAGCTGTAACCTCTGCCAGTATGATCAGGAAAAGATATTTAAACTATCTAGATAAATAAATGACAGACTGCAAATTTATTTAAGGACTTCTCTTTTTTAGGCATTGTATAAAAACCTACCTATCTTTTTGTTGTTCTCTTTTTTCCCTTTTTGTTGGAGTACTTTCCAAGGAGGAACTAATTAAAGTTTGAACTACCTCCTCAACATCCTGTTGTCAGAAAGAAATACTTCAATTCAAGATACTGAAGTAAAACCATGTACAACAATGTAATAACTTTTAATGAGTGATGTACATTTACATTCTGCCTGTACATCATCATGCCACCTGACTTCAGGTAAATCAGAATCAGAATATCTGAGCTATGAAAAAGCAACAAAAAGTCTCATTGTAGCAAACAGACCTGAATGCCAGTGTTTAAAAACGTGAAAAGTTTCCCAATGACATAAGAGAGACAAAATTGGCTTTGAAGTGTCGCAAGGATTTGAGGGTTTCTTAACTTTTGCATTTTTCTCGTGATCACAAAAAAGAGATTCGTCAGAAAATAACAATAAAATAATCCAGCTTTGTTTAGAGGAAAGTGCAATACTGGCAATATTAAACTACAGTAGCTATATAGTTAAAGTTATCGAATTGGTGATCTTTAGCTTTTAAATAGATAAAATACTCCCAGCCAATTAGTAAAGAAGGAGACAAAGACTGGAAATAAGTCGGAATAAAACATCATCTCTACATTTAGTTTCAAAAAGTATGCACATTTTCAGCATTTTCATGTCTACATTTTTGCACCTGACAACAATGAAAGACTGATCATGTGGTTATTAAACTAAGATTAGCTTAATTGTACTGCTGTTTTGATTATCTGAGTTATAACCCATTTTGTGCATAGATCGACTTACAACAAACGTGTAAACATTTTTGCATTCGGTTCAATACGCCATAGGCTACAAAAACAACAGATCGGGCGGAAATGAAATTACGAAGATCCTAATCTTGTTGAGGAATTGTATACAACTTGTCCTCTGATTTGTTGACGTTCAAGTATTTCAGGTTACTATGGTCTAAAATATTACTGCATTACAACGAATACTGACCTTTCAGAAGATCTAACTTCTACCACACCTGAAATATAAGTTATAGAACTATTAGTACTCCGAGTTTTTTGGTCAAAATTGGCATTTGTTTAGGATTAAATTCACCTGTGTTGACAGTAAAGACTCACCAGCCATGTTTTCACCCCTTTGCACGCGGTGTGTTCCTTTCTGTTATTTCCAGTGCCTATCTGCCATTTTTCTGCCGTCATCCCGCCATTTTGGATTTTTGTGGAGGTTACCGCTGACTACTCGTTCCCAGACTTCCTTCCCCCGTTCCCCGCTCTCTGCTCCCCGCTCCCCGTTTTAGTAACATCCGTAAAAAACCGATTGCTGTTCTATTGCAAAATGAGTACAAAGATCTATTCTATTGCAGTTCTATTGCAAAGATGCGAGTTATAATCTGTCAGTTGATAAAAAGTTCCTTTAACTGTTACTGCGGATGGAGACCTGGATTTCGATTCTTTGTTGGTTTCTTTCATTTCTGACCATCGCTAGAAATGGATTTACGATCTTCCTCGTCTGCAGCACACGAAACCTCCGCAACAAAACCAACGCGTTTATTGTTTCACTCGCCTTGGCGGATTTCTGTGTTGGTTTGAACGTTATTCCTTTAGGGTTTTTCTGCGACATTACAAACACCTGCTACTTACCTCAAGTTTGGTTCTCGTGGGTGAATTTTATAAACAACCGCGACTTTAGCTGATTAAAAAAAATGCACCTTCAGTTTATTCTAAATTTCGGCAGACTGAGTTCCTAGAAATAGCGACAGGTATTACCGAAAATTACGACAAAAGTGCAAATTAATATTAATTATCACACTACGAATTGCGACGGTTACTGATTCCAAGTTACGACGACTGAACAAGGTTTTGTATTTGGCTTTTCTTAACATCTCGATGCAAGTGAATTTTATAATTATACTGAAACAAGCTTTGACTACGTATATACCTCTCACTTCCTTTCTCTGACAAATCTTGATCAATGAAATGAAAGTCCTTCAAAATCCTTCGATATTTATAGGTACTTCAGCAGCACAACAGACCGTCTCTTACCACGTACTGCGAGTTATTTAATTTGCCTGAGTAAGTTTCCGCCGTTGTCGTTAACCAATCAGAAGCCAGATAATAAGAATACATATCAATTAAACAAGACAAATATGAGCCTGCAGAATGTAATCGGCCTGGTATGTTTTGTTAAACTTAACGCTTGAAAACTGAAGCTGAAGCTAGAAGAAGATGGCTTTCGAGGTCTGAAAAATGAAAATACTTAATTGTCTGCTTTGTACGTTACCTGTATGCGGATACTACATTCCGTGGTTAGTTCTTTCAGTTTCCAGCCAAAGATGTAGTCGACGTCGCAGACTATGCTCACCTGATAGCCTGCGTAGGGTGTCGATATTGCATTGTTACTTAGTAACGCTAGCGACATGCGCATTAGGGCTTGAAGGCTCTTACCATGTGCTCTTGCCAAATGGCGGACTCTGTACATCAGATTTGTTTGTTATAAATGATTAAATCCTGTTGAGATTTCAAGACATGGTGGCAGCGGTTAAACAAGTAAAATACTGAAGTTAAGCCCTCCAGAGAAATTTGATTTTTCCAAACCGCTTGACTGGCCAGATTGGAAGCAGAATTTCCTGCAGTTTCAACTTGCGACGAAACTTCACAAAGAGGAAGGCGCCTTGCAAGTCAGTGCTCTCATTTACACAATGGGAAGAGAAGCAGAACACGTGTATAAGTCTTTTACCTTGGCTGATGGAAATGATGCAAAATTCGACGTGATTTTGGCGAAGTTTGATGGACATTTCGTGCCGACAGTCGAATCGTTCGTACGAAGTCTTTACGGATTAGCCGAACACTGTGATTTTGGGGACAGACGTGATCAGCAAATACGGGACAGAATTGTCATTGGAATTCTTGATAAAGGTGTGTCGCAGAAATTACATTTAAAGTCCGATTTAACGCTGGAAGTCGCGATTCAAATAGCTCACCAGTCAGAAATGGTCAAGTCTCAGCTGGTTACTGATTAGAATTCCCTCGCATCGAAGGATGTTGAAGAGGTGCACAGTAAGAAGAAGCCGACTAATCCACGTTGGAAAAAGGGAAAAGGAATTAAAGAGGATCAATCTCAAAAGCAAGGTCAGAAGAAGTGTGGCAGATGGGGTCTCCACCACTCAAAGCCTGAACACCGTCTAGCAAAAGATAAACGATGTTTGAAATGTCAAAACGTGGGTCACTTTGTAGCTGTTTGTTGGTCCAAGTCGGTGAGTGAGGTGAATAGTAGTGGTGGTGGTAGTGCTTCAAATGATAGCAGTGCTGGTCGTTGGTTCTTAGGTGCGTTGTCAAGTGATTTAGATCAGGATGACAAATGGAAGGTCCAGCTTAAGGTCAGTGGTAAACCTCTGGTGTTCAAAATTGATACCGGTGCTCATATTACTGCCATTTCAAAGTCTACCTTTGATAATTTGCCAAATCAGCCCACGTTACATCCACCGAAGATGGCTCTTTTCAGTCCAGGAGGCAAGATGCAGTGCGCTGGGCAGTTAACAACAGCAGTGACACATTGCAACAAGAAGTACAAACTCAATGTTTTTGTAATCAGTGGAGAACATGCAAGTAACTTGCTGGGTCTAGAAGCAGCTTGTGAAATGGGTTTAGTTGCGAGATTAGAAGAGGTGAATGCTGAGTTGTTTGGAGATATAGGCTTGTTCAAGTGAGAGCCAGTTAGGATCCAACTGGATGAGAATGCCGAAACCTATTGCATCAACACGGCAAGAAGAATAGCTTTTCCTTTAATGCCAAAAGTAGAAGAGGAACTCAAGTGGATGGAAGAAGCTGGTATCATCAAAGAGTAACAGAACCGACAGAATGGTGTGCGTCCATGGTACCAGTACAGAAAAGTAATGGTAAGCTCAGGATCTGTGTCGATCTAAGAAGGCTGAATAGTGCAGTGAAGCGCTCCAGGTTTGTACTGCCTACCTTGGGAGATATCGCGCCCAAACTCGCTGGTGCCCAGTCCTTTTCCAAACTTGATGCGTCCAGTGGATTTTGGCAGATCCCCCTACATCCAGATAGTGCCAAGTTGACCACGTTTATGACTCCATTTGGTAGGTTCTGTTTTAGAAGACTTCCATTCGGAATCACGTCTGCTCCAGAAATTTTCCAGTCTCTAATGAGTGATCTGTTAAAGAACAGAGAAGGTTGTGAAGCAATTATGGATGAAATTAATGTGTACGGGAAGTCTGCAGAAGAACATGATGAGAACTTACAGAACACGTTTCAAGTTATCAAGGAGTCAGGATCGAAACTGAACAAAAGGAAGTGTGAGATCAAGAAAAACAAGCTAACATACTTTGGACATGTTCTCAGTGCCGAGGGTGTAAGTCCAGACGCAGAGAAAGTGAAGGCAATGACATACCTCGAAGCACCAACCAATGTGCCAGAACTACGCAGACTGATTGGCATGATTAACTACCTCGGGAGGTTTATTCCCAACTTTGCTTCAGTAATGCGTCCAATGAGCGAATTATTAAAGTCAGATACAACTTGGACTTGGGGACCCACCCCCCCCCCCCCCCCAGCAAACTGCATTTACCAAGGTCAAAGAAATGATTACAAGTAATACAGTGTTAGCATTCTATGATCCTAAGAAGCCTACTGTTGTTTGTGCAGATGCTAGTAGCTATGGAATTGGTGGGGTTCTGATGCAAGGTCCCAGTGACCAGCTCCGCTCAGTTAGTTTTTGCAGTAGAACAGTCACAGAGACTGAAGTCAGATATGCTCAAATTGAGAAAGAGTGCTTGGCAGCAGTGTGGACATGTGAGAGACTCTAACGTTATCTAGTAGGGCTTCCAAGTTTCCAGCTCTAGACAGATCATAAACCTCTGGTACCACTGATCAACTAGAGAGATCTTGATAAAACACTACTAAGATGCCAAAGGCTTCTAATGTGCCTTATGCGGTTCAATCCTCAAGCAGAACATGTACCTGGCAAGCAGCTGGTTGTGGCAGATTCTCTAGAAGCCCTCGTAAGTTAGAACAGGACCCCGACGCGGTAGAAGACGTGAAGGCATTTGTAGACTTGGTTGAATCTACAAGGTCAGCCACAAGTGATCAGTTTAAGAGAATCAGAGAAGCAAGTGCAGAGGATGTCCAGGGTGGCCAGCCCCTGTGGAAAAAGTCCCCCTGCAGATACGAGAGTTCTTTGATTCTCGTGGACACTTGTCAATGAGCAACGGTTTATTAACTATGATGATCGCATAGTGATCCCTGCAGACATGAGAGAGGAGATACTGGAGCGCATTCACACAGGTCACCAGGGTATAACAAAGTGCCGTGAACGTGCTAACCTTTCCGTGTGGTGGCCGGGTATTTCTAAGGAGATCAAGGCAAGGGTGGAGTCATGCCAATTCTGTCAGGAAAACCAACCATCACAAAGAAAGGAACCACTGATGACCACAGACCTACCTGATAGGCCGTGGCAGAAGGTGTCTACTGATTTGTTTGAGCTAGCCGGTCAGAAATACCTAGTAGTGATGGACTATTATTCAAGGTTCATCGAGATATTAAGCCTAGTTGAGACAACAAGCCAAGTTGTCATCCAAAAGCTAAAGTCAGTGTTTGCAAGATGGGGAATTCCGGACGAACTAATAAGTGACAATAGCACACAGTTCAAGTCACTACAGTTTGGTGAGTTCAAAGCAAAGTATGGATTCAAGCACACCACATCAAGCCCGCATCATCCCCAGGAAAATGGTACTGCAGAAAGTGGCGTGCGAATCGCTAAGCGGATTCTGAAACAGGAGGATCCACTCCTTGCTCTTATGGCCTATAGGGCGACCCCAATCCCGGCAACTGGAAAGACACCATCAGAGCTGATCATGGGAAGGCTGATACGTACTACACTTCCAACACTGACCAAAGTTTTAGAGCCAAAGCTTCCAAATCATTCAGCAGTCAAAAGAGCTGATATCAAAGCCAAACGGGGCTACAAGGAGTCCTTTGACAAAAGGAATGGCTCGAGAGAATTACCAAAGCTACAGCCTGCAGACTGGGTCAGAACCAAGCTGGATAATGAGAAGCAGTGGACCACAGAAGCTGAGGTCGTTAGTGAAGACTAAAGTCCCAGGTCATACATCATAGACACTGGTGGTAGAAGATTGCGAAGGAATCGTACGCATCTTAGAAAGGTCCCTACACCCACTCGTTATGACACAGCAGGGGACGACTCCCAAATTCCGGATATCAACGGTGAGCCTACTCCCAAGGTCGTCCAAGTGGAGGATACCAACGCTCCCGGAACCAGCAACGCCAGTCCTGACGAAAGCGATCAGAACGCGATTCCAGAACAGAGAACCTCAAGTGGTAGACTTGTTAGGAAACCTATTCGTTATAAAGAGGACATTTAGTACTGTTGATTTTGCTAACTATTGGACAGTCGTTATTGTCTTTCCCATAGGTCAACTTATGGTTAGGGCTCTCCTTGATTAGATTTCAGAACATGCTTAAGAATTGTATTCAACCACTTTATTTTGTTGTATTTTTTGTTAAAAAAAGGGAGATTTGTCGATATTGCATGGTTGTTAGTAACGCTAGCGACATGCGCATTAGGGCTTGAAGGCTCTTACCATGTGCTCTTGCCAAATGGCGGACTCTGTACATCAGGTTTGTTTGTTATAAATAATTAAATCCTGTCGAGATTTCAAGACAAGTAGTAAGCGTTTCCTCGGCGTGCGCGGCTTTCGGAGCAAAGAAGGAGGAACGAGAGTCAAAACCCGCGCGAAAATCCCGTTCCTCGCTGTCTCTTCGCTCCGAAACAAAACGGAATCGCTTGTTACGCAGGCTTCTCACACCTGACACTAATGGACAAACTCCTTGTGTGTTTAATAATAAAGAGTTTATAAAATATTTCATGCAAACGAAAATAGGTTAAAAAAAAGAAAAAAAAAGCTCCAGCTACTAAACAGAGTACGAAAAGGTTATTATTTAATTAATGCAAGGAAAAAAAATATACTGATCACGATGTGAAAAAGAGATGTTCACCGCAAGGAAAAATTTCGACTCGGCTCCGGACCGTTGTAAACCCTGAGCTTGATTCTCGCAGTCTCGGTTTTACTCGTTATTCTAAGTCAATTTACATTTATTTATAAGACCTTTTTCATGCAAAATTCATGATCAATTACGTTGGTGGAAGCCTTTAATTGGCTCTCTGTCTTTAAAACGTTAAGTTTTTAAAGGCAGTTGTCATCAACTGTGCAAAAAACACTCTCTTCACGAAAAAATTTTGTCTAGTAACCTTTGTTAGTTATTTATAAAGCCTTGTTATTTTATAATCCTTTCAGTCTACATGGCGCAAGACGCCTGGAGTGTCATGTCGATATGCTCTTTAACAAGAGTTCCCACTGTGCCTTATCAACCAATCAACAATATTGTTTAGTTAAATGTCTTCTTTTGCATTTTTATTTCGTACCGCTAAATTTGGAAGGTTTTATCGTGTAATCAGCATGCAACGTTTTTTTATATCGTTCCAGCTACGTGCACCTCGTCTTCCCATTTGTGGGTTGAGCCTCTTGAGCAACCAACCATCTTTACATTTCTTAGTCACGATTTCTGCAGAATTTAAAGGAAAAATATCCTTAAAATAACCTTCACCGGGGCGAAAGAGAAGGCGATAAATTTGATAGCTACCTTCATTTCTCCATAATAAGTCATTTTCAATTACATTTTGGGCGATTTTTATCATTTCAGTCACACCTGCATGCTGGACTGAACTGAAATAAACTTGCACGGAAAGATTACAAGACTACTACATTTCTTTGTGTTTTACTCACAAGGAAATTATTTCATATCTCAAGAAAATCGTACAGTTAATCTTTTAGTTTGGTTCAGTAAATTCTAGGAATCTACCGTCATTAACAGAGTTGATTACGAAAGCTACGGCAAGCCTTTAAAGTCACCGAACCTCTAACTTCTGAACTTGTCAATCTTGTTTTCTCTCGCCAAACTGGTAATCAGAGTGCGAGCATCCGTTTCAGATTGATAAACCGGCGATCGTCATAACCGATGAGCCCGCTGTACAAAGCGCACGGGTATTAAGCCTGGGTTCCAAACTGTATCCAAGCAACAAGCAGCACATGCTCACGCTATCTTTGGTACTCGATTGATGCAGAGTCTTGTTTGTGTATGCCAAAATCAAGCAAGTGAAGCAAAGCGGGCTTTGGTAGCAGGGTTTGAACACAAAATTATACTCTACGTCATGATGTGAAATTAAAAAGTTCCATCCAATAAGAACTCGCGTCTCCCACCACCTGTGAATCTTGATCTTTTATTATAAGTCCTTCCTCACATGATCTTATATATTCTCTCTATTCTCCAAAGGTTCTTGTTTTCTCTCCTAACGCGCGGCCATTTTTTCCAAATTTTAATTCGCTTTGAGTCCAAGTGTAACGTACAGATTTATCAGCCTTAGCTCAAGCCTTTCACACTCGTTCATATAAGACCTACATCCTACAAGAATGAGTTACGCGCGTAAAGTTGTAGCTTCTAGTTAACTTTGTTATTTTCTTTAAAACACAGCGCCGACGAGTCTTTTAAACTCTTTCTTTATGTCTCTTTTGAAAAAGGCATAAGCCAGCGGGTTAATTGCTGAGTTTAAAACCAAGAAAGGAATTTTGTAGCTTCCATCATTACATGGTGATGAGGATAGTATTCGAAAACCACAACGTATATATATACCATAGCAAACAAGAAACACTCCTATCACAATACCCATCATTATTACTGCAGACTTCTCACGATGGGTTTTAAAAGACACCTGATGGTTAAAACGTAACTGTTTTGCTAAAGTGCGTGCTGACTGATCATGCCTGCATACATGAAATATCATTGATGCAAAGCAGACTATTAACACAACACATATAAGAAACGGGGGAATTATGATCAGCCAAATAAAAGGACAGGCCCACTTGTTTTGAAATAAGACAATACAAAGGGTATGTTTTAGCGTAGTATAACCAACTGGCAGAGCCCAAGAGAAGAAAATAGCTTGGGTAATTCGACGGCGAGTCATAAAAGTAATGTATTTTAGAGGATGGACGATGGCAAATAAACGATCCAGTACTAAGACGCATAAGTTTGCAGTAGACGTGTTACTAAACAACAGCCCAATAAAACGTTGAGGCCCGTCGCAGGTGTTTGCAATGTCGCAGAAAAACAGAGAAGGAATAACGATCAAACCAACGAAGAAATCCGCCACGGCGAGTGAAACAATAAACGCGTTGGGTTTGGTGCGGAGATTTCGTCTGCTGCAAACGAGAAAGATTGTAAATCCATTTCCAATGATGGTCAGAAATGAAAGAACCCAGCCGAGAATCCAAAACCAAGTCTCCATCTTAGCAGTTAAAGGAAGTTCCTCTTAACTAAAGATTATAACTAACATCCCTGCTTAAATAAGAGGGTCACATTAAATACGTGTCTTTATTTCAGTATAATAACGGACAGGGTCCTTATTATAATGTCATAAAAATTTGTATCGGACTAAGCTATAACAATTGATTTGCACCAAGAAGAACAATAACTACTTAATTTTTTGTGTGTGTGTTAATAAAGAAACTGCATGATTCTAAACAAAGAAAACAGGTGCAAAATGTTCTAGTGAATTCTCGTTTTGTTAAATATACCGTTCCAGCTTTGGACAGCTCGTCTACTCTTTCGTGGTTGGGCTGCCTGATCATTCTAATCATTCGTTTGAGAGGGGCGAATTGAACTACGATAAATTTTTATAGCTGTATCAGCAGTAAAACATGCATTTTTTTCTTTCTCCTTGACCGAGTCAAAGCTAGTTATTTTACACCTCATGCCAGCAGAGTGACGTTCGGACGATTTCTTTTCAGTTATGATGGTTCTCTACACCTGATCTTGACCAATGAACAGGCCAGGGCAACTGTCATTTTACATATAAGACCATTTACACAATAATTATACTAATGAAACTGACAGTGGCTTCCGTGAGCCGGCAACCATCGACGTTGTCATATCATCAGTTATTTTTGGTTGAATTTTAATTATGGAACGCCATAAATTTAAGTCTTAATTAAAAAGGGGGTCCATCAACCACGATCCAAGACCAGTAAAAACGCAACAAGCAATCATTATGTTGACAAATTTTGGTAAGAAAATTAAACATTTACGGTTGTTTGACTTTTATTACGACTAACGGTTAAAAGTTTCCACCTGACGGCTGAAATTTGTGGCTGTTTTACGGCTAACAGTTAATCCCGTCGAGACCCTCCTAAAAGCAGCACCATGAATTAACCTGCCCTTGCTTTCCATTTGGTCAGGGTTAAAGCCTATTGTTATTCATTCAAAAAAATTTTTTCCGCTGAAAAAGGCTATGTAATCGAGAGGCCCTGGGGACCACCGTGTGACACAAAATTTTTGCGGGTTCTAATTTTTACGTTTTTTGCGATTTTTCCAGCGATCCCCAAAAATAAGTTCCCGCAAAAATTTACTCCAGAGAAAATATTCTCTAACTTCAATTCGCTACACAAAAAAAAAGTACTAAGAAATCGTGCCTGTTCAATTACAACTTGCCTTTTTCATTCAGAAACAAAACGGTGTACAATGAATTACTGGTATTACATAGGGTTCGCACAACGTAGTATTGTTTGAAAATATGTATTTCTATTGCACGTACTTAACAAAAACGAAAATATTATCAATGCTGGGTACTGGGTACTACTGGCCATGGGTACAAAGATTAATTCCCAGCAAGAAAAACCAATCTGTCCTAATCACGGCAAAAATTAGTTACCGCAAAAATACAAAAAAATCACCAATCCGCAAAAAGTTCGTGCCACACGGTAGGTTACACTTTTTTGCGCCAGAGAAAATGGCGGAAAATTTCACACGTTTTGAGAAGAAAAAATAGTCGGAAGAGATTAAGCAACAATGACCTCAACCAGGTTTTGGCGTCCGGCGGATTTAGGAAAACACAAGGGTTTGGGTGGGGTGCTCAGTCTCACGCGCTCATAAAACCTGGTCTCGGTCGCTGTTAGGGACCGGTCATTATTCATCGCCTGGGGGAAGGGGGGGCGAAGGATTTTTGTTGCAACAACGGAGCACTTACGTGATCCCCCCCTTAAAGCATACAATGTGGTTTTGATCCGCCCACATTGGCGGTGGAAGATTTCATGATCCCACCTCTTCTATCCCAGCCACCACAAAAAGCCAGTGTTACTATAATATGCAAGCAAGTGACATCTATATTAATACTTACGTCTCATGAACCTTGAACAACAACTTCACCTATTTGGTCATCTGATATGAACTGAGTTGTCTGTGAAGGGTTACTCTTCTCAAACAAATCGTTGAAAACAAATTCATTGTCGCTCTCGTCCTCCACACTGTTGAATTCTTCCTCATATTCTTCATCCTCTGATTCCCCGTCACTTTCCCAGTCTTTAGCACCACACGATTTGTCTGTGTTCATAGACTCTTTGTTGTGTCGGTAATAATGACATCGAATTGCTTTTACTTTGTCAAGCTTTCGATCAATAGTGGTCAGTCCGTGTTCGTTCAGGTAGA
The DNA here is from genome assembly GCA_964035705.1 of Porites rus. Lineage (NCBI taxonomy): Eukaryota > Metazoa > Cnidaria > Anthozoa > Scleractinia > Poritidae > Porites > Porites rus. Next base: position 13,912,640 of record OZ038004.1, on the reverse strand, counting down.
AGTCAAGTTCTTTTACCTTTAACTTTTCGATCTTGCCACTCTCAATAAGGGTGTCCCATTTGAAGTCCTTGTATGTCCGTTCTGCCTCTCGCCTCTTTCGTTGCTCAGCTTCTATTGTTGTAATGTCTTTTCTGATATCAATATATTTAAGATGTAAGATTTAAGATTGTATTTTGAACAGAAGCTCTTGATAGTATCTCCATCGTTAATGACACTGACGGAATCTTCCTCATACAAGTCCTTCAAACATTTTCTCAGGAGTCATCCGGTGTCCTGCCTGTCGATTCCGTCTAATAGACATCCATGAAATGTCCCCGATTGTTTGGGTCTGGTACAGGCTGCGGAATTCTTTCTGTCTCTGGTCCCACCCAGCTATCGGTAGAACAGCAAGAACCGAGATTGGAGGTCTCCTCTATGCCGCAGCATCACGACAGAATTCCACAAAGAGCTCTCCACGGATGTAGTTGTCTTCCATAAACGATTTGATCTTTCTGAAGTATAATTCACCATGGAATTCCATTTTGTTTCTTCCTGATGCGCTCCGATATCTATCAAGATGAGAAGAACTGAAAAAGAACAGTTCCTCAGGAGGCTTACTCACTTTACTCTTAATGTAGTCTTTAAGAATAGGGGCGTCATCAATCTTCTCTGAAACCTGACCGCATACGTACCAGGCATTTTTCTCCATCCGCGTCTTTTCAAGAGGCTGCAAAGGAGGCTGGGGGGACGAAGCAGTGACATTAAACTAATCATTTGTTGATATACCATGTATATATTTCTTACTTCTGTTGTTGTTGTTTGTAATGACGGTGAACCACCACGTTTATCGAACGTTCTTATTACGGGGATACTTTTCAATGACTCTAATAATAGAATTTAAAACATTGAACTTTGTGGACATTTAAACTATAGAACGTAAACATTTTTTAGCATCACGTTTAATACATAAGCACAACCACTGAACAAGATCATCAAAAGGTAATAAATTGATCCCACCGATAATTTTCTCCTTTTTTTCCTGGTCCCCCTTTAGTGCCTGTCAATAAGGGTTGATCCCCCCTCTTTCTCTAGAAAACCGTGTGACCACGCCCCTTCCCCTTCCCCCTAAAAAAATCCTCCGCCCCCCTCAGGCGACAAATAATGACCGGTCCCTTAGTTAAGAAATTTTCAAAATAGTCGGTACCAACTGACTTGATAAACACACATATCAAGGACAGAAAAAATGAAAAGCACCAGCTCCACCATACACATGTAGTAGGCACCTCTTTTTTCAGCGTCAGTGGGGTGCCAGTGGGTACATTGGTAAAGTCGTTGGTAACTCTTTTCGTCTTTCTTTTTAAAATTTTTGTAGGTACCAAGTTGTTGCTGTTGTTGTTGTTTTTGAAGTGCGTGCGTCTCCCGTCCTTTTGCTCCCTTCGGTCGCCTTTGTTGGCTGCACTGTGGCGTTTTCCTTTTTGGAGGTTTTTGCTTGAGTGTGTGGGGGGGGGGGGGGGGGGTAAATATACGATCGTAAAATTTGTAGAAGATATTAAATAAAGGTCAATGAACCTAACTCTGCAGTTAGTTGTAAGTTGCTGTCCTTAATGCTCAAACGAAATTTTCAGCTGATATACTCAAATTCACCCTCCATACAATGTAATTAACATTTGTTCTTTGAAATCGAGGTGAATACTAGAGAGGCTATATATTTACCGATGCGCGAAGCGGCGGGGTAAATATTCCTAAAGCCACTATTCACCGAGATTGAAAAGAATAATTGTTTTAGTATATACACACGAAGTGATCTCAACAAAATCAGAGAGGTAACCATTAATTAAAAAGTACGATTTTATTGAAGGATCAAATCACGCGAAAGTTTATTAGCCTTGGACTTGGGCTATTTAGTGTTACCCTCGTTAAATAAAGGCATTATTATTATTATTATTATTATTATTATTATCATTATCATTATCATTATCGTCATCATCATCATCATCATCATCATTATCATTATCATTATTATTATTATTATTATTATTATTAAGAATGTTGATATCGACGTCGAAGTTGCTGAAGGAGCCATTAAATCGGACTATTGATGTGTTTCCTTACTTCATATATATCTTTTTATTTCATTATTGATATTACTATTTTTTTTTGTTTTTAGCAGTTGAAAGAAACTTTTGAATTTTAGAGGTTGACAGTTTTTTTTTTTTATTATTGAAATGAAATGTTTTTAATTCAAAAAAAAATTTTCTTAGTTAAATTAACTTTTTTTAAGCTAAATTAAGTGCTTTTTAAATCTACAGGAATTGTAAATAGTGTTTTTGAATGAATAGTTTTTTTTTTTAAGCGAATTAATTGTAAATAGGATTTTAATAGTTAGCGTTGTTGTCAATAAAATTTTTTTTATTATTATTATTATTATTATTATTATTATTATTATTATTATTATTATTATTATTGTCTCTATTATCACAGTCTTTGCTGGTGTTCTTTTTGCGCATCAGCCGGGCGCAAACCATGCACCTAGAGCGTCAGTCACTCAAGTCAATCATTCTGTTCATACACTGAGCACCTTTCTAAGGATTCGTGCAGATCCCAGCATGCAGATCTTTTGAATCTCTGTCATACTAGCTCTCTCTGATACTTTCTTGATGTTTTCTACCATACCCTTCTTCACTGTACCAAGCGCACCAACAACCACAGGGATCACTACGGTTTTCATATGCCACATTCTCCGTATTTCTAGTTCTAGGTCTTTGTACTTGCATTTTTTTTCAGTTTCCTTCAGTGCGATGTTTCTATCTGATGGAACAGTCATATCAATAAGTTTGCAGGTTTATTACTATTATTATTATTATTATTATTATTGTTATTATTATCTTTGCAGAATTTTCAAAAATGGCAGTTCACGAGTTTATCACTTCGCAAACAACAGGGTAGTGGTTTAAATGGAACCGTTAAAAGTTTGAATTATTTCCTTACCTGAGAAGAAAAGTAGAGCTTTGTTGTTTTCTGTTGACTCGCCAAGTTTAAAGCCAAAAGGGTTTGTTGTGTCGTTCTTCGCATGAGGTGATGTCAAAAATGGCGGCTCGGTTGCTCGAGCTGACGTCGTCTTCCTGTACCGTTATTCTTTTTCCTATTTACCTGAAACGTAGATTTTTTTCAAACGTAACATTTGCTTTCAAATTTGTTTGTCATAAATAAACTTCGATTTTGGGGGCGAATTTTCTTGTTAGGAAACGCTGAGTTCACGCAACGGCTTCTTCTACGCAGAGCGAATAAACGGGAGCTGTAAACAATCCATCGAGCACAGAACTCAGCTATAGTAAATGGAAAAGCGCCGTTTTGAATCCTTCCAAGTCTTTTCTTCCTTAAAAAAAGTCAACCCTAGGATTTTGTCGACTTTTTAAAGAAAAATGGGAAAAACACCGAGCTCACACATTATCCACTCGCTAGGAGGTTAATATTGTTGAATAGTCCCAGATAGCGAACCAATCAGATTGCTTAAATTACCAAGATCACAGAGTGTGTATATACGCACGAGATGGCATCTCGGCCGCCATGTACATGCAATATAATTGCACCCTTTCCAACACAACGAATCCACGAAATTCAAACTTCAACCTAACGGTAAATAAACATGCTAGGATCGTATAGAAATAGGATTTAGCATAAGATATAGAAACCAATGAAACTTTCCCAGCTAAAGAAACGAATCCAGCAGACTTTGACAAACTCGAAGGATATAATCCAAGAAGGCCGAAAGTCGTCGCGCCGAAGTGGCCTGGCCAGATCAACGCGCGGCCAAGCAAACGAGGCCTGGGCACTGTACCTTTCTAGAGACCGATACATAGCTTGACCAAAGTTAGCCTTCTCTGCTGGAAATACATTTGCTCGAGGGCTTTTGTTCACTTGAGCCAATCTCAGATTTAGCCAATCAGAACAAAATTGATTTTTGACATGTACTCTGACAAACAAATAAATCGAACCCTCCTTCCCGCCAGAGACTATTGATACCTCCTAAAAGGGATTTTCAGACATCAGTTACAATAATTATGACAAATATTTATCACGCTGAAAAAACAATAAAATTCAATTCCGATAAAAAGGATACGAATCTTCGAACAGTTCATCGTATGAGAAGTACAAAACTGTTGACACACGTAGAGATGTCAGTAGGGACCATAGAGTATGATCGTAAGCTAAGGGAGGTCTGATAGCTAATTATTTGTATAAAAATGAGTTTGAAAATTAATATATTGCATGTGAATGAAAACCTATTTCCATAGAAAAAGATAAGCTCCAGAAATTCCTTTAAAAAAATAGGCTTTTGGAAAATTGATCCACTTAAAACATCTGGCCTCTTGCGTCATATTAATTATCTGAAGTAATTGACTGGTTTTGGAAAAAGATAAAACCACGTGATCTCATAATTTTACAGAACTTCCTTTAACTGCTAAGATGGAGATCTGGTTTTGGATTCTTGGCTGGATTCTTTCATTTCTGACCATCACTGGAAATGGATTTACAATCTTCCTAGTGTGCAGCAGACGAAATCTACGCACCAAAACCAACTCGTTTATTGTTTCACTCGCCGTGGCGGATTTCTGTGTTGGTTTGAGTGTTATTCCTTCTCTGTTTTTCTGCGAAATTACAAACACCTGCCACTGGCCTCAAAGTTGGCTGTCTTGGGTGTTTTTCACACGGTTGCTGTTTAGTAACACGTCTGTTGTAAACCTATGCGGCTTAGTACTGGATCGTTTTATTGCCATTGTCCATACTCTAAGATACATTTCTTTTATGACTCGCCGTCGAATTTTCCGAATTATTTTCTTCTCTTGGGTTCTAGCAGTTAGCTATAATATCCTTCAGTTTCTAACTTTGATTATTTGCAAAACAGCTATTCTCATTTTCCTTTGGCTTCATCTAATTTTCTTCGAATTCCTTCCATGCGTTGTATTAATATCCTGCTTTGTATCAGTGATATTTCACGTACGCAGGCATGATAGGTCAGCACGCACCTTAGCAAAACAGTTACGTTTTAACCATCAGATGTCGTTTAAAATCCATCACAAAAAGTCTGCAGTAGTATTGATGGGTATTGTGATAGGAGTGTTTCTTGTTTGCTACGGAATATATTTACGTTGTAGTCTAGTAGTGTTATCCGACTCTAATGCATCATGTAAAGATGAACAATACAAAATTCCTTTCTTGGTTTTAAACTCGGCCATTAACCCACTATCCTATGCCTTTTTCAAAAGTGACATTAAGAAAGAGTTTAGAAAACTTATTGGCCATGGTTTTTTTAAGAAAAAGGACCATGAATTACGGGTTGTGGCGGGACTCGACAGTTTTGGGGCTGGCAAAGATGTGGTTGTTGGACTCAAATCGAGTTGGAATTTGGAAATATTGATGTCTGAGCAGGAAAAAAGGAAGAGCTAAAGGACACATGAGAATATATAAATTATACACATGGAAAGAAGGAATCCCGCAGAGAGGCCTGGGCAGTAATGCTGCAGCAGGAAGTTAATTTGTTCGACTCCTATTTTATTGGTCAGTTCCGCCTGTCCAAGATGGCAGGGTAGACAATTCCTTTTTCATAAAAGCTATCAAAATTGGATTGCGGTTTTTTAGATCATCGAAACTTAAAGTTAATTGTGTTTATCATTCATGAATAAAAATTTGTTTATGAAGTAGAGTACAGGTCCAGATGTTTTTGGAAATGATTTTGCATATTTGCCATAGATAAGAGAACCTTAAGCTGTTGAGATAGAGGCTGAATTAGTCGCGTAATTTCATACGGTGGCTGTTCAGTTGCATCTCCGTTGAAAACTTCACGGCTTAGTGCGGGATCGTTACAAATCGCTATCGCAAATCCTCTAAAAAATCCGCCAGCGCATCATCTAACAAAAGCTTCTTTCTCTACAGTCTCTTGTGTTCTAACAGTTGGTTTTATTTTGCTTCAGTTTTCATTTCGGGTTAACCTAAAAATCAATCTTGTCACTTTCCGGAAATATATATACATTTAGTACAAATAAGCTAACGCAAAGCTATAACGAACTGACATTGCACTTAGCAATGACCATGCTGTATATACACCACAAAACCAACACCATCATTCACTCTTGTTTATTATTTTGTACATCGTTACATGTTCCTGGCTGGATTACTTCATATAAATATGACATAAATTATTTGACATTTTTTAAAATATTAACGTTCTCTGCTAGAACAGACAAACTAGATAAAATTTTATTAATACTTTAAAAGTATTATGATTCTTGAAGAACTGGAATGGTGGGAAATTTCTTTGTGTTATAAACTGAGGGACTGGTCATTATTTATCGCCTGGGGGGGAGGATTTTGGGGGGATCACTTGATTTTTAGAAGAACAAAAGGGGGGATCAGTCGTAACTGCAGAACCCAAAAGGGGGGATCACTGAAAACTTTGGAAGGATGCAGAGGGAGGACCACTCGAATTAGCTTTGAAAATGAAGACATGGGGGGGGATCGCGAAAGTCATCAAATGTTGTTCGGGGGGGTCACTTCAGTGAAGTAACATTCAAAGAGGGGATGAGCTAAATTTCACCTTGTTTAGCCTCAAATCCTCCCGCCCCGGCGATAAATAGTGACCGGTCTCTAATGTTAGTTCCTTAGGATTTTCTCCTCGGTTTCGCTTGATTGAGTGATTGGAAGGAAGGTTAATACGTTTCTCCATACCATAAAATCTTATATCATCAGGTGAAATTTTTTAGTTGACAGCAAGTCACCCACTCTTGCCTACATCTTTAGTATACAGTCAAACCTGCATATGTTGTGCTCACTAGTGTTTCTGTGTGGTTCAGTCTTGAAAAAGTGACCGTTGATAACTCGTTGGGACCACGGAAAAGGTGACCTCGAGCGCTCAATACAGGTAACCGCTTAATTCAGGTTAGTTCTTCAGTGATTTAGAAAAATGCTTTTCGGGGCTTAAGAAAGTGACCGCCTAATAGAGGGAGACTGCATGCTTTATGCAGGTCCCGGCTTATTACAGGTTTGACTTTAAATTAACGACTCTCGCGTCTAAGGAATATTGCAGGCTAGACAGCCACCCTTAAGAGAACCGGCACCGGAATGATTTAGTATAGTACTGCGCTATTGTGTTTCTTTAACATGTGACGAAGTTTCAAATATTATGCAACTTTTTAGAAGTGTCACCCAAATCTCTTTTGCTCCTGTTCCTATCTCTACTCTGGTGTCCCTGGCAACTGCAGACGATTCGCCCTGTTGTTTCGCCCGTGTACTGTCTCTATCGACGCTCGGGGTGGGGGAAGGTCTTGTACTCTGTGTTGGGAATCACTAAACCTTGATTGCGTGTTGCGGTTGGCGTAATAGGACTGGGGCCCATTTCTACTATCGCGCATGTCCTGTATCCACATGCGTTCACCAGTTGTTTTGTTAAAGGCGTATAATTTTCCGGAAACTATGAAGGAAAGATGATGAAAAACATTAAAACTACCTTCAGCTATAAGTGTCGAACAAACGAGACGCCCGCACAAATTCAAACGAACCAATTAAAACTCGAAGAAATAGGCGCCGCTCGTTTTGTTTTGGGTTTTTATTCGGGATTAGTTGGGAAGGTGGTGTAAGATTCTGCAGCCAATTAATAAGCGTAAAAGGATGCAATTGCCATGTATTTCCAAGGCAATGTCCGCCGGGTAATCCTTTTATCTGTTAATGTTATTCTTAAATAATGCTAACCAGTTACCTGGGTCAACAGCTTTGCCGTCAAACCTTTTTCCATCTGGAGGAGCCTAAAGAAAAAAAATTTTGTTTAAAGGAGCAGTAGAGACGAGGAGTTAAAATAAAAAGCGGGAAACACCCAACGTTTATCAATACAACTGGTAAATAAACAGGTTGTTTGAGTAATAATAGGAAGCTTAGGCAACAACGACGGCGACGGCAACGAATACGTCACTTAAAAAGTGAAGTCGCGCTGCCTCAAACTTTACCGCGCTTATTCCATCTCGTTCATTTTGTCAAATGTTGGCAAATTTTTCTGGAGTTGAATTCTAAAAGACTGCATCAAAGTTCAGGAAAAGAAAAAGAAAGTCGTTGTCTTGTGTTCACGTCCTCCACAAAACGTAAAATTAGGCATTTTCATGTCGTAGTCGTGCACTGACGGCAAAGAAATGTACAAAAAAGCGTGACGCACGTGCAAAGTTGTTGTTTTGCCAATCTAAACCAATTTCTTTTTTGCCGTTCTCGTTGACGTCGACGTCGTCGTTTCTTAAGCTCCCGGATCATTATACGTTTCTGTGTAACTGACCACCTACCCATCCCCTAAATCAACATTTTGGCCTCAGTGCAGAGAAGTAAGTGTTGATGTTGGTTTGGGGGAAGGGTAGGAGGTCACTTACCCAGATCTACCCAGATACGTAAAATGATTCAAGCTCCCTAATATAGAGACTGAGAGACGGCATGTCCAGATATATAATTAAATCCATACCCCTGAATTATCGTTTTCTCACTCACCTTCCCCTCCCCTCCCCCAAAGGGGCTACAACAGAAAACTACTTACAATTTGATTGTCGATCATTATAGGTGATATCATCTTGTGTTGTTTGATTTTTCCTTGGGAGAAAAGGGAAAAAAATGGAGTTAAGAGTTTATACTTTAAAATTATCGATAAAGCTACGAGTAAGACAAACCTTTGTAGAAACCTTTCTCTCCATTCACCAAGCCTCTGTTTCGTCTCAGATGAGGCTCGCGAGATTCTAACATGCGAACTCTGCAAGAAAACGCCGGGCAAAAATATCAAAATGATTAGAAGCGGCGCGTAGTATTAATACATGCTACTTATTAACCGTAAGTGAGATCATTACAGGGTAATCTCAGTCCGAGGCCTTGATGTATTGATCGAGCGATAGCGATAACATAAATAACAAAAGTAGGTTGAGTTTGATCGTCCGGGTTGAGTTTGATCAACCTACTTTTGAAATGACTCCTGGGTTCAAACCTTTCACAGCTATAAATGACAAAGTTGAAAAAATATATAGATGTATAAAACAAACTAGGGCGTAATTATACCTTTAGCTCTATTCAATGAAAACACCAGCTAAGTTTTTTTGGGGATGATTGGATATGTTTTGCATTTTGTCTTTTCCTGATACTTGCTTAAAGATTGGTCTTTCTAGGTAAGATAGCTAATTTTCTCTTTGAAGAAAAGCAACTTCCTTAAAAATGTTTTTACACCAGTCTATGGTTATTCAAAATGCCGAAAAACGAAGAGAATCCTGGGAAACAGTAGCCTAAAGTTAAGAGAATCACAAGCATAACGGCCATATTCTTATAAATTCGTAAAATCTTCAGTAACCCCGTAGGGGAAGCTACCGTCCACGGATATCGGGCAGTTTATGGTATAATGTCAAGGTGTCTTCATGTCCTACCTCTTCTTTGCATGTTTCCTCCATAGTAAAACAGTAACAACCGCTAACAGCACTACTACACAAGCAGACGCCATTGTAATTATTCCCTCAGTTGTCTTGTAAAATGGAGTGGGTGGGGGGGTGGTGGGAATCTCAGGCACAGCTGGCTTGGCTGAGCGAATGTTAAATACCTGAAACAACAACAACAACAAAAAAAACCGTGAAAAGCCATTTCGTTATAGACCATTTTTTACATGACTTTACATTCGCCATCTTGGTGTCCCGAGCCAATCCTGAAGGAGTTGAACCTTTTTATGTATAAGAAAGAAAAAACTTTCTATTGTTCCAATATACATGCCCAGTAGCTGCTGACCAGTTGAGTGAAAACACCCTATACGAAAAGTTTTTGAGTTAGGCTTTTGTACATTATGCTCGCAATTTTTCGAGCATTTCAGCGAGGCAAAAACTCATCAAACATTATTCGGAGTAATTTAGGGGATTTTTTTTTTCACAAAATAATATTTTTTTTAGAAAAAATGAAAATAGAAAAAAGAGAAATTTTAAAACACGAAATCTCGTAAATCCAAACAAAACTCAAATGTCACCTAAAACATTAACTCAATAAAAACATCATAACCTCTATACGTTGTTGTTGTGCTGCATGGAGCATTTACAGTGTAGTATTTTAGTGGGAAAACAAAAGCATAATGTACAAAAGCCTAGTTTGATTCATGGCTGAAATGAGTGGTAGCCATTCGGAATGAAAATAAAGCAAATCGTGACATGTTTTCACCAGTTTCCTCGCTCTTGGCGCAAGTGACATGTATTGGCTTCGATCTTCATTTGACCATTCTGCGTACACTTAGATTTTATTGACTGCGCTTTTCGATCTCACGCGTAAACAAAACCCGCACTAAACCTTTCATCCTACCTCCAACTCTTTGTTATTTGTCAAGTTTGGACTAAGATTTCCGTCATCGTCTAAGAGAGCGTCTAAAATCTCATCTTTTGTTAGATACTCTTTTGCTCTAGACAACTTTTCGTTTAAATCTGTGTTGTTACCAGATGGATTTTTAACCGCGTAAATGGTGACCACAATGCTGAAAAGAATATAATTATCATTAGCGAGTAAGACGGTTGTTTGTCCTATAAAATAATTTGTCCTATAATAATAATTTCACCAAACAAATACTATCAAACCTGAGAGAAAAATAATACTCTAATGATACCTCCTAAGTAATTCCACCAACCTATGGAAAGTAATTCCAAATTTCAAAATCCGAGAACTTTTTTTCGCGTGGAATCAAGAATCTGGCCATTGGAATCTGGAATTCAGCACTAGGAATCCGGAATCCCGCTAACAATTGGAATCCGGAATCCAAGTTCCACCGACTGGAAAAAGGAATCTGGAATCCACGATTCCACGACTGTCTTGGATTACTATGGCTGATTTTGCAGAAAATGTTACAGCGGTCATGTTGGTTGACAAGAACAAGAGGGTTCAGCCCTCCACTGGGCCTCTGTTTTCTTACCGTTAATAGAGTGACAAAAAATTCAAACGTAATTTCCTATTAATAGAGAGGAAAAGACTTTACGTCACATTGCCATGGTAGCGAAATTTTTGGAAGACAGCAAACCGAAAAAGTCACTTACAGCAAGGAGCCCAAAATTGTGACCGCCTTTAATTTATTCACATTCTTTCGTGCAGATTTTGTCCAATCAGAAGCCAGCTGGAAACTGTCCTCGACTTCTGATTGGTTTATGTCCGCATGAAAGAATGTGAACTAATTAAAGGAGGTCACACTTTTAGGCTCCTTGGTAAAAGTCTATTCGCACTATTTCAAACTTCACCGATCTAATTCAATTTCATTCAATTTGGCAAATCTTGGGAAAATTTTCCTCGGGACCGTATCTATCGTTATCTAAGTTTAGAAAAAGAAGTCGACAATTTTTTTGTTGTGTTCTCCTGCTCCATAAAGCGGGCTCGTGAAATTAGGAAGTTTCATGCCATAGTGCGACGCCAAAGAAATGCACAAAATAGCGTGATGCACGTGCAACGTTATTGTCAGTTATAAACACATTATTTTGCCGCTCTCCTTGCTGTCGCCGTCGTCGTTGGTTTTGTTGTCATCCAAAAATAGTGCTACCATGGTAACGTGATGTCACACTTCTCCTCTCCATTAGTTACCTTTCTTACCGTTTTTTAGTCTCTCTCTTCCTCCTCCGCGCCGCTGCCTCCCCCAGGACCGTGTAATCTGCTATACTAACATCAGCACCTAAGTATTTTGAAAGCTCCTCCTCAAACTGCTCACGTCTCGCTTCGAACTCTTCCAGGGAAATTTCTAGCTCTATTTCAACCATCACCTCGTCCGCTTCAATGGTATCAATGCGTACAGACACCACGGTACTGGTCTGCGGTGGTGAACCTTTGTCTTTAGCGAGCACGCCTAGCTCGTACGTTTTTCCTGTTCCAAGGACAACACAAGCAAATTGAACAAAAAGATAAATTAAAAACAATTCTCTAGCGCTCTAGTACATAGTTATGTTATTTTATCATTATGTAATAGTAATGTTATTTTATTACTTTTTTTTTCTTTTCCTGCGTGAAGATATTAGCTTTTGAGCTACTCTGTAAATTCGAGGTAAAATAAAGTCATGTATGTATGTATGTACAAGACACAGTTGGATCTCTGAATAGAGAATTAATCAAGCAAAAAGAAAAAGTATAAATTGTTTTCCAGGAGGTAGGGTGACAAAGGTGAGGGGGAAGGTGAGGGAGGGAGGGAGGTGCACTGTTTAACGAAGTCCTCTCATAAGTTAGATCGGAGAGGCCTTTAGAACACCATATAGAAAGTTTAAAAGTGTAAAAAGAGAGGTAAACATTTTGTACAAGAGAAGAGATAATTGGGAGGTCCACTATAAGAATTTAACAAACATTTATTCTACACTTACTCAGAATTCCTGTCGTTGTTAGTACTCTGTAATGTTCGGAAGCTGCTTTCGAAATGCAACATCGGAAACATCGAAAGTGTTCGAAATACTTGGCGTCAACTTCCGTTTTCAATTACACCACGGGAAGAATAAAGTGTAAAGTAACTTAAGGTACGTAAAGAAAACGATGGACTATACTGAGTGTATTCAACAGATGAGAATAACTTCGGCAATGTTCGGAAGCCTTCGAAAGACTTCGTAAGAGGAGAGAGACGAACTTACCACTGGGTGGAGTGGCTTTGAGGCGAATTCCACCATCAGTACTACCCACGGTAAAGAAATCAGATGAATCCTGAAGCTCATAATCCACTTTTCCATTATCACCTGAGTCCTTGTCTGTTGCTTTTACTGTGATGACCGGCGGGGAGTCCAAAGAGCGATCATGGCGAATGCTGGCTTCGTAGAAGTCTGCAAAAATAAAACCGTAAGGCAAAACATTTGGCCGGATTTGATGACGCCTTTGTTCCCTACAGGACTCTCAAACTTTGCAACTAAAAGGTTTCTTTTTTCCAGTTCTTTATTAATACCGTAAGTGACCTAATTGACGCCCATTTCCAAATAAACGTCTCTTATTTAATACACGCCCCCTCTACGCTCTTAAAATTGTATTACACGCCCTTCTCTAATGAACGTCCCCCGTCTAATAGACGCCCCCTATGAGAACTTCACCAAAATACTAGGAATTAGCAAAAGGAGCAAAATCATTCGATTAATTCAATTTCTTGCTTAATTAACGAGGCCTTGCGTATTTCATCTTGTTCAAGATTCTGACATCGATGTTGGGATCTGAAAGAGCGATATGGATATCTAGACGTTCTAGACGTATCTATTGATGAATTGAATATTCCACTATTTCTAAACTCTCTTGATATTTTCGCCGAAAGCATATTATTTTTTGTTGAGCTCGTTACAGTTATGAGAATAAACGCCTTCTATCTATTAAACGCCCCCGCTTGGACACCTAAAATTAATTACACGCCCAGGGCATTTATTTTGGTCATTTACGGTGATTTCTATGATAAACAGACTATATTTTTGACTGGCCATGATATTGTTACGAAAAAAGTTTTTTTTTTTAATTCAGTGATACAAGCGACTTGGAAGAAGTAATCGATTGAACTTTCCAAACACGATTTGGACCTAACCTACGGTTATAAGACCTTATAATAATTATTAAATAATAAATGAGAATGGTTATGATTATGGTCTACGAGAATGATTATTTGAATTTGATGAAGGTTATAATTATGTTTGGTACTATAGTGATAAAACTAACCTCTTTCAAAAACCGGAGTATTGTCGTTTACATCTTCGATAAACAAAACCAGTGTCACCGATCCACTCAGCCTGGGAACGCCGTTGTCCTGCGCCGTTATGGTGACATTGACAATCTGAACCTCCTCATAATCAAACACATTCTTTACAGACACTTCTCCTGTAACACTGTTGATGTCAAAGTACTCCATCGAGGAACTATGGGTAATGCTGTACATCAACTCCGCATTCGCATCTCGATCCGGGTCGTCAGCGGTTACCGTGGTAACAGAAGTCCCGGATACGGTCTTTTCCCGAACGGAAGCATTGTAAAATGGAAGGGCAAACCTAGGTGAGAAAGAGAAAGGTCCCGTCTTAGGATAGTTAAATGAAAAACAAAATGTGGAACTGAATATCTTAAAGCTACTGTAAAACGGGCAGTAAAAACGTGCAACTTGTTTTGCAACATTGCTGCAAAACGTGTTGAAAAGCAATGTTAGGTGTTTTACCGCCCATGTTCAAACCTGCCTTGTAACAATCAGGTTTGCAAGTTGCGTGGACACTGACTTTTGATTGGATGAAATTACGAGGGAGTCACGCCATACACGGGAGGTACGTCAAACAAGTTTGCCTTGGGTCGGTAAAACGCGCAACGTGCTTAGATTTTGTAACAAAAAGTAAAACTACTTTCTACTTTCTTCAGCAACTTTTCACATGTAACCTATAACGACCTAATTTGTTGCGAGACAGGTTTGAAGTTGGCGGTAACACACGCTACATCGCTTTTCAACCCCCTGGCGGGGGGTACTCCCCTATATAAGCAATATAGGTATGTGCCGCCCCATCGGGTGGGGTTTTTGCGTCGTTTTGGACTGAAAACGGGTATACATTTTGCCCATTTTGGTCTGGAATCGGGTATAGTTTTCGGGGGAACTGTGGGAGTGTATGAAGTGGGGGGGGGGAGTATTTATCGTTTCAATTCCAAATGAATTAGAAGGAAGGAGAAATTTTTTTTGCAAATTTTTTTTGCTTGATTTACCGAACCTTAAAAGACAGCCTATTCAGTTTATCACAAACCTGGGGCTATTGTCGTTCTGATCCAAAACTGTTACATAAACAGTTGTGATATTTGAAAGATCCAACGGAAAGGCAGCAGAGTCTGAAACCTTAACTTTGATCCTGTATTCCTTCACAGATTCCCTGTCTAACATCACAGCCGTGTACAAGATCCCTTGAAGTGCATGTATGAAGAAATGATTGCTGTTCTCGCCAGAAATGATTGAATATACCAGTTCCGCGTTTGTGCCATTGTCATTGTCCGTGGCCTGAACTCTACCAACCGAAGTCCCCCCGGGCAGGTTTTCCATGACGACAAAATTATAATCCGCGTCACTAAATTCCGGCACATTGTCGTTGGTGTCTGCAATTTTGACGTGGACGTTTGTTGACGAGGCTCGAACGGGCGTTCCGGCATCTTCAGCCTTCACCATCAGAAAGTATTCGGGCGTAGTTTCGCGATCAAAAAGTCCTGTAACAGGAAATTACAATTTGACATTTAACTCAAACATTCATAAAGTTGTAGTCAAAACTGTTTTGAGGTAGTATGACTCCTCGTTTTCCTAAGACAACTGCAGAAATTGATTTTTAAAAAAAATGTACTCCTCGTTTTCCTGAGACAACTGCGGAAATGATAAATATAAGTACTTTAAATGGGTGTCAAAATATTGAGCACGAAAGTACATTGAGGTCACTATTTTACGTTTCCTTCTGAAGACGGGACAACCATTTACGGAGTCATCCGAGCCTCGCGAAGTTCTAGCCCTTCGCAGGGCAAAGAAAGTACCCTCATTTCTTAGTTATTTTAAGACCTTGAGTATTGGTCCGGCACCGGGCATCGAATCGGCGACCTCCCGCTCTGCACTCATCAGGTGCTCTACTGACTGAGCTAATCCTGCCGCAGTAATTGAAAGAATAATGCTTTCTTGACTCATGAAGTATTTCATCAGTTTCTGTGATTCGAAATCAAAGTCCTCTGATGCAGAGTCTTCTCTGTAACTATAGAATATATCTTGCACTTTAGCTCTTTTACAATGCTAGAATACTAGCTGCTCTTTTTGTTTTTCATCCTAGTTAATATTCATTGCGACCGCGTATACTTCATACCTATTGGAGTAATTTAACCGCACATCACTTACCCACATTATAAAGCGCTCCCGTTAATGGGTCTATCGCCATCACATTTCCAATATTGCCACTCATGATAGAAAACGTTAGCAGAGCATTGTTACCAATATCGGCATCTGTTGCGGTAATGTTTAGAAATCTTGAACCAGCAGGGAGACTCTCCGACACTGTAACAGTGAAAGCAGACTGGTTAAACTGCGGTGCATTGTCGTTAATGTCAATAATTGTGATGTTGACTTTAACTGTTTCTGTCAGGGGAGGGGTGCCTTTGTCTGTCGCCTCGACCAGAAGTGAATAAAATGGGATGTCTTCACGGTCTAGCGTCTTGTTGGTGCTGATCATACCTGAAGAGCTGACCTGCAAAAAAGATGAGTGAATGAGAAGAGGGATAAGGAGGACCATTATACCTGACGAGCAGATCTGCAAAAAAGATGAATGAATGGAAAGAGGGATCAGGTGGACGTGGCCCGGTTGTTCAATCGTTGGATAGTGCTATCCACGGAATAAATCACTATCCAGCGAATATATATTTGGTAAACTGATTCCGTTATCCAGTGGATAGCGTTATTCACCTTTCGAGAAGTGGGCCCGGAGGGATCGATGGATGTAATTAGATTAAAGAATGGATTGATAACTGGACGATTCGCATGATGATTAGCTAGTATCGCACAGGTCTCTTATTCGTCTGAGTAGTACAGACAGACAAGATTAACACTTTTGTTTTTGGCCGGCCTTAAAATGAACCCAGGATATCCTGTTTGCCAAACTGGCACTGCAACAACTAAGTTATCTAGGAAGTTATTCAAGCCGTTCGCCCTAGGTAAAAGTCAACCTTCAACCCTCAACCTTTTATTAACTGCTATGTGAATGGACATCGTACCTGAAATTGTGTTTCCGTGTCCCCACCGATAATAGAAAACTCTATTTCAGCGTTCAGGCCAAGATCCACATCATAGGCGTGTACCGGTATGACGTCACTTCCGGGAGAAATGCTCTCAGAAATGCTTGTCAAATATAAGGTCGGACTGAAAACAGGGTTGTTGTCGTTTACATCAGAGATGAACACCCGCACTCCGCAAACAGCGGTCAGCGGTGGAACGCCGCCATCTGTGACTGTAATTGATAGATAGTAAGTGTCTTCGGTTTCTCGGTCCAAGCCTGGCTGAGCAGAAATCACTCCAGAAGAAGCATCGATGCTGAATTTAATGACCCCATCTCCACCTGCGACAGAATTAGCCAGGCGATCGATATGTGTAACAAATATACATAAAATAAGAACATCTGGCATCTGGCTTTTGTAAGCTAATGGACTGCAGATTGGGAGCTATAGCTTAATGAATGTGAGCATTACATCTTACTCTACAAGCAATGGGCGTCAACCCAAGAGGAAGCGGTCACTAATATATCTTGTGGCCTGATTATTTCCGTCGCCAAAAACTGTGGAGAACTTGGTGCGAGTGAGAGACGGTGCAATTGCATGTATGGGGGCATTTTCCAAAATAGTGTTGTATCCCGTTTTCTTGGAGATACATGAAGAGTGAGACAACTACATCACAGTGGACTGCTGCTGCCACTTGAAAAATTCATGTATCTGCTAGAAGAAAAATCAACGAAAATCACAGGATCCTTGATGACTATGGACACTGAATTAAAAACATTACATTTCAATAAAAAAAACTGTCAGCCTCTCAAATTGAAAAGTTTCTTTCAACTGTTTAAAAAAAATAAAATAAAATAAAGACAATTAATAAAGCATCTATAGCTGTTGAGTATGTACACTAAAAGACTCATACCTGTAATGGTAAAAGTATGCTCTGCGTTGATTCCAATATCGGCGTCGGAAGTGTTCACTTGAATGACTGAATACCCCAGGGGAACATTCTCGGGAATGGTCTTGGTGTAGATATCTTGGCTGAATATAGGAGGGTTGTCGTTCTCGTCGGAGATGTGAATGGTTAGCTGAAATTCGTGTAAAAAAAAAAACACAAAATAATAATAATCATAATGATAATAATAATGGTGATGGTGATGATGATGATGATGATGATGATGATGATGACGGCAAATTTTTAGTATAACCGAATTTTCTATACGCTAGCAACACAATATTGTTTTTTAGATACGTTTTAGGCAATCAACATATTTTACACATTTTCGGCAAGTCGTCTTCTTCGGCAAATTTATAGCATGGCCCTATTTAGTGCAGGTAAAAGAACTTGAACTTTATTAATATATTTAGGCAGTTTTCAACGTACATTTAGTACGTTCTTTTTAATGGTTTTACAAGATATCTAGAATTCAAGGGGTTCTCCAGATTTTAGAAAGAGCCCACAGGCTATTTTGCAATGAACCCTGTGTGGGTATTGTTTCACTGTAGGGCATTCCGAAGTTTAAAGAATTACGATGAGTTCTTGACGACTTTCAGTCGGTGAATGCGCTAAGTGATCATGATAATGTAAGAATCAGTAGCGGCATGTTTTTCACGTTATATGAGTCGAGGTTTTTGCATGCTCAGTATAAGAAAACAGTGGAGTGCTCATCGAGCTGAAAACATGTTCACGAATGCGAGCCTCATGGACACAGTGCGCTAAAACAGGAAACCCAAACAAGAGGCACCAACACAGAATTCCTAATTATAAGCAGTTTTTCAAGGTTGCTTCCGTTCGTCATGGGATTTTGTTGTTCAAAAAAACTCCAGCCAAAGATAAAATTCAACTGTTTTCGATGCTTGCTTCCTTGACATTGGGGTGAATCCCCTTTTTAAGCATTGCCTAAATGTGTGTCTTACGTTTTCATAACCTTTACGTTTTCCAAATTCAGAAATCAGTAACGGTACAAATCATGATTTGTATTCTACTTCACTGACCTTCATTGCAGTAGATCTTCGATGGGCCTCGTTCAGCGCCCTGTCCTTAACAGTGAGGTTCAGCACGTAAAGGTCCCTTGTTTCTCTGTCTAACTTAGCTCCCACATAAACATGTCCTGTCCGAAGATCAATCGTGAAGTCAATTCCTCCGCCCAGTCCACCGGTGATAAAATATTCCAGCTGGCCGTGAAGACCTGTGTCTGAGTCTGTTGCATTGGCGCCAAAAATCAGAGAACCTAAAACGTGGGTTTGAATGAAATAGAGTCAACGTCTTAGCTGAATCTCTTGAGCGTCTACCGCCTCAATTTTCGTTGTTTTGTATATTTCACTGGAACTCTTAAGATCCACTGTATATGAAAAGAGACTTAGAATTTGAACTCTTGACAACTGAATGAGCACTTTACAGGTTTGTTTTGTTTCTAATGTCTCCAATGTCATCTACGCGTTCTTATTCGCTATGAAACTTGAAAAAATAACTCCGAATGACAAAACCCCTGCTTAGTGTTAAACAAGATATGTCTCCAAATCATCATATCAATCGTTACAAACAACAAAAATGAACTTTGAAAAACTGCTAGTCGAACAAGTTTTCAAAAAACCCCAACTGCAATCCGTTTCAATTTTCTTCAAGTTTATCCATCCTTGTTTTCTTTTCTATTTGCTGTGTCATTTATACCTTCTTCTAACCTTTTGAGCGGTTATTTTGATATTTCACTCAATTTGGTGGCAGTTCTCGCTGTTTGAATTTTTATGACACAGGGTGCTGGCTATGTGAGAGCTTCATCCACTTTTAATGGAGCTACTACCCATGCAACATCCTTATTGAGTTATATAGAACTAGTTCTAAAAAAATATTTATCAACTAACCAATTGCTATAGCTTCAGAGATGTTGACCGTATAATTGGTATATTGGAACACTGGAGTGAATTCGTTTACAGCTTTCACATAAACCGTCACCATGACAACGGTCACTTGACTGGGAACTCCTTGATCAGTCACGTGGATTTCCAAGCCATATTCACTTCCGCTTTCGTGGTCCAGTTCTCCGTTTACAACTACTCTATTGTTTTCCATTCTGAACTTGTTCCCAGTGTTTCCGCGGACAATAGTGAACGACAAATTTCCGTTGGGTCCCAGGTCATCGTCTGTGCATGTGATTGAAGTGAAATTCGAGCCCACTGTAAGATCTAGAAAACAGAATGACACTTAAAGAGATCGATAAAATCAAATACTCATATTAAGTGGTCAATACAATCAAAATGTAAGACTGTCGGATATATCGATGTTCCCAGAAAAGACATGGGTTGTTCAATACAGTTCGATAGTCCTCACATCAAGGCACAAGTTTCATACGACTTCCCCATGGCACGATCTTCTCAACTGGGACAGCAAGAAAGATCGTGAACAGTTTTCAAAGACCCTGGCTGGTGGTTTGTCCCGAGTTTAAGCCCGCGAAGTGTTACTCAACCAGGCACAGGAGCCCATAAAGGACCTTAATGCTATACCAACTGAGCTTTTCGGGTGGCTGTGTGACTCCAGGCCACGGTTTTTCAAATGTGGCATAAGGCAATCCACCGAATGTGCGCATTAGATCATATATTTGAATGCTTTTTTGCGCTAATACATAATAAATTATTATTATTATTATTATTATTATTATTATTGTTATTATTATTATTATTATGATAAATCACTATCCAACGGATACGTATTTGAGAAACCAATTCTGCTATCCACAGAGGAG
>OZ038004.1:13840566-13892008 GCA_964035705.1 Porites rus | reverse complement strand
TAAAACCAGCAAATTTTCCCGCTAAAAAGATCTTTTTAATAAAAAGTATTGTTAAATTAACTTATAGGATGGTCACAAAGTAGGTGACGTCAAAAATAATGGCTTTTTAGCTCACAATCCATGTGCAGTATCTTGCGCGTTCGGGGAACTTAAAGCCTGGCGAGCTAGTATCTGTCCTTTCATCTGTCATTTTAGTCGCGTACACGTGTGGTCATTTCAGGGCCATAATTTTGCGAATGTTAATGACTAAGATAAAACTATGGTCCGTTTGAAAGGCCAAGACATTCGCTGTTTTAGAAACTATGGCTTCGCCTCGTTTATTCAACTTACGTCTTGGGGTGTGGATGTCAAAACAAAGGCTCCTCCTTCAACAGGTTCCACGCTACCCTTGTCATTAGAGAACCACTACTAGGGACGTAACTATCTCTGGCATTGAACGCTCCCAAGTTTCTATCTTTCATGGTTTGTGGAATTGGGTAGGGATGGGGGGTACCTCGAATGGGTCGTATGAGTCCCCTTTTCACCCTTCCCCACTGGGTAGGTTCGTGTCCAGTAAATCTGGCAACAAAATCAGATATCTCACCTCTGAATGGCTGACTGTGTGAGTAGAATTACTAAACACAGGAGCGTACTCGTTTGTGCCAGTGACCTGCACAGTAACTGTCACATAAGTAGTGAACTGGGGCGAGCCTCCGTCTGCGACTGTTATCACAAGTAGATATGACTTCACAGACTCAAAATCAAAAGTAGATTGGGTGGTTACCAGGCCACTTCCGTCTACAGTAAATAGTGTTGTGTTACCTAAAGCAAAAAAGGAGTTGTTACAGCGGACCTGGTGTGAGTACCTTCATCTCGAGAAACTGGTTCTTTTCTGCATTTATGGCCGTCGTAGTTAAGCAAACAGGTTCTTACGAAAATACTGTCCTATCTTTCTTTTCTTTTCACACTTTTGGAATCAATACATTCAAAAGTTAGAATCCCTTTAAAACACTAATCCTGAGAAACTAGACGGCAGCTCATGAAAGCAGTTTTGCACATTTGATTTACAGTTTTCCTAGTAAAAGTGAATTAAAGGAGTGATTACATAAAATCAATCATTTAGAATAATTGGTAACATAACACCTTTTTTTTATAAATTTTACGTTCTGCAAAGCGCTGTTGCAGGAAAATTTATATTTGGAATGTAAGTGACTTTATCTAACCTGTAGTGATAGCATATGAGGTAATTGTATTAGGTGACAGGTCAGCATCTGAACAACTCAACTGCACAATCGTGGTTCCTATGGCAATCGACTCATTGATTGACGCACTATAAATAGAAGGGTTGCAACTTGGTGTGTTGTCATTGACATCGGTAATTGTTATAACAAGCGAGGCAGTAGACGATAAAGGAGAATCTGGGTCTTGATCAGAAGCTTTAATAACAAGACTGTAAGAGTCTGCTGATTCTCTGTCCAGCGTACGCTTCACAAAAACTTTGCCATCAGTGGGCCTAATGGTAAACATGTCATCAGAGTTCCCGGATGTGATTGAGTAGGTAACCAAGCCGTAAACTGAGCCACTGTCGAGGTCAGTCGCGTTCACACTAGACACTAATTTTCCGACTGTAGCGTTCTCGCTCGCTAGAGCCGTGTAAGACCCGCCATTTGTGAACTGTGGAGTGTGCTCGTTTACATCTAAGAAAAGGAACAAAAAGAATAGTCGCTCACTCTAGTATTATAATACAGTGAAACCTCTATTAAGCGGAAACCTTCGGGACCTTCCCAAGTGTCCGTTTAATAGAGGTTGTAAAAACTGCCCAATGTTTGTTAACGATCAACATTCAACAGTTACTCTGTACTGGGATAAAGTTGCATGTTGTTAAAGAAGCTATCCAGAGTTCAAGTTCATTACCTTTCATTACCAACTTTAATTTGTTTGTAAATGTAAAAACATCAACTGACTTCAGTACGTATTTCAAGGACGTAATCCAATGCTACTATTGTTAATTCAGTCCGGTGTCCGCTTAATAGACGTTTTTAACAATAGAAATTAGCCAAATACAACTTATTTTAGTGTCCGCGTCCGCTTAATAGAGGTGTCCGCTGAATAGGGGTTCGTTAAAAACGGAAATATCAGACGTTCGTTTCGGGACCCAGCTTATATAGAGGGTGTCCGCTTAATTGGGGGTCCGCTTTATAGAGGTTTCACTGTGATTAATTCTAGTTGGGTGGCATAATATCATATTCAAAACCCCTCCGTAGGCGGGAACAAGAAAATTGCTTTGTTAACAGGAACCTTCAAAAAACACTTCCGTATTAACTTAAGAAATATACTGATTAGCTTAAACTTGAAATACAGTTCTACAACCTGACACAAAAAGGAACCTGCCTCTCAGTGAAGTCATTCCATTCCTGCTAGAACCTATTCTATATGGCATTTCACACTTGAAGCACAAGTAACATATCCATACCTGTTATGGTAATGGAAACTTTAGCCAAGCCAGAGAGCGGCTGGGTAGAGTGTCTGTCTGTCGCCGTGATCTCCAGTGAATAAAACGACGTCGTTTCTGCGTCAAGTGTTGATGCAACGTTTAGAAAACCTTCGTCTGTGATGGAGAATCCTGTGCCAGTGTTACCTTGCAGACAAAAATGCGATAATTTTATGATTCTCAATAATGATGGTAATAGAGTAACGATGGTGGCACTATGACACTGGTACTATATGACACCATGATATATAGTGAGGTTTGTGCTATGTGGCGTTGAAAATGATAATGACAGGAGTCGATTACCCGGCTCCTGATAATGTTGATGATGGCGAGATACGATGATGGTAGTGATGATGGTTAGCATGACAGTGCTTATCTCAGTGATATAGCTATTCAATAGCACCCAACAATTTCACGTACATAGAAACATTCGGTCACTGGGTGCCCCTGGCTTTTAATGATGGCAATGGCGACAACGATGTTGCTAACGATGAACGTGGTGGTGCGGCTGCTGCTGTCGACGATGATGGTGATAATGAGGATGGCATACAGTGATAGCAACTGAGAGGGGATAGAACACAAACGACTATTGCTTCTGAAAATATGTAAGTGTCGAACCATTCATAAGTAGGATGCGGCCTAGAACTGCTGCCTCGTACCCTGATGTCTCTCTCTCGACGAAAATTCGCGGAAAGGAATTTCTCCTTCCCACGTCCCTTGCGCTTCGTCACCAGTCACTCGCGTGTCACTCGCGTTTCGCGCTCGCCTCTATACGAAAAACGAAGTGCCTAAGGAGGAGGCAGATGTCTAAAATGTGTGCAGTTCCACAATGGTAACGAAACCGCTGGATGGTATAAATGCTGATAATGATCATGGTGGTGGTAATGTAAATGATCGGTAAATGATAACTGCGCTGATTGCAGTTAAGAAAAAAACTATCATAATTAGGCAGAGCATGATCGTGGGGGCGAGTTTAGTCCTGAACAGGACTGTTATTGTTGACAGTGACTGACGTTTTGACAGTAAATAATGTTGTGTTACCTGTTACTGGTTTTCATGGTTTTTACCCCATGACTTACAGGGACATTGCGTGAGAGAGACAGAAACTCGATAAACCAGATAAAATGAGTAGTAATCCTTATTGAGGTCTGGTACTTCACAAATGAAGGGTTTAGAGTCTAAGTTAGGGTAAGGATCTTTTCAAATGAATCAATACGTTTCTTACCAGATGTTATTGCCATGAGTAATTGACCACTGGTTCCAGAATCGGCATCTGCACATGTTAAATTCAGTATGTTAGTAGACACCGCCGTATCCTCTGCGATTGTCACGCTATACACAGTCGGAGTGAATGTCGGCGCGTTATCATTCTCGTCACGCAGTGTCACAGTCACGTTAACACTTGCAGATTTTGGAGAGGCTGGATCTCCGTCAATGGCTGTCACGGTAAGTAGATATGATGTAACAGACTCATAATCTAACGCCTGCTTCACTGTGATGGAACCGCTGAGCTCGTCGATGTAGAGCGCTGAGTTGCTTGATAAGGAAAACGTGACCTCGCCTTGTGATCCAGAGTCGCTGTCAGCTGCGATGATTGTCAGCACCGTCGTCCCGACAGGGGTATTTTCTGATATGGTCACGTTGTAGAAAGATTTACTAAATACTGGCGCATGCTCATTAAGTGGTGCCACGATGACGTCAACGTGGGAGAGAGAAGACAGCTGTGAGCTCATTGGCGAGCTGCTGTCACGTGCTTCTACTGTTAAAGAATATGATTGGGTGTCTTCATAATCCAGCTGCTTGGCAGTGGTGATTTGACCAGTGCTAGATGATATAGCGAAAAAGCTATCAGGGTCGCCATCGGTGATACTGTACACAAGAGCTGAATTCGTACCAAGGTCCTGGTCGGTGCATTGAAGTTGAGTAACACTGGAACCAGCTGTTGTATTCTCATAGAATTCAAGCTGCAATGCAATCGTGGTAAAACATTTTTTTTTTCACACATTGGGAGAAGAGTCAAAAGGGCTGGAGTTTTATAATAAATTGCCTCCTAATATGAGTAAGAGAGTAGCAATGCAGCACCCATGCTGCGCCTATATTAACCTGTATTTTCTCATACACAAGAGTCAGAAGGGCTACGGTTTTATAATAAATTGCCTCCTAATATGAGTAAGAGAGTAGCAATGCAGCACCCATGCTGCGCCTATATTTACCAGTACTTGCACATTACTTAGTACTCATTCAGTTCTGGTTATAAAGTTAACTTGAGTATAGATGCACTGTTCACTTTACGCCTATTTCATATCCTCGTTAAATCATTACCTTGTAGTGATCCGGAGAAAACACAGGATTGTTATCATTAATATCATTCAAAGAGATGGTCACATTCACAGATGAAGATTTCACATCAGCGATATTAGGATCCCGGTCACTGGCAGTAACAGTCAAAGTGTAGTTATCAACAGATTCTCTGTCCAAACTTGTTTTAACGCGGATCACTCCACTGCTTGTGTCGATATAGAAAGGAGCTGATGAAGGCGTCAAAGTGTAACTAACCTCACCTGCGTTTAAATTAAATTCATTTATAAATAAAGAAAGATAAAAAGTGTTGAGCTTGTAGAAGCCCTGATAAAAGATGGACTATCAAGCTTGTCAGAAGCTACTGACAAACTTTTACCTCTAATAATAATTTGAAGCATACTTAAGCACATAAACCGTTGCAGGACCAGCTCAGTCAGTAGAGCATTTAACCGCAGAACAGAAGATCACGGGTATGAGGGGCCGAGTTTATAACTGAGAATGAGAAATGAAGTGCCCTTCAAACGACTAGACCTTCACGTAGCTTGGATAAAATAGCAGTCCCGTCTCCAGTTGAAGATGTAAGAAAAGTGTGCTCAATAAGTATTTTTGTGTTTAATACATTGACACTAAAATAAACGGCGATTTCTTTTCGGATCACGGTCACCATATAAATGCAGTAGCCATATCATTGTCAAAGGCGCTCTTTGAATCACACGGCAATATGTGTGCGTTAAATGGTGCTCTTCTTCGCTGATGCGGTATAAAATAATAAAGTCCATAAACCGAGAGCCTTGACAATACACTATTACTTAGTGATAGGTTTTGTTTCTTCCTTGGGATATATTTTGATAATATTTAATGAGTACCTAGTTTCCAGAAATTACTTTATATAAAAAAGCAAGCCAAAATAACTGGAACTTAAGGCTGGCCATTTAGAATTACTTTCATGAAAAGCTTTTTGCTCATTCATTGTACCTTGCAGTCCATCATCTTGATCGACAGCTGACACTCTTAGAATTGAAGTTCCCACGGATACATCTTCAGCGATGTTAGCGGAATACTCCGCAGTGCTAAATACCGGCGCATGCTCATTTACTGGGGTGATGTCAATGCTTATTTCCATGACAACGGACTTTTGAGACGAGGACGGACTGCTTGAATCACGTGCTTGTACTGTGAGTGTAAAACTGGGCGTAGTCTCGTAATCCAGCCACGTGGCTGTGGACAATGTTCCGTTGGAATCAATACTGAAGCTAGTATTGGAGTTCCCAAATGTAATACTGTCGTAAAGAGGTAAGAACAGGTCACCAATACAGAAAGATTAGGGATTTAGAATTATGTTAATGGTAAACGGCAAATTCATTTGACGATTTCTGCTAACAGAAAATGAACAGAAACTGTGCAGGGTAATTCTTATACACAAAACTTGACTAAAACCGTGACTTCAAATTTTTGCACAGATAATGAAAAATATAGGTAAAGAGAATACTTGGTCACACAGTACAATTGACGTCTTTCGTTTGCCGCAAACGTGATGCTAAATCTCTCTTACAAAAACTGCTGTTCGCGACTGCATTTGAGATAATTAAATCTTCGTTTGGACAAGAAAAGGCACAAAAAGGTCACATATTCAAATCCGAACAAACAGGAGATAATTTAAGACGAACGGGTTCAAATGCCTTCTTACTGATCTCCTTTTCAATACTTGGATACCATCTCGTCGTATTCATTACCTGTTAGTCTGAGGTCAGCCGGTCTTTTTGCCCCATCAGCCCCTATTCCCCCCCCCCCCCCCTCCCCACAAACGGGCAGTCCAATTACCTGTAAACTAAAAGGCCATTATCCCCTTCATCGTCATCAGAACATGTTACACTGAGTACATTAGTTCCCAGGCCAGCATCTTCCCTGACGGCAGTACTGTAAGACGAGGGGCCACATATTGGCTGGTTGTCATTGGCATCCGTCACCGTGATTGACACTGTAGCATTGACAGAGTTTTCTCCATCTGTAGCCTCGATTTCAAGCGTGTAAGAGGAAGTGGCTTCTCTGTCCAGGTTCCTCGCAAGCTGTATTGCCCCGTTGTCGGCAGATATATAGAAAAAGAAGCCTGTATTTCCCGAAACGATCGAGTAGACGACCCTTCCATGGGCGTGCCCGGAATCGTCTGCATCGTTCGCTGTGACTCGGGTGATTTCCGTGCCGAGACTTGTATCCTCGGGTACTGATACCACGTAAGCTCCGCTGTTTGTGAAAACGGGCGAGTGTTCATTAACTGGAGACACAGAGACGTGAACAGAAACCTCAGTGGAAAGACTTGACACACCTCCATCTGTCACTGTGATGGTAAGCGAGTATGACCTGACCGCATCGTAATCTAGAGTGTCTGCAATAACCACTGTTCCGTTACTGGACACGCTGAATTTTCCTGAAAGAAAGATCAAAGATAGCGATAAGTTTTCTATATGTGAAGAAATGATCTTCAGAGTTCTCAAAGGGTTTCCAACTTGTGACCTTTTCGTTTAACACTTCCTTCAGCTGAAGTGGAGAGAGGATGCTGATAAGTGAAGAGAACTCATCTTGGGCGTTCTACCAGGCAGCAAGTCAGAACGTTACAACCAAGATCTACCTTCAAATCTTTAAACATTTTCGCGTGCCTTTACACGCGAGTCAATCCTACCCCAGCTCCACTAACAGCACTTTTTCTACTTAACTGCAATAGATTCCATGTTGCCGGGCGTGGGTCTGTTCAGTAATAGATCACAGATGACGTCTAAATGTGGTAAAAATAAAGATGTGGTACACGAGCCACAGGCGAATCCGTCACTGATGTTTTTACCACATTTTGACGTCTTCTTTGATCCCTTACTGAATACACCAACGGCAACATGGAATCTATTTGTTTTATACAATGATCAGAGAAGAAAAAAGACCGATACACATACCTGCCTCGTACCGCTTGACTGTTCGAGGATTGGCGTTAGTTCAAGCATTTTTTAAGTCCCAAACGCTACTTTTCGTCTCTGCTTTTTCTTCTTTTTTTTTCTTTATATTTCTTTATACAGTTTCCTCGAAAGTTTTTCAACGTCTTTTCTTGCTCAAAGCAGAATAATGGCGAGAACATTTTGCAAAACAGCGAGTCTCTCGACTCGTAGCGATGACACACGATGGCAACTGTTATGAAGATTTCTCTGGGTTTAGGCGTTCTAAAGTTTTCAAGAATTCTTTTTGTCTCCGTTTCTCCATTTTTCTTTTTTTTAAATAGCTCCAACTAAACGTTTTTTCGAGGCTTTCACTTGCTTAATCCGGAATAATCTCACAAACATTTGCAAAACCGAGAAAAAAAAACAAAAACGAGATTCCCGTGATGTCACCATGTATCTTTACTCTCATGGGCAACTAGCAATCACAGTGCGTGTAGAATTCACATCATTTTATAAAATATACGATACTACACTATATTATTACTATACCACGCTTATTTATTATGACTGATTACCGTCTGAGTTTCCTGTTGATATCGTGTAACTCAATTGGCTGTTTAGCCCTGAGTCTTGATCACTGCAGTTCAGCATAGCCACAACATCGCTGACAGCAGCTGTCTCAAGTATCGCGGGCGTCAGCAATCCAGGAAGGCATGCTGGGTTATTATCATTGTAGTCCAACAAATTCACAGTCACGGTAGCCTGGGCACTAAGTGGACTTCCCGAGTCGCCGTCCGTAGCTGTAATTGTAAGAGTGATCTGGGAACTGGTTTCGTAATCCAAAATGGAAACCAGTTCTACCAACCCACTGTTTCTGTCAATGATAAAGTTCCCGTATGCGTCTCCCGCGGTTATGGAGTAGGTAACCTCGCCTTGTGAACCCATATCGGCGTCATTGGCCGACACAGTGATGACGTCATGACCTAGTGCCAGGCTCTCCGAGACATTTACAATGTAAATACCGCTGGATGTAAACTGCGGTGTGTGTTCGTTTATGCCGGTAATGGTTATCAGAATTGTAGTGGTGGCTGTTTTTGGAGGGGAGCCAGCATCTGAAGCTTCAACGGTTATTTTATATTCTTGAAGTGATTCGAAATCTAGAGCAGCGCTTGTGGAAATCTCGCCAGTTGAAGAATTCACTACAAAGGCTCCACCATCCCCAGATACAATACTGTATGTTACCTAAAGAAAGAAAATAAATATAAACGCCAATACCATATTAATTTGAATAAGCACCCAACCTCGAATTAGTGCCCACCTCGATTAAGCGCCCATCCTAAAGGCAGAAAAAGTTAATAGGCGCCCAGCCTCAAATAGGCGCTCACCCCACCCCTTCCCCCTCCTTACTAAACTCAAATAAGCGCCCACCCCCACCCCACCCACTTTAGTGACAATGAGATTGAAACTGAAATTGAATAAGTACTAATAAGACTGAGAATTTCCCGAAGACGGAGTTTTCTTCAGAGCATTTTACAGAAATCTTGCTTTGTTACATCTTCGAATTTTGTTATTACCATTTATTGTTTTGTTGCAGAATAAACATACTACACTTGCTGAAAATGGTGAAAACTTAATAAGCGCCCACCTCGAATAAGCACCCACTCTCAAGGTCCAAAAATTTAATAAGCGCTCAGGGCGGTTAATCGAATAAATACAGTATCTATCAGGGGCACCCAAAGGCTGTTTTCTGTAAAATATCTGTTCGGAGAGGCACATATTGTCGAGACTTTTTTTTACTTGAGAACGGCTAAAAATTTCTAGATGACCATTCCATTCAAGCTTATCCAATATATTCCCTACGGTCTCCTAACGTTTAATATTTCCACATCTCTCTTGATTTTTCACATTTCACTCTCCAGATTAGGCTATTTTTCGTTGAGAAAGGAAACCTATGATTTTCGGATACGAAAAGGTGATGGAGAGAGGAATCAGAAAAAATCCTCACTTTTGTAATACCTTAATTTCGAAAAGGCTCAATTTCCCCTAGGATAACCGAACAGATACAAACTTTATAGCAGCGCTTAGAATGCATTTCTGTAGATCTAAAAGTACTCTGGATATAGCCGAAAAGAGGTTTTCAGTGTATTTTGGAAGAAACCGTCGTTGGCTGCCCCTGATCTATAATACTCATCACAATATAACAGGCCACTACAGCTTGAAAATCAAATAAAAGCTCGTGTGGCACTGTGTAAAAGGTGGTTCAAACTTTTTGACTCTGTGGATGAAATCCTTATGAGAGATCATACAGATCAGTTGAAAGCTTCTGAGCAGTTCTTTCCTGTCACTCTGTTTATTATGTTGTACAAGGTACAGTGAGGGTGATTGTAACTTTTGAGTTTGTGAATAAAATCCTTAAGTGTGAACATTCAAATGAAAACTCCTGACCGCCCTTTAGCGCGGTTTCTTTTAAACTGTGTCTGAGAAAAATCAGCAACTTTACGAAAATAGTGAGCTTACGCAACGAAGAGAAGAGGAGGACGGCAAAACGTTTGTGCGTGATATGACAAACGTGAAAGGGCTATTACTTGCAAGTTTTGTCGAGATCTTTAGTTAACCTTGCTGAGTTCTGGTCTTCTACAGAAATATCTGTTTAAATTAAGCAAGGAGAAGTTAGTGGGAAGCGTTTCTCAAATACTGTCACGCTTGTCACACAAGTTTTGCCGTCTTCTTTTCTCTGACGTTCTCCCGGGGACGGTCTTTTGCGTAAGTTTATTAATAAGTGACTGACCTCTCCGTTTCCGCCAATATCCAAGTCAGGACACTCCACTGTTATTACTGAAGTTGCTACAGCCGCGTTCTCTGCCACTGAACCCGCATAAACAGACGCTCCACATACGGGATGGTTATCATTTACATCACTGACGGTGACATTAATAGTAGCCAATGAAAAACGACCTCCAGAATCCGTAGCGGTGAGAGTGAATGAATAGGAGTCTTGTGACTCACGGTCTAGTAAAGCATTGGTGGAAATCACTCCAGTGTTTTCGTTAACGGTGAAGTTGACGCTGTCTGCTCCTGTAAGAGACAAACATAGATATTCTGTATATGACTTAAAAAGTAAATCGTCCAATAGAGACCTTTAGATTCAATGATGAGGGCGACTACGAGTACGAGATTTGACTTAAAGTTTTTTCTCTTATTCTCAAATTATAGACTCCCCGGAAAGCTTCGTTTTACTATTTTTCACTGGTAAGGTTAGCACTGTTACCTTTAGTGAAGAAGGTTATACCCCCTTCCGATGTTTCCGCCACTTCGACGTTCTCGCTAAAACTCGAACTAAGAGTGGCCCCGTCTACCACGTTTTCCCGCCAAAATGACTTTGGTTCACGCGCGTGCACTACTTAGTATTGAGAAAATCTCGTACACTCTATTAAGTTAGTCAACGAAACGATGAAGCCGTCGTCGGCATTAGCTTTGATTTTTAACTTTTAACTTAAACAGTAGTGAAAGGTCTCTTTGGACTTCAATATTGTAAGTTTCAAAATACTACTGAGGGGTGACCTGCCAGTTAGCGAAAAGATTCCACATCGCCGTACGTCCACTCGTTAATTGCTTCCATTTATCGTTCTGAGCCGAATGTAGTAAGAAAACAATTTTGTCATCTTCTGTGGTCTGTAATTGTGCTGTTTTAACGGCACATTATGTCATCAGAATTATAATTAACATTATTAACATCATTACGGAGTTTGCACCCCCGCATCATAATTATCATAGTCATCATTGTCATCATTGTCTTTATCAGTTAAAAGTATCTGTATATCCGACCGCCCGTTCTTGTCGACTAAATTCTTAGATTTCTTCGATCTTCATGAAGACAAATTTCCAAAAGTGAAAAGTAAACTATGAAAAAAAAACACCTGAAAAATTTCAGGAATGTTGATTGTGTACTGGCCAATCACAATAAAGTTCAGGACACGCGAGCAAACCCGAAAACCACAAACTAATTAGGTTGCTGTTTGCGGTTTAATTATCTCGCGCCTTATTGGCTTATTTCTCACAACACAATAACATTCCATAAATTTTTCTGGTGTTCACGGTTTTGTGAGTTTCACAGTTACTGTTATTTGTACCTGATATTGTGTAGGTTATAACATCTGACAGATCGTCATCACTTGCCGTTACCCTGACGACACTCGTGCCAGGAATGCTATCTTCCGACACACTGGCGCTGAACGACGAGCTGCTGAACACTGGATCATTATCCACAGCGTTTATTACTGATATTATTAAAGTGGTTGTACCGGTATTGTTTGCATTATCTGTAGCTGTGAGAGTGAATGAGTAGACCTGCACTGCTTCATAATCAATGTTTGTTGTAGTTTGAATCAAACCATTGCTGGTTATACTGAAATGTGAACTATTAGAGCCCGATAATGAATACGCAAGCGATGTGTCGGCGGCATCACCATCCGAAGCAGTCACGGTCATTACCGAAGATCCGATGGCGACGTTTTCTGTCACGTGACCGTTGTACGAGGCGCTGTTGAATGTCGGCGTTTCGTCGTTGATATCAGTGATAGTCACGGTGACGGTCGAGAGCGTTTTTCCGCCGTTTCCATCGAATGCCTGCACGGTTAGCACATAAGAAGGCGTAGTTTCGAAATCAAGGAGCGTGGCGGTACTGATTTCTCCACTCACGCTGTTTATAGTGAAGTCCGAACTGGTGATCCCTACAAATGAGAAGACAATAGAGTCACTGTCTTCATCACTCGCAGAGACTTGAAACACAATGACAGAAGACG
Source organism: Porites rus (assembly GCA_964035705.1). NCBI lineage: Eukaryota > Metazoa > Cnidaria > Anthozoa > Scleractinia > Poritidae > Porites > Porites rus. The sequence continues at coordinate 13,879,514 of OZ038004.1, read as the reverse complement.
CTGTTCCTTCATTTAAAGTGACGGCGTACGGCGTACTTGTAAACGCTGGAGCGTCATTTATGTCGTTCACAGTTATAGTTAAGGGTGTGCTCACAGACACTGTTCCGTCCGAAACTAAGATAGTCAAAGAGTAGGAGCTGCTACTTTCATAGTCAATGACACTGTCTGTTGATATTACACCAGTTGCAGAGATGGTAAAATGAGAGCTGTTCGCTCCAGAGAGCGAATACACCAGGGTATCATTGCTGTCTTCGTCCGAAGCAGACGCTAGGACAACTTGGCTTCCAGTGTTGATGTTTTCATCAATAGCTGCAGCGTATGGAGCACTGACGAAAACAGGGGCGTCATTCTGGTTGATGACCTCTACTGTAACTGTGGTCGTGTTAACACCACCTTCTCTGTCTGTTACTATTAGTGTTAACACGTACATTATTATATCTTCAAAATCCAGTGCTTGAGCTAAAGATATCAATCCTGTTTGTGGATGAATTGAAAAGTGAATGCTTCCAGATCCTGCCAATGTAAAATGCAACGTGTTGTTATCAGCGTCCGAGGCGTTCACCCTTAAAACGGACGCGGAAGCGTCGTTTTCGTTAATTTGTACCGAGTAAGGCGCGTGTAAGAATACTGGAGAGTCATTTGCGTCTGCGACTGTTATAATCAGCGGTTGACTCTCTGTGGTGGTTCCATCGCTAACGCTTACTGTCAGGGAGTAGTAGTTAAGAACTTCGTAGTCCGGCTCTTGCGCGGTCAAAATTAATCCGGTAGATGAAGAGATCTGGAAATGAGAGCTGTTTGTGCCTGATAGCGAATAAGAAAGCGTATTACTACTGTCCTCATCTGTTGCTTTTATTTGAAGCACACTGGTACCATCCGGAACATTTTCACTGACAGTAGTGGTGAAAGGAGTTCCTTGAAAAACCGGCGGATCATTCACATTATTAACACTCACTGTTAGGCTAGTCGTCGCCAGTCCCCCGCGCCCATCACTGACCCGGATTGTCAAAGTGTACTGGGACGATTCTTCATAGTCTAAGGCCGCTGTGAGACTTATTACACCAGTGCTGGGGTGAAGGGAAAAGAGACTGCTTCCTGCTCCGTATAAGGAGAAAGTAAGCGTGTCCGCCGGACCTGGCGAGAGAAAATTCACAAGTCATGGTATATTTGAAAGAAATTGAAAACAGGGAAATATGAAACTAGTAATAATCGGTATAGGCCCTAGCTAGTCAGTTCACGTGGTGCAAAACGGCCAAGCTGGAGAGCAAGGGATTCATCGGGACAAGACAAACAAAAGTCTTCTACATAATTTTAAATAGTAGTTTCTTTTGTTTGTCTTGTCTCAGTGCATTTCTTACTATGTAGCATACGCCACTTCCACATTTCCCATAATGCACCTTATTTGCCCCTAAGGTGCATTATGGGAAATGTGGAAGTGGCATATGGCGTTTTGTAGCACGTGACTGACTAACTACAAAGGGCCTGTTGATGATAACTTTGCTAAAGTCTCGTGACACAAGTTTTCGCTAAATAGATTGAAAGAACATTTCTGTACAAACTTTGAGAGAGGGATAAGTACTGCTAACTTTTGATAATGCGGTTTCCTTTCAGACAAAAAAGATTTGAAAACTCAACTTACCGCTATCAATGTCAACAGCAGACACATTACCCAAAGCTGCGCTAACATCATTCTCATCAACATTGACCGCGTATGGAGCATTGGTAAACTGGGGCGAGTCATTAGTGTCTACTACAGTGATTGTCAAAGTCGTGTTCATACTTGCTGAACCATCGGAGACACTTACGATTAGCGTGTATGAAGTAATAGACTCGTAATCAAGTGCTTGAGTTGTGGTGACTATACCAGCTGAAGAAATGGCAAAATGATCACTGTTTGTCCCTGATATACTGAAAGATGGTGTGTCGCTTGAATCCTCATCAAACACGGCGGCCTTATATACTGTGGTACCTGCGTTTAAACTTTCTTCAACGTTCGCTGTATAAGGACCTCCTAGAATGACAGGTGGGTCGTTTTGATTGACAGTTGTGACGGTGAATGACGCAAAGGCCACGCCTCCTGCTCCATCCGACACTCGTACCGTTAATGAATACAGCTCCTGGATCTCGTAGTTGAGTGCCCTGTTTAAAGTTACCAACCCTGTAGCAGAATTGATCAGAAAATCGTCACTTCCGGTTCCGCTCAAGGAAAAAGTGATATTGTCGCCATCAGGGTCACCTGCATTTACGTCAATCACGGCTGCAGTGACGTCATTCTCCGCAACGCTGACGTTACCAGGAAGGTTTGTGACGTAAGGAGCATCGTTGGTATTTGGAACAGAGATGGTCAAGCTAGTGGAGATACTGACTGAACCGTCGCTTACGCTTACAGTGAGCGAGTAATAATTGAGAGTTTCATAGTCCAGTACTTGCGTTGTCTCTACAAGACCAGAAGATGAAGAGATTTGAAAATGTCCGCTGTTAGTCCCAGATAAACTGTAGCTCAAAGAATCACCACTATCGGCGTCGAAAGCTGAAATTTTGATGACGTCGGTGGCAATTGGAAGATTTTCGCTGACCGTTGCTGAGTAGGGAATACCAAGGAACTGGGGAGAGTCATTGGCGTCTGAGACTGTGACAGTCAATGAAGTGGTAACGACTCCTCCATTACTATCCGATACACGCACAGTAAGAGTGTACAATGACGTCACTTCGTAGTCCAATACTGTTGTCAAAGCAACCACCCCAGATGTCAAATGGATAGAGAAAAACTCGCTACCAGTTCCCAAGAGAAGAAAGTTCAATGTGTCCGAAGTGTCTTGGTCAGTGGCGCTTACTGTGAGTAGTGAGTTACTCGTGGTGTTTTCTTGCACTGTGAGGGAATAAGGCGCGGCTGTGAAGGCTGGCGCATCATTTTTGTCTGTGACACTAATACTTAGAGCTTGCGTTACTGTCACGGTTCCATCCGTAACAGAAACTGTCAAAGAATAAGAGCTAATAGCCTCGTAATCAAGAGCAACAGCAGTGGTGATGATCCCCGAGTTTGAACCGATGCTGAAGTCAGAGTTATTATTTCCAGCTAGGCTGTATGAAAGGGTATCTGAGGTGTCCTGGTCAGTTGCTGATACTTGCAAAACTGTTGTTCCTATGGGTACATCTTCATCAAGTGACGCGCTGTATGGAGTGCCAATGAAGTCAGGGCTATCGTTTTCATCTGAAACGGTAACTGTCAGGGATGAAGTCGCTTGTCCACCATTTCCATCGCTTACAATAACACTAAAAACATAACTGGATTTCCTTTCGTAGTCCAATGCGCTGCTTAGTGAAACTAACCCAGTAGAGGACAGGATAGAAAAGTCACCGCTTCCTACCCCGGAAAGGAAATATTCCAGCGTATCACTGCTGTCCGTATCGGTGGCGCTCAAGGTATAGACGGTGGCACTCACGTTATTTTCTGGTACTGTGACTGTATAAGGGGCGCTATTGAAAGCCGGAGAATCATTTGTGTCTTTTACAGTAACAGAAAAAGCTTCTGTTACAGTGGTAGAACCATCCGAAACGGAAATATTCAAAGAATAACTGCTAACTGACTCGTAGTCTAACATTTGTGTTGTTGTAATAAGCCCTACAGAGGACACTGCAAAGTGCCCAGAATTTGTGCCTACAATGCTATAGGACAGCGAGTCACTTGCGTCTTGATCAGTCGCAGTAAGCTTTAACACCGTGGAACCACTGACTAGATTCTCGTCCACTTCTGCAGAAAATGGCGCGCTTACGAAGGCGGGGTCATCATTTTGATTCACAACTGTCACATTAAGTGTGGTTTGAGCTATCCCACCGTTTGAGTCCGAGGCGGTGATGGTTAAAAGGTAAGACGAGATGGATTCATAGTTAAGAGCCTGACTTGATGACACAATACCGCTGACTGGATGGATGGAGAAGTCTGCACTTCCTGGACCAGATAACAGAAAGGTTATTGAATCACCTGAGGAAAATTAAAAGGAAATGGTGTTAAAATCATTCTTTTAAGTGGATTGGGCGTCCTAAAATAAAACTAAACATGCAACGCTTTCACAGATACAGTCACCCGAGGAACAATCATGCATATTGAAACAAATACACTTCATAGCGTAGTTAGCAGTAACTATGGAGACAGGGAGCACTCAACAGTCAAAGCTAGTTTTCGTTTCCACTTTACATTACAGCGGTTTTTAATCTAGAATTCAAACTAATTTTATAGGTAGTTCTAAACATATGCCGCGCTTCCCTTTGTCATTAGTCTAAAATCCTAGTGCAATTATTTAACCCGTTACAGGCCTAGTGTAAGGAAGGGAAGCCCTGGTATTTATTTTTCCAATACACTAACCTGAATCTTGATCTGTAGCGCTGGCTGTATATACTTGTCCAGCAGCCTCGTTTTCATTCACACTCGCAGAGTAAGGTGAATTAGTAAATACTGGAGCATCATTTGTGTCCCTGATACTGATGGTCAGCGGTTGTGATACTATGGATGTTCCATCAGTGACGTTGACAGTCAGTGAGTAAGAGCTTGTCGTTTCATAATCCAGGGACTGGAAAGGAGAACAAAATAGTCGAAGAGATAAAATGTATAGATTTACATAAAAGCTATGTAGTAGTCATACAGATGATCATTAGAGAGTTTTAGATTCAAGTACAAGGACGACTACGAGTACGAGATTTTCTCAATAATGAGTATTGCACATGCGTGAACCAGCGTCATTTTGGCGGGAAAACAAGGTAGCCGTCGTCATTCTACTACGAGAATGTCGTAGTGGCGGGAACAGGTTATCAAATATAAGAAGTTTTATCACTTTGCTATCGGGAGAGGGCTTAAACTCTTTCAGTATAACCGTACTAACATTTTTTGGTGAAAAAAGTAAAATGAAGCTTTTCCGGTATGTCTATTTTTTAAAAACATACGCAAAAACGTCGAGTTAAATCTCGTACTGTTACTTGTTCTCGTCCTCAAATCTAAATCTCTCTATTTCTCACCTTTCGGACACCTCGCCTATAGTATGGACAACAGCTAAAGTCCCCGACAAGAATAGATTGAAGGCGTATGAGTGAAATAAAATGCCGCGACCTACGCGCTCCCACTATTAAAAAAACGATGTCCCCAATAACGAGTTCGAAAACTGGGCCAAACGAAAAGAACGGATCTTCGAGGGCTGGGTTTCTCTGGTACAATTAGAATCAGGACAACACGACTCCGGAAAATCGATTTTGAAAAGGGATTCTGTGTTTCTTTAAAGGAATCCAATAACGAACCCTTAACCCTCTGAATCCAGAAACAGAGTGGGCCCAGCGGATTGGTTCTTAATCAGATACGACAGATTCGGGACCCTCAGCGTTTTCTTGGAAGTGCAGCTGGAAGTGGATTTCAAATAGCAATTGGGACATTTTTGTGTCTATTTTTTATTTTCTAGCTTTCAGCGACAAATTTGGTGGAACTGACAAAACGCTTTGCCTCCGCAAACCCCAGTTTTTCGAAGCCTGAATACCACTGTCCTCTGGAGAAATCAATATCCAATGGCAGGAGGTCATCTGCTCCTGTCAGTTGATAAGTATTAGGGTATCCAATTCCGGTATACAGTGGATAGTAATTTATCCCGTAGATGGCGTTAACTACCTTATCAACAAATTGGGCCAGGTGTTTCTTCCGACTAGTTACATCGCTTTTTTTTAACTGGACTCGGATTTTCCCCGAAGAAACCTGTTCTGCAAGGGCATGTCTCATTTATTTAGGGATTGAATGCGTGTTCAAAGTAATCTTGTACCCAGATCTCCCTCGGCCAAGGGAAAGGGAGATCTCACTTTTCAGCGTAAGACAGAGTGAGATCTGGGTACGAAATTACGTTCAAAGTTGGGCGTGCAATATACGGTATCAGAGGATGAGTATTACCTGGCTTATGGTGATGATTCCAGTTGCTGAACCAATGCTAAAATCACTGCTGCCGATCAAAGTAAACGTCAAAGAGTCACCGTCCTGATCTGAAGCTGTTAAAACCAACACAGTACTGCCAACAGCTGAATCCTCACTGACACTTGAGCTGTAAGGTGTGCCTAGAAAGGTGGGGTCATCATTTTGATTGACAACGTCAACATACAATGAAGTTGTAGCCACGCCTCCATTTGCATCACTTGCCCGTATCGTTAGCGTGTAACTGCTGACTGTTTCGTAGTCAAGCGCGCCTGCTAGCGACACCACTCCACTGCTTGAATGAACCGAGAATAACTCACTTCCTACGCCGTATATGGTAAACGAAATAGCGTCGCCGTCATCATCTGTGGCTGAAACAGTGAACAGGTTTCCACTGTTGATGTTTTCGTTAACGCTAACGTTGAACGGCGCGTTAGAAAAAGTCGGAGGGTCATTTGCGTTATCAACACCAATACTTATTGCTTCACTAACTGTGACACTACCGTCCGATACGGACACAGTCAGTGAATAAGAATTGATATTTTCCCTGTCGAGTTCTTGAGCCGTGCTGATAACGCCAGTGCTTGAACCAATGCTAAAGTGGTTGTTATTGGTTCCAGAGAGACTGTACGTCAACGAATCAGAAGGATCCTGGTCACTAGCAACAACCTTTATCACAGTAGTCCCCACTGGAAGATTTTCACCGATGTTCACAGTGTAGGGTGTGCTTAGAAATTGCGGCGAGTCATTCTGATCTACAACTGTTACGTTTAAGCTTGTAGTAGCTACTCCTCCATTTGAATCTGATGTTCTGATTGTGAGATAGTAAACGGAAGTGCTTTCGTAATCTAAAGCATCCGCTATGGTGACCACGCCTGTTGTTGGATTGAGCGAAAAATCCACACTTCCGGTTCCAGTTATTGTAAATGTCAATGAATCGCCATCGTCATCCGTGGCACTGACCGTGTAAACTGCTGCTGCCGCATCGTTTTCAACCACGGTGGTAGCATACGGTGCGTCATTGAATGCAGGCGCGTCATTAACGTCACTTACTGTGATTGACAGCGATTCAGTAACAGATAAAGTACTGTCAGTAACGGTGACGTTCAGGGAGTATGAGCCCACTGTTTCTTTGTCCAGCAACTGGGCAGTCGTTACGAGGCCAGTGGATGAAGAGATCGCGAAATGACTGCTGTTAGTTCCGCTGAGCGAGTAGGTCAAAGAATCACCGCTATCTTCATCAGAAGCTTTTATACGTATCACATTAACTCCTGTTTGGAGATTCTCTGCGATGCTAACACTTAATGGCGTCGAAAGAAAATTAGGAGATTCATTGATGTTGTTAACAGTAACGTTGAGATTTGTACTTGCGCTGCCTCCACTACCGTCTAAAACAATAACAGACAGAAAATACGAAGATCTTAACTCGTAGTCAAGAGCGCGCGAGAGAGTAACCACACCCGTGGAAGAGTCTAGAACAAAATCCCCCGAACCCGAGCCCAAGAGGATAAATGACAAGGTGTCAGCGGTATCCTCATCAGAGGCACTCACGGTGTAAACAGATGCGCCTGCGTTATTTTCATCAACGATTGCAGAGTAGGGTGCGCTAGTAAAAGCGGGCTGATCATTTTTATTGTTGACGCTGATTGTTAATGATGTTGTTGCAGTAACAGTTCCATCGCTTACAGAAACTGTGAGAGAATACGAAGTAACCGTTTCATAGTCTAATATTTTTGCTGTTGTAATAACACCAGAGCTGCTGGAAATTGCAAAGTCAGCGTTGTTGGTCCCAGAGAGACTATAAGTTAGCGTATCTCCGCTGTCATCGCCGATGGCGGACGCAGTGAGAACAGTAAATCCACTTGACAGACCTTCATCAACGGCCGAAGTATATGGTGCCCCAAGGAATTCTGGGCTATCGTTTGCGTCAGTAATGGTGATTGTGAGGCTGGTGGAGGTGCGGCCGCCATTTCCATCAGATACATGAACTAGAGAAGAAAGGATCAAGTTAAGGCTAAGTTCACACGGCTGAAGCGGACGAATTTTCGTCCGACTGAAAATATTGACCACACACTTCGTTCACACGGAACGGTTCCAGGGGGTCAATAGTGAGTTTACGCAACAGGACGGCAGAAAAAGAAGAGGACGGAAAAACGCTCGTGTGTGACAAACGTGACAGAGCTATTACTTGCGTGTTTTGTCGTGATCGATCTTCACTTATTTTAATGTTTTCTGGTCTTTTACAGAAAGATCTGTTTAAAGGAGAGTGAAGTTTGGCGAAAAGATTTTTCAAACAAAATTGTCACGCTTGTCACACAAGGTTTGCCGTCCTCTTTCCTCTCCTGTCCCGTTGCGTAAGCTCGCTAATAGGGACCAGTTTATAAAAATCTTCACCTCTGCTCCACTTTCGGCCCAGTTAAACATTTCTTTAGCGACAGACGTTGGGTTTTTAGGTCTGAACTAAGGATTTTTGTAACTGAATCAGGATCCAGAATTGGAATCAAAAATGAGACTTAATTTAATGTGGTATAAGTCAGTGTAAGGAATAGATTTTCGCTAGAACCCCAAAATTGCCTAACAAATTTTATGGTTACCTTTCAAAAAGACTCAAGCCAATGTTTGTCATAATATGCTAAAATCTGACATAAGATAAACAAAGCTGGAAATCTTCATAATTGATCATCATACTAATGTGCTGTAATTCTTGTTGACCTCGTCCTCCAATTGAGTATGGCATTAGAAACTGTCACTTGGATTTGAAGCTTTCTTACAAGATTCATATAGTATGAAGTTACAATTTTGTCTAATGAACTTTGTAGTAAACTCTCTTCAAATATATCACTTATTTACTCACCGGTCACGAAATAAGAGGTCGTATCTTCGTAATCCAATGCCTGAGTGGTTGTTACAATCCCTGTATTGGAATCGATCGTAAAGTGCGTTACACCAGTTCCCGACAGCGTATATGTTAACGAATCACCGTCCTGGTCACTTGCATCTATGTCGTAAACACTCGCTCCCACGGACACATCTTCGGAAACGCTCGTGGAGTACGGAGAACTTGGCAAGGTAGGTGCGTCGTTTTTGTTCGTCACAGTTATCGCAACTAGCTCGGAACCACTTGCTACGCCGTCGGAAAAAGTCACCGTTAAGTTGTAACTGTCTTGAATTTCGTAATCTAAGCTAGCTCCCGCCTTGATCCGAATCATTCCTGAGTTAAGAATCTCGAAATCGGAACTCCCCGACAAGCTGAATAAAATAGCATGAGCATCTTCATCCGAAGCAGCCGTCTTTAAAACATTTGTACCGCTGGGTTCGTCTTCCGCGATAGTCGCCGAGTATGGATTACCGAGGGAGACTGGGGCATCATTGACATTCGTTACCGTGACAGTAAGTGAAGTTTGCGTGACACCACCGTTGCTATCAGACGCTGTGATTGTGAGTGAGTAGGATGAGGTAACCTCGTAGTTAAGTGCGTCAGTGAGTGTGACAACTCCGCTGGATGCGTGTATAGTAAAGTCTGAGCTTTTTGAACCCGATAGACTGAACGTGACAGAGTCTCCTGAAACAAGGAGAAAAGCATGTAAAGCTTTGGTTAACAGTCTATGCCGATTATTATACAAACAAAGCAATTGAAAGAACTTAAAGTGGATTTCCACTATCGCGTAATCATGTTTTACGTGCGTATATAAAATAGAGGCAATGTATAGAGGTCGCGCGTAAATTTAAAACGGTTGAACCTCGCTCATTGGTAGGCGCGGCCTTTCATGCATTGTCTCTATTTCATTGCCGCTCGCGAATTTCAATTAAGTTACGCGTTTACGCATTGGAAATCCACCCTTGATCACGGTATTAAGAAACTCGCGTGAGCAAAACGGTGGGATATTTTTCCAAGAATTAATCAGATAAAACTCTTGCTTCAAAGGCGGATCCAGACCCTCAGGGAGGGGGCCCGGTCATAGAGACCCTGAGATAAGGGTGGGGGAGGGGGGCGGTATCCAAAAAATTTTTTGCAGCCGTTCGGGCCTCAGTATGGTTTAAAAATACGGTGGGGGCCAGCCCCCCCCCCCCCCCGGGCCCTTTCCCTGGATCTGCGCTTTTTCTAGAAAGCAACGTTTAGCCGCCATAGAGGGTGTTAGTAGTGTAAAAAAAAAAGTGTCGATCTCAACACTTTACCTGAATCTGGATCCGTAGCACTAACAATAACAACACTCGCTGCAGCGTCATTCTCCGCTACCGTGGCAGAATATGGGGCCCCCACAAAGGACGGGTTCTCATTCACATCGCTGACAGAAATAACAACAACTGCTGTATCGGTCAGAGAGCCTGCGTCTGTTACGGTCAGCGTCAAAGAGTAGCTGGGTGTGCTCTCAAAATTCAGACTTCCAGCGACTTCTATCACTCCATTGCTCAGCACATCAAACAAGGACGATCCTAAATAAAAGGGAATCGATAATTTCCTTCTCGTTATATCAGACTCAAAAGACTAAAGATGATTTAGCTTTGATTTTGATTTGTTTTTAAAAGTCTGGACGAAAAAGATCAAACACTAGAAAAGGTGTTTCACCTGATATCCAAGAAGCAAAATGTATAAATATAACACGAGAATGAGTGTTTCATCTTATATCCAAACACTGCGTAGCCTGCAAACACAGACGTATTTTCGGGTGGAGAGAAGGGACGTCCGGAAATACGTCTGTGTTCGTGGGCTAAATATTGCGCGGTTATGTGTCAAACACGAGAAGGAGTGTTTCATCTGATATCCAAACACTGCGAGGTAGTGCATCAAACACGAGAAGTTTCATCTGATCATATCCAAACACAAAGATTTGATGTATCAAACACGAGAAGGAGTGTTTCATCTGATATCCAAAAAACAAAGAATAGGTTGCAAAACCGAGAGGTTGCCTAGCTTTTGCTAATTTAAGCAGACTTCTGAGTCCAGTGAGGAAATGAAGCCCTTTTATGCATTTGTTTATTTTTTGCTTGTTTGTTTGTTTTATCAACATTTCTCAAAGAAAGAAACTATGGTCATGACGACATTTCTAAATCCGTTCTTATCATAGATCTTCATTGTGGAATGCTAGAAAATAAATCAACTGGAACAAAGTTGACGAACTTTTTTTCATCAACTGCGGATTTCTCGATCCTCAATCAACCTAAACGTACCTGAGCCAGACAGACTATAGGTCAGCGTGTCACCGCTATCAGGGTCTGTAGCAGGTATGGTAATGATGTCAACTCCATTGACACTGTTCTCAGCAATGACACCGCTGTATGAGGAAAGCGTGAAGCTTGGAGCTTCATTCACATTGACAACCGTGATAGTTACGCTCGCATTTGCTGTTTCACCTAAAAAAAAAACAAAGGCCTTGTTTAAACCATTAGTAGCAGATCCAGGCGGACTATACTGTAATACAGATGTTATTTAATTACTGAAAAAACAAGGAAAAAACCATTTTACCAAGTAAAACATATTTTTGATTTTATAACTTTTCTATAAAGCACGTCTATAAAAGGAGATTTTGAATTTCGGCGACTGCGCAGTAGTGAGTTAAATTAACGGCAGCCTCTTCAAATTACAAATTAGGAGAGAAAAATAAGACGTACAAAAAAATAATTTACACAGAAAGAGAAAAACCAAATAAAAAGACATTTTGTGCGCGTTAGGAATAATGCAAGCTTTTTGTTCCATAAAGCTCACTAAGCTATATGCGAAATCAAAACAACTGTATTCTGAATTCTTCATAAATGAATGACTTGTCTGTATGCAACTTGGGGGATGAAGGGCTGGAGTAAAATACGCCAGCAAATCAAACTGAATCATTTCAAAATGACGTTATTTATTCCATAATCACCTGCAGCCTCAGCTTGAACCGTCAACGAATAGGAGTCCTGTGTCTCAAAGTCAATTGCCAGTCCATTAGTTAGCACAGATGTCCCAGCCCCACTCAGTTTAAACGGCCCTGCTGAACTGATTATAGAGTAGGTGATGCTATCTCCATCGCTGTCAGTTGCCGAAAGAGTAATGCCGCTGACTGTGGTGTCTGCGGGTACGTTTTCGTTGACAGTGCCGCTGTAGGAGCTGGAGCTAAACACAGGCGCGGCAGCTAAGCAAGGGAAACAAATTAAAAAAAGATAAACTTGACCTGACTTAGTAGGTATAGGAAGAGGGTGTCTTGGACAGTTGACGGTTAAATTTTTCCAATTTGTCAAATGACGATTAAATCTTTTTAAATTGTTTGACGCTTGACGGTTATTAAGTGGAAATTTAGTCCGAAAGTTGACGTAAAATTAACCTCTGTATGAATAAATATCAAGTTATGTGTTTTGGAGGTTGTCTTGACTGTCTATTCGCTTATAAAATTTCGAAATATTTTCAGATATAAAGAGGTTGTAAGGTATTGTAGTGTGTAAAAAGAGTTTTTTGTTTGAGAACATGGGAATCCGGCGGTTTTTCCAGTTTAGAAATTCGTTAAGAGCCAGAATTCCGTGAAGATTAGCTGAAATAAATGGTGAGATTTGAAATACTGTGAAACTTTTTTACGGTTAATCTTGACCTACATTTTTGACGGTTGATGCTAAAAAATAACTTTTTTAACGGTTGACGGTTAATTTTAAGGCCGTTTGACAGCTGACGGTAAACCCCATTGAGACCCTCTAGGCAGTGACCTATATTGACTTGACGCTTTGAAATAAGAAGGAAGCAAAGTTCAACGCTTGAAAACTGTTGTAAAGGTCTTTTAAAATCTTATGAAAGTATAGTCAGTCGAATGTCTAGTAAAAAACTCTTATCTGTTTGTACGAGAAAACAAGGTATCTGGTAAGTACAGTTTGTACTTACTTAGTTGCGCTTTACTGAAATAAAATGTTCCGAGAAAAAGTACAATAGACTCCGTTTAACAGATACCTCTTTAAGATTGATAACTCCCAAAAAGGGGTGAAGTCAGAAGAGTCCCCGCCGTTCTCTGAGTCAGTCATTTTCATCGACTCTCTCGGCATTCCACAACACGGCGGACACTTCAGTCTCTGACCTCTCTCAGTTGAGTCCTTAACGTTGTGCACTCGATCGATCATTCCTGATAGTTGGATTGTGCCTTACACTCCTCACACGTAGTTGACAGTATTTAGTTCCCTATGGTTATCACTTGATTATTTCATGAAACCCTTGATACCGACTTGATAGACTGACTAATTTGCCAGTCATTTAGCAATACATGTATTAGATTCAAATATATAGGAAGTTCATGAACAGTGGTTTGCGGTTTTGAAACCGCATAATAATACTTAGGGGAAACCGTCTACAGGCGAGACCTCGGAGGGATGCCGGTTAGACCATAAGGTTAGAGTGCTTCAGTGAGACTACTTTACAACTAGGCTTGACTGTAACTGTTGACCAGATTAACAATTATTTCAGAGAAAAAGAGGGAGGATTGTAGACTGCCTATTTTCAGGAATGCAGTGAACAAAATGATGCGTATGGATGCAAGTTTCTTTGAAAGTGGGAAATGTATTTGCGTTTTCAAAAATATAAATACATGAGGACGGCACCTCATGATTGTTATACACAGTCTAATAAAAGCAGAGATTCTTCCGCAACAGTTAACCAACGAGGTACTTTCTACACGGTCGTACGCCAGATCCGCTTGTAAGCAATTTGTAACCTGTGTATACCTTAATTAGAATCGATGGTAGGTTAAATCCTATCGCCAGTATGAGCAGGAAAAAACCATGTGCTAAAAAGAAAGAGCTCGTATGCTTCTGAAGCAATTTATCTTCTTAAATCTATTACGATAACCATGGACAGATATGACAGAACACAAAATTTGCCGCTAAACTTTTACGTCCAATATTGCCGAGACAAAAAAGGAGAAATGGCAGTTCTGTAAGCGAGTATTAAACTGATTATTTTGCGGTTACTGCAGTGTTTATATCGAAATGTAATCTTCCTGTAAACCTTGAAACATCAAAGGGGCTCAAATCATGCAGAAAGATAGAAGCCGGTATATTAAACAAACAACGTATACTTTATCAATGTGTCGCAATTTATGGGTTGCTGATATCAAACAATCGTTAATTACAATGGAAACACTTTTTACCGAGGGATTCACCGTGGTTCCTTTGCCAAATGAGTTGTGTAGTGAGCTACGACGCAATTGCGGATCGAAAAGAAATCGCGTACGTAATCATCAAGCATGTGATTTGTCTTCGTGTTTTTCTTTCAAATTTGTTATCCTTACAATTTATAGGATTGTTTGTTCACTTCTGAATTGATCCTGTTATTGACATATGCTGTTAGAATAGAAATGAAAGTTCAAGCAACTATTAGTAAACTTACCTTCACAGTACCGTGTCCACGCCAAGGTTACCAGCCAAGAAACTACCTTAAAGACATGCAAATGCATATTCTTTCCTTCTCGGCATTTTGCTCCTGACAGCTTCTGTTAATAAACTGCGAGAGGATGTAGCTACGTACACCGGCTAAAAGTAATGTAGTAGCACTCTCCTAAGAGGTCTAACAAGAAAAATGTACGAAGGTTTTCATGTAAACTCGGATTTTGGTAAATCGAATGATGAAAAATTATGACGTTAAAAGGTTACTGAAGCAGAAATGATTACCCCTTCTTGTGATAATCGCAAAGGGAAAAATTGAATAGATTTGTTTAAGGTTCAGCACGCTTTCATTGTAATTTGCTTTGTCAACTTTTGAAGAGGCTTTTGCAAATAGGTTACCATGGATACACGCGTTATATCTAGCACCCATTAAATCAACGAAGATTAAACAGGACTTCAACTAAGAGTCTAGGTGGCTTATTTTTGATGGTCTATTAATCTTCACTGAGTCACACGGTCTTCAACGAAAGAGTTTCATTGGACAAGCACGATGCTCCACGTTGTCTTTCACCTCAGCTCATCAATAATTAACTGAGATTTCGGCTCAGTGCCAGGGTGTCCCGATTCGATCCCGGCGCCCTAACGATCCATTTTATCCATTTTATCTATTTTCTGAGGGAGGGGGGACGTCTGTACACAGGCTAATCGTAAAGTCCCTATTAGCAAATCAACAACTTTGCACGTTCATCACGCTTTTTGGCCGTGAGCCAAAAAGCCGTGAGCCGTGAGCCGTCGTTGCACGACTACAACGTGAAAGTGCCTAATTTCACGTTTTGTCGAGGACGGGAACACAAGACAACAACTCTTGTTCTTTTCTCGAACTTTGATACAGTCCTTTAGAATTCAACTCCAACAAATTTGCCAACATTTGACGAATTAAACGAGATCGAAGAAGCGCCATAAAGTTTGAGGCAGCGCGAATTCACTTGTTAAGTGACGTTTTCGTAGCCGTGGCCGTCGTTGTTGCTTAAGCTTTCTCCCTAATGACATCACAGTTCTACCCGGTAGCAAAACCTATACCCGTTTCTCCGGGGTAAGAGGCCATCTACCCGTCAACGGCTACGTGTACGGGTAAGGCCTGACCACTTGTCCCGCCATAGAGAAACTAGGGAGTATCAAGGAGATACAATTATCAAATATCCCGTTCCAGATCACCTATTTTTACACGCCAATAAAAATATATTCTTTTGCTACAAAACCTGAATTCATTTTCTTTTAATGAATTTTTCTGTAGTTCTGAGCAGAGACTTTCTTTAGGACGATTTTCAGATCTCTCAGCCTCCGGCCGATCGCCCCGTTTGAAAACAAAAATTATCTGAGAAAGATTAGCACACAGAAAGTTAGAATTATAATATCTAACTTTTATTTTTATAAAGTCTGGATAAAAGCATATTTTGGCGTCATCCTGAGTCTAGCGATCGCTGCTAACAAGATTAGCAGTCTGGGTATAAGTGATTTTTTTTTCCAGGCCCAGACTGGCTAAGATTTTCATTTAAGCTTTTACATACCTTACCGTTTGACCACTCCAATAAGTCATCCCCGATGCTCTTTGGGCTTCATGATCTAGAAGAAGCTTTTGCTCCATGATTTTTTAATCTTTACTCTATCAGCATTTCGAAAAATTCGTTGTAATTCTGCAAAATCTTCAAAATCAACATGGCGTCCGTACTTACAGTCCCAACATGAAGCTTTCTCTTGTCAGAGACCACGCCGCTGATGACGTCATATCGTGTCAAAGCGAAAAAAACATGGCGGACCCTTTGTATTGCATTTGCAGACAAACATATGATCCATCGCAGTTTATGATCCAATGCGATTCGTGCGAGGAATGGTATCATGGAAGGTTAGCTTGACTATTGCTTAAACTTTCGGTGTTAAAAAATTGGTAAATAATCCCAATTTTTTTTGTCTAGTTGTGTTGGAATTGAGGAATACCAGGCTCCCGACATCGAGCGATATCATTGCCCTGAGTGTGCGTTGCTACATGGACCGCTAACTCGTAAGTATCCGTATTTATTTTGTTTTCTACAGCTAAGAATATTTCTGAAACTAGGAGCTCTAAAGCTGCTGTTTATCGACTGTCTTGGGGTTCAAATTGACGCTAAAACTAAGCCGGAACCAAGTGAAGGTCACCACGCGAATTACACAAAGCTAGAATTGAGTGCTACAAAGTAATTTTGATACAATAATCCATGAATGAAATTGACTTTTGGCTAGTTGTATGTCACGGAATGAATGAAGTTTTAACTGGGAATTAATATATCTCAGCAAACTTGCATTAACTCTGCTCATTTTAGTTGTTGAGTGCGTGCATATAAACACCTGTTTGATTGAATAACTCAATCAGAGCCGAACTAAGTTATCCCGCACGTTTTTGTTAACTCGTTTCTTTACAGAAGCCAACAGTTGTTTGGTCTCTCATCCCCTTATTAATACTCTGTGAAAAGGTTTGTCTTAATCTGGGTTCTTGAGTTCTTACTAATGATTTGTTTTGAAACCTAAAGGCGAGTGTTGTTGTTGTGCTGTGAAAGGATGCCGATAGCTCTTTGTACTGACACGATACACGATACTTTAATACCGTTGTATTCTTTCAAAACTCTGTTAATAACCAGTAATACTGTTTGATGCCTTCTCCTGGATATCAATCCAATAAGACTGGTTGTGTGATGACGGTAAAGGCGGCTTAAAACAACGAAAGCTTTTAAAATAATTCTATATGTAGTATATATTTGATTTAAAGTTTAGAGAGGTTAATTTTTCTTTATTATAATCTGCCCGATGTCCTTATACTGAGACTGTTATATACAACACTTGTTCGGCCACATAAATAATTTGGGCTTGAGAAGAATGTTTTTGATTTGTTTTGTTGTCATTTATAGTGTACTATAGTTGTTTCAGTTGAATGATCCCCATAATTCAGGTCATAGTACAAATGTGATATTCCAGAAAACAATGGAAACCCTTATATGTATAAAGACATGTTTAAATACAACGTCTTTGCCATGATTTATACTAGGAATTGGCCAATAAATGAGGGTACCATCCCTTTCTGAAATGTTGTAGAGGGCCTTTACTCAATCACCCTTTTGCAATTTCAAAAAAAAAAGCAATCACACTTCACTCCTTTGTCTGTGTCACTGTAAAGAGATTCATCAATGTTTCAAGCACCAGCCCACCCTTTGCTTGTTAGAGATAATCAAGGAATTTTTGGTTGCATTTGGTTTACACACTGAACAGTGGATCTACTCTATTGGATGAGTGTACTCTATTGTATGTAGGCCACAAATTAGACTCTTCTCTAAGTGATCTAGTTGGGTTTTTTTGCTTGACAGCTAGGTAGGGTGTAGCATCTACATAAACCCCATTCACACGCGTTAAAAAAATCGGCACGGCACGCCAAATTTTTGGTACTGTGCCTCGTTTACCCGTGCCAAGACTACCTCCAGGAGGTAGTCTCGGCACCCCTAAAATTTTGAGCACTGGTGCCATATTACATTTGGGACCGATACATTTACACGTCAAAAATTGGGAGTGCCTTGCCTTAAAATTGTCACCATGGTGCCAAAAATTTGGCGTGCCGTGCTGATTTTTTTAGCACGTGTAAATGGGGTTTTAATCAACACTAGATCAGTGTTTAAATTTGGATCAGTCCTGGTTATGTTGTTAGGTTGTATTCTACCTGCTTTAAAGTTGATCATTGTTGCTGCAAAAAATCACATTCAGTGCATTCACTAAATCTCAGGATTTTTGTCGATTAATAATTATTAATGTCAGTTTAGGTAATGTTTGTCAACAAATTTTCAAGCACTTATAAAAGTTTTTCTCAGAACTCCAATCAGAGAATTATTGCAGACTCCTTTAATCCTTTTTCATTTTTTATTTGCAGTCAAAAAGCGGAGGAACTGGCATCGTCATGACTACAGTGAAATAGATGATGGATCAAAGGTAAGGATGACAATAAAATTGATGTTGGAATGGACAAACATTACCCCAAAATAATTCACTATTATTTTTGTCAGTTATTAACATCTTTATTGGATGTATGAACTCAAGATGTCAAGGATGGCTATTTGCATGATGGTTCATTAGTTTAAAAAAGATCATGGGTGCAGTAATTCAGCAGGGTTCTTACATGTCATGGAAAACCTGAAAAGTCATGAAATTTTTCAGGCCTAAAGAGTCATGGAATTTATGTGGAATTTAGTCACTGTACTGTCCAAGCAAAGAAAACTAGGACAAAGATGAAAGGGTTATTTCAAAAAATACTCTAAAGCAACGATAAGTTTGAAACTTTTTGAAAGGAACAGCTTTAAACCTAAAGGTTATGGAAAAAGTCATGGAAAGTCGTAGAATTCAAAGAGCTCAAAAAGAAAATGCCAGTAAGGTTACTTATTCAGCTATAATGTTAGTCACTATACAGACAGATCACATTTTTCTATTTTTATATGGAACTAATTAAAACAGTTGCAGCCAAAGGAGTACAGTCAAACCTGTATTAAGCGGACCTCTATTAAGCGGTCACCCTCTATTAAGCCGTCACTTACCAAAGTCCCAGAAATCATTTCCCTTAATTACAGTAAAACTGACCTACATTATGCGGTCACTTGTATTAAGCAGTCGCGGTCACCTTTTCTGAGGTCCCAACAAATTATTTTTTATTGTCTTCACCTCTATTTAACAGTCACTTTGAGAAGACCAGGGTTGTCAGAAAGTTTTGAAGTAGACGGCGGAGTTGTCAAACTTTCAAACTAGTCCAGGGATATTTTATTTACAAAACACTGTCCATAAAGAAATGCGCTGCAGAGTAGCCGGCCAATACTAACCAAGACGGTGGTAATTTTCGCCTGCAGCCAGCTACTTTTGACAACCCTGGAAGACCTATCGTACTAGTACAACAGGTCACGCTCTGTATAGTGTCAAATGGTCTTTAACTTTTTTCTTCTGGCCCAAGAAGAGGTAGAAACAGGTGGAGGTCAATTTGTCGTGTGACAGATATTTCACTCTTTGACCACCTTCATTTTCTTGAATAACTCTCACGTTTGTCAAACCTGTATTAAACGGTCAAACTGTATTAAGCGGTCAGTAAGCCATTCCCAAAGGGTGACCACTTAATACAGGTGTGACTGTACTAAGGTAACATTTGGAGTGGACGTTTGTGCCAAAGTAAGTAAAAGTATAGTGGACTGGTGGTAATGATGTTTTCTACACTTTTGATTTTGTAGGCAGTTCAGACAGGGACTGTTGCATTTATCAAGGAACTGAAGATCAGGAAATTCAAGTAAGTGAGCTCATAAACTTGTCAGCCCTTTATTGTGTGTTAACATTGGATGCAAAGCATCAGCAAACTTTGAGCAAAGCCAGGTCCCATTCTTGGTAAGAGGTGTCATCTCACCAATGTACCATCTTTCTTTTCTTCCAATAAATGAGCACCTCAAAAGTAATATTTTTCTTTCTGATGTAATGGTATTTGTTACTTGATTGTTAGAGAGGGAAACGTTGTACAGAAGCTTGCAAATGGAAAAGAGCTTACTGTGGACACCTTTGAGAAAAATGGCTTCAATAGGCCAATACTCGTTGCAAAGAAAGAAGGTCTTGGAATGATCATACCAGACAGTAATTTCTCTGTCATGGATGTGGAGCGATGTGTTGGTATGTGTAATTTTATGTGTACATGAAACACAAGTAATACCCCCTTGCAGCTTATATTATAGTTTTGCAGTGCCAGTTGCTCTGACTGATATCATGACGAATCAAGGACTTTAACTTCTCAAATGTTTAAAAACAGTAATCTGTTGCACTCTTAGAAAAGTCTCTATTTGTTAACCCTGCAACAAACTCACTCTGTACCTCTCTCTCTTCACTGAGATCTTCATGTTGATTAAGATCATGTTAATTATTTTTAAAAAATGAAGAAATAAATCTTAAATTGCAGGTCCCATGAGGGAGCTGGATGTGATTGATGTTTGCAGACAAGTAAGATTAACTATAACTTTTTTCTTGTCCATTTTTTTAACAGATTGAGTGACAGTTTTTTAGCATTTAACCCTTTAAGCCCCAATATCCACATACAAATTCTCCAAACTGATCTCTATACATTTCCTTTAAGAATTAGTGAAGAGAATTTGATAAAAGATCAAAGTATTTTCTCTTAGGTGATCATCTTTTTTTAATTCTCATAACCTCATCTCATGACAATGTATGGATATCGTTAGGAGAAAATTGGTGTTGGTCACTATTGGGACTTAAAGGGTTAAAATCATTATTTACCTACCAATGTAAAAACAGGCAGCAGTTAAAATTAATTAATACACATAATATTGTGTGCTTTCTAATTTATTTGACAGGATGATCACCGTATGCGAATGAGAGAATGGACAGAATATTGCATGAATCCAGTAAAAAGAAAGATCCTAAATGTCATCAGTTTAGAGTTTTCTAACACCAGGTACGATCAGCATATAATATTGTAAGGTTCTACCAGGCCTTGTAATAGGGTGCGATTAAAAAATCAGAAATTTGTGGCATTTCAGAGCAGATATTTGTGCAACAAATTGTGGAAATTGTGCAATTTTTTAAGGGCTTATTTAACCTTGTTTTACCAAATTTGAAATAAGAAAAATCCTTTAATGTTGTTTAATGGACAAACTTTGGGTGTAAAAACTAATATATACGTGTAACATCGTTTTTAGAACAAAGTTGTTAGATTTTGTCCTATTATCTTGATAGAAAAGAATAATGTGTGACTTCTGCACAGATCTTAGCTGTTTGTCTTGTTTGCATTCATTAATAAATTTATCCTCAGGCATCAGCCTTAGTTTATCATTATATTTTCACTGCATTAATGCTGTCCAATGTTGACTCTTGTGGTTACTTTGTTGTTTTAGCATGTCACAGCTGGTTCATGCTCCAGCAATTGTGAGAGAAATAGACTGGGTCAATCATGTGTGGCCTGCAGATCTCCCAGAGGACAGGTGAGTTTGAGAGTTCGAGAAATCTCTTTCAAATGTAGTTTTGTCACTGTTACTTGTACATGTGTGTAAACTATATAAATGTGTGCTGCTTTGAAGGGTACATGTAGATTACAAGCAGTTGTGTTTAGGATGGGGTTTAGAAATCAGTGGGTTTTTGTCTACAATAATAGGAAATTGATGGTGAAGATGTTACAGGTCAAAAGTATATTGGAAGTCACACATCACTTTGAAGTTGGAGTTGTAAACATCAGGATTATTGTACAATTTAAGTTTCGTAATTTCTTTGTTTTGTTGACGGCCATCTTGAAACATGGGAAACAGTATGTCTGCACATTTGGTGGCAGCATCAAGTCATGGTAGGCTTAAAGAATCGAATACGATCGCCGTAAGGTTTTTTTTTTTTTGGATTAAGCTGACCATCTATCTTTATCTTACTCGGAAATGAACCCTACAGCTCCAAATTTTTTTAGAGTCATTAGATTTAAAAATTGATCGTGTGAACATCCAAGAAGTTTCCATTGTCAGATACTTAGGTGTCACTTTTGACTCAAACTTGACTTGGAAGAATCATGTTATATTGAACTCTGCTGAAAACTATCGAAAACTGTAGACACATTTTCCAAATTAAGGAATACTATATTAACGTTGATATACTAATAATTATTATGCCTTACTATTCCATAATTTACCCCTTTCTAACTTATGGTATTCAAGTTTGGGGTCTCACATACCCAACCTACCTAAAACCGGTGACTACTTTGCAAAAACAAGTTGTCAGAATAATGACTTTTTCCAACCCTAGATCATATTCAGAGCCATTGCTGAAGTCTCTTAGACTCCTAAAATTCTCTGATATAATTTGTTGTAAAAAAATTTTTTTTGTATATCAGTGGTACCATAAATTAATCACAGAATGATAATCTGTTTGTTAAATCAGTTCATGCATGTACCACCCAATACGCCATTTGTTACACTGGTGCCAACCTTTGGAATTCTTTATCCATTGATGTCAAGAAAATCAAGCCATTTTCTAGTTTTTTTTTTTTCAAAATATCAAGAATTCTGTGATTGATGGTTATAAAAGTGTTATTATTCCTGAAGATATTATGATTATATTATCTTTAATTACAATTTTTTTAATCAATGAAGTAATACTTTTTATCTAAAACAACTATTTTGTCACTATATTATTCCTTCTACTTGTATTTTTGTTTTGGGTCACCTACTCAGTTAGTTCTGCGAACTATATAGGTGTCTCAAACTCTGCACAATGAACCGAAAATTGAAACATTTCTTTTCCTTCTTCACAATATTTTAAGCACTGAATTGTATTAATATTCTGTGTGAGTTTCAATAAAAATTGACTTGAGAAAGTGTGACAAATCAGTTGCCAACTCATGAAAGCATGAGATAGGTTGTAAAATCATGAGACTTGGCAAGTCTGTTTTAATCATTCTTTACTTTCACAGTCTACACAAGAAGCCATTAGTCCAAAAATACTGCTTGATGGGGGTAAAGAACTCATACACAGACTTTCATGTTGACTTTGGTGGAACATCTGTGTGGTATCATGTTCTTAAGGTTTGTGGTACTGTAAAATGAGCTTTGCTGTTCTATTTGACTATGCGACTCAAGATAGTTAAAGTGTTTATGAGCCACTGAACTTGGCAAATAAATTATTAGGTTTCAATCTAATCTAATAAATTAATTTTATTTTAGTATTGCAAAAGCTTACATCCTGAGGAAAATCCAAAGTTAGTGGGTTTCAGTGCACTGGAAAGCAATTAATTGAAGTAAATGTGTGGCTGACTTGAAGTAAAGCTGGTTGTTTATATTAAAACAGCAAAGCCAAATATGGGATGACACGTACAGCACATGCTGCATACTTTGTAACAAACAAAGTTAATATTAAGTATCAAGTTTCATTGATGTCCACAGAGCATATAGAGAATAGGATGTGACATAAATTTGGTTTAAAAATTAATATTATTAATATTCATGGTTTGTCTCACAGTGATTACAAAGTTTGTTCCATTTTTGTTTTTTTTTCAGGGTGAGAAAGTGTTTTACTTCATAGAGCCAACAGAAGAAAACTTGATCCAGTATGAAAAATGGGTATCATCTGCCAGGCAGAGTGAGATGTTTTTTGGTGATATGGTCAAGAATTGTTACAGTTGTTCAGTTAAACCTGGCCAAACTCTCTTCATTCCTACAGGTACAGTTGTGAACAGCACACTGAAAATTTTTCAGTGTCAATGTCATTAGCATCACATTTTGATGTTTATATGGTTCTTTCAATTTAGATTTTCTTAGACAATACATGAAAATCAGTGGCTTTATTATTAAAATCTTTTGCTCTTTAATGGTATTACATGCACGTAGTTGAGAGGTATGCAGATGCTGTGTAGTACTGGTTTCTACCTGTGCTTCTTGTTTCAAGTTAATGTGTCAAGATGTGGATAATGTGTCAGTGGATTTACCAAGCAGTCATACTTCTTTAATGTTTGTTATTTGTCTAGGATGGATCCATGCTGTTTTTACTCCTGTTGACTCACTTGTGTTTGGTGGAAACTTTCTCTGCACTTACAATGTTGAACTTCAGCTAAGGTTTGTCAAAAACACTGGAAATTTTTTTTTATCCTGATATGTTTATGTTCCTTTGTGGCATCTAGGAACTTCTGAAAAGAAGTAATATTGTGTTCTAAATAAATCAGTTGTAGTTGGAATTAGATCATAGCACATATTGTCAGATAGTTTTAAAAGATGAGTAAGAAAAGCTTAATCATAAGCACCACTCTTTTTCAGGGTGTATAAACTGGAGAGACAGCTCAAGACCCCTGACAAGTTCCTTCACCCCTGTTTTGAGACAATTAATTGGTACGCAGCTGTTTATCTCTTGGACAGACTCAAAGGTGAGAAATCTAAATAACTGTCGGGATTATTTAGTTATTGCTAAAACATGAGTCAGCACTAAACTACTGAAAGCTGGTGTTTCTGTGGAGGCTGAAGAACTAAGTATCTTTAAGTAGTAGTACATGTAGACCTAGCTACATGTTAAAAATATTCTCCTTTTTTGGCCAGTTTCTGTGTCTTCTTTCACTCAAGCCTCAATGAGCATGGCAAATGCCAAGACTGAAAAAGCTAACTCTTTATTTTTTAGATAGAAAGCAGTGAGTGTTGCAAATTGCTGTAGCAAATTGTGATTTCCATTGCTGATACCCCTCTGTTTTGCTGCGGATCTGAATCTCTCTTCTTTTGTCTTTTCAAAATCCCTGGAAGGTGGACGTTATTTTAAATGCCTTCTCTCTAAGTACATTTATCAGGGTAACCCACATTTGAATGATCACACCACAGGAATTCATCCACACCCTCGAAAGCCAACACTACATTTCTCCATAACTGAGTGTTTCTGTCTGTCTTTTTCAGATTGTCATGAATCTGGGCGGAAGCCATTGGAGAGCTTGGTGAAAGGCTTAAATGTTTTGTCCATAGCACTCAAGGTGTGGAGCTCTAAAGGAGAAGTAAGTACAGCTTGATGGGTGCAGGCCTGTGTCATCCCAACATTACTGCAAATATGATCGTCAGATTCTCTTCAGTTTCTTGTAGTATTACAGGCTGTTAATAATAGCCAGGACTCTGACCCCTGACTATTACAACAATGCAGATCCCCCGCTATTTTCAAAGGAAGCAAAAGGAAACCAAGAGAGAACCAAGAGAACTTCCCAGCTGTTCATTGATTATATAGCTACTAACTTGAAGTTTCAGTTATTAAGTATTGTGTAGGGTCCGCACAGTTGTGAAAAGTCCTTGGCTTAAATTTCTGTGCAAGTTCTTGAATTTTCTTCAACTTTGAATATAGTGGCCTGGATACTTTTACAAATACTTTTTGGATGTTGAAGACAGAATGTAAATCAAAGCTCAGAGAAGTTAATGGTGATTTGCACAAAGTGTTTTTTTTGTTGTTGTATGCAATAGTTAACTATCAATTTAAGACAAGTGAACTGAAAAATGCAGAGAAGTTGGTGGAGCAAACAGTTCAAGCCTTAAAGTCCTGTTAGAATGGACTGGGAATGTGCATTTTCGTACAATCTGTGAAATTACATTCCTGGAAATCGAATGTGGTCCTTGAAAAGTCCTCAAAAAGTCCTTGAAAAATGGTTGCAATTTTTAGTATGAACCCTGTTGTGTTCTTTCTTTTGTAATCTCTACAGGAGTACACAAAGCTTCACAAATTTTTTATTCCTGATAATATATCTCCAAGCAAGTTGATCAAATCCATCGCCAAAGAACTGAAAAAGACTGAGGTCAGTTGTAGAAACTGTAGTTTATGTCATAATTCTCTTTCCTCTTTTGGTAATTGTGAAGGAAACTGCCCACAACAACAGTCAGCCAACTTTCAGCCGGTGGTTTACCAATGTTTTGTCTTATTTTGTTGCATTTTTTGTCATCATTTAACCTACAAAATCAATTTTTTTAACTTGAAGTCTTACTAGAGGTGTGCTTCCCTGATAATTGATAAAAGTTTTGCATGTGGTGCAGTTAAAGGGGTCACATTCTTTTGTTACATGACAGCTGTAGTTACTTTTTTCAGTATTTTTTTTTTGGGGGGGGGCATTGGAGATCTTTTAATGACCATGATGTCATAACAGGAAAGAATGAGCCTCCATAATAAATTATACTCATACTTAGTAGTTGTTTCAAACCACAGCAGTGAAACAGAAGAGGTTATAGTGTATCCTTTAGAGTTTGCTTACAATTTTTTTCAAAAGGTTTTTTTTTTTATTTAGCTGTCACTTTTGAATCATATTTCACACGTCATTTATTCGCATTATCTCTTTTGCATTATTTATTTTTTCTTTGGTAGAAATCAGGCAGAGGTTCGAGGCCATCAACTCCAAAAATTGATGAAAATAATCAGAGACAGAATGGGAGCCCTGTGCCATCTAGTTTTGTTGATGGAGGTATACCACGCTTAAAAATCAAGCCACCAAAGCCGGATAATTACAATGCATACAGCCCTAAAAACGCTGGAGATCATTTGAAATGTGAACTTGATGACAGTAAACCCGTGATAAGAATTGCTAATGCAGGGATAGATCAAAAACGAAAAGCAGACGTGCTATCGTCCAGTCTTCCATCACTCAAGCTAAAGATTCCCAGAACACAAGAGCCCCAGGGGACTGGTGCCCAGTTGAGTAAAGGGAAGTTACAGCTGAGTGCATCAGCGGATTCCAGTCTTAAACTTGTTGTCTCAAATGGAAAGATTGTCAGGTAAGTTCTCCGCACTGTTCTATTGACAGTTCGTATGGTCTAACGGAAGAAAAATTGGTTTAAAATCAACACATTACAGTGAATGATCTATTAGAGGCCCCCCTCTAATAACCTCGTTTTATGTAAATTGAACAACTTGTTCCGTAGTTTGTCGATAGTGGACTTTTTTAATGGCTTGTTTATTCAACTTGACCGATTAAAATGGAGTGGATTGTCGTGCGAAACTGTCCACAGTGAATTTCCTCGTGATTAACCGAAACTATGTTCCGTTTAACAAAAGAAACTCAACCGTTTCGCTTGTTCGTGTTTTCTTGGCAGCAACAACAATCGTAGCAGCAGAAAGATTACTGGGAAGAAGTTCCAGCCACTCATGCAGCAAGATGTAGCAGAAGAAAGCAGTGATGTTACAGATGGTTCCTACACCTGCTCACCGTCCAAACAAGGACCTCTTCGGCTTAAATTATCAAGTACGTCTTATTTAACTAGTGCATTGAGTGTACTTCTTCCCACCCATAATTCAAATTAAGCTTTAATAGTTGATGTCACTGCTTTTTCCTATTCGGGATGCTGGTTCATTGCAGGCTCACCCCCAGCAGTATGTCGTTGGTTGGCATGCGTGGCAGTCGTTCGAGGAGAAGGGGAGGGGAAGGGATTTCGAAATAAAAGCGCTTGATAACGAGACGTCAAGGCTTGAACCACGCCTTTACAAAATGGTTATTGGTAAAAGTACTTTCAGCTTTCTTTCTATTCTGACGCTCTGGTCCTTCCTTTTCAGTGAACAGCAGTGCGTCAAACAAAAACGCCCCTTTCTTTCCGTCAAACTCAGCAGAGAGTAATAGCGACACATCGGACAATGAACTTGACTTTAGCTTTGGAGGAACACCAAGTCTCATTCCCATGCAATCGAGAACGACACAAGGAAGCATGGGGACGACTTATGGTCTCCAGTCCACGGGGTCAGTCTCTCGCTCTCAGCAACCCATGGCCGAGTTCGACTGGACCTCATCAGCCGACCTTAAGTAAGAAAATTGCTTCAATTTGTTCAAACTTATTTCAAGCTATACTGTACATTCCATTTGCATAAACGTTCAAGTTAGTTTTCCTGTGTATTTCGCGTGATAATTATCATTAACGCCCGGGTCGCAAATGGAGGTGAGATCCCCAAGGGGTCCCGGGAGCTCCAAACGCAATTGCACTCCAAGGCGCTAGAACACCCGACTGCCCCGCCCAAAACGGCAGCCCAGTCTCGAACCCCCGGCGCTAAGTCTCCCCCCGCCTTTAGCACGTCAACGTCCCACTAGAGCCCGAGATAGGGGAAAAAGGGAGGGAAGGGACATTGAACCTGAACAAGCCATAAAGAGACAGAACGCCACGCTATCGCAATAACAGAACTCTGAACTCACGGCAGTCATGTGAGGTGGGAAAGTGCATGCCCTTACCTGGGATCTGAGTGCCCCACGCCGGCCAAAGGAAAACGCCACTAACAAGACGATTGCATCGTGGCTTTAACTACATTTTAACTGTATTTAAAAAAATTTCAGGGAAGAAATCGAAGCAGCAAAGACTCTTTTGTTTGGATTAAGTGCCGGAGCTGGAGTCAGTGCGCTTAGCGGTTCATCTTTTCAGTCTATTCCCAGTGCCTCTCTTAAAATGACCAATGCCCAGTCTTCTCAGCCACCTGTTATACCCAACACCTCTCGGCTTAACTCGAAACGAGCTGGGAGCGAAAGTGATTCTGATAGCGAGGATGAAGATTTAGGATTCGGCGAATCAGACTACTTTCACGACAACAAATACGGTAAGCAGTTTTATTCTTTTTTAGAAAGCAGCGCGATAGTCCGTAAGTGAAATGATAAACAAGCAGCAAGGCCTATCATCCTAGGCCGACGCTTTTAGGGCTTGGATTCCGTGACGAGCCAAAAGAAAGTTTGTCTGGGAGGCTAAGCAAGGCCGCGAACAGCGAGAATCGCGGCGTTCTTTCTTCGTTCCCTCCTCGTTCTTCACTGCATATTTGCGTAATTATAAATAAGTGAGCTAAGAAGATAAGAGCGATTATTTGCAGTCTAGAAACTGTAGTTTAGCCTGCATTATTGGACGTGAGAATTATAATGGATAATGTAAGTACCTTTTTCTACCTTGTGGGTTTTTGTAATTTGGTAGGATCGCAAAGCTCGCAACAAATTCTGTGAATACCTGTAGACTAGAAGGGAAAGCGGGGTCGGCGATTGCGAGTTTTTTTTTTTTTTTTAAGGAATTGTCTCCTTTCTTGTAGTTTACCCACCTCTTGCTGAGATGGCGGATGACGACAAAAGTAGTGGCTGGAAACCCGGTCAACGAAAGAAAAAAAGCGAAAAAGTCGACTCCACATGGAATCCAAAAAGTAAGAAAATTTAAAGCTATTGCAGTGATTATCGTGTGTCCTATTCTCGCTCACACCGTCTGTTTTTGAAGGCAACTTCTTCGCAGAAAGTATTTTTCCTCGATCAAATAGGTGTAATAATTGCTCTACCTACGACAGTGTACTTGCGTGACACCTGATCATCATGTTCAATCTTCAGATATTCGTTTTTCAGGTAAGCTTCACTGCTCGCCCAAAGAAGCAAGGCCTGTTCGCCAATCTGCGAGACGTAACACCGCTGGCAGTCTTTTGAACTCTCCACTAGAAGAAAGTGCGCCCACGGTAAGTGACTGTCCATGCATTTTGGAGCCAGTGAAATGATGGCGTCTTCAATTTAGGTGCACTTGAAATAATTCCCTCCAAAAGACGCTATGCTGGCTGCACCTCTTTAATACAGACATGTCCAATACACTCAACTAGATTCCAGTGAACAACAACCAGAGTCCACTGAAGCAACTAGAAGTCTGGTCGTGCAATGAAACCGGAAGTACAATTTAGCTTTGTGAAGCGTTGAAAGTCACGCTTACAGTCGCCTGGCGTTACCAGAAATCTAGTGGTAAAATGAAACCGGATGTTTAAACAATTTTACCTCGAGGAGGGTAGAAAAGTCATCCAGTGGAGTCCATTAGATCCCCTGGAGATGCATTGATTCCAGTGGAAGAATCGGAAGTCTAGTCTTGAGATGAAACAGAAGTCTAAACATTTTAACGTCGGGGAGGCTCGAATGGTCGAGTCAAAGCTACCGAAAACTCATGTTTAAAGCATTTTCTACCCCCTCATGCAACATGATTGGAATTTTCCTAAATCCCTCACAAATAGAAAATGTACATTTCCAGTGGAATTTATTCATGTCCAATGGATCCCCAACCCTAGGTAGGACATCACCTCTTTTTCACCACTAGACTTCTGGTTTTCTAGTGGAAGGCAAGAGGTTACGACTATAGTCTGGTTGATAGTAATGGACAACCCTCGTTTGATATACCTAAATTTACAGAGAAAAGGCATTAAAGGACAATCTCTACCATCGTATAGGTGCTATTATCTTTCAGAATTTTTGTACCCAGTTTTGGGATCTTGTCGAAGGGTCTTTCAGTCACGCAACTTCGTCCATCTCCAAAGTCAGGTAAAAGCGCCCTGAGGACGAGGTTGTCAGTCACGTGGTCACGTAATTTAGAAACGTGAGCGAAAGTGGTTAGACTTTATGACCATCTGTCTTACCAAGATTGTCATGGTATACTTTCTCGTCCACAGGGTATACCAGCTTCCGGCGGAAGTTTAGAAGGTCGTGACCGTGATAATGCAAGTGAAAGTAACGCAACATTGCTACACGGAGGTGAACAAAGTTCATCATCGAATACTACACCCAACAATGTTTCAAAACCCAGTGACAATGTAAAAGGTAGGGTTTGTTGATGTAATTATTTAGTCTTTGTTTATTGGCCATAAACTCGTTCAGTGCTTGTCACGCAAAATGGAAAAGCGACAGTGACTTTTTTTGTCAAGCGCTCTTGTAAAGTAAATATTTGCGTGCCGTCTGGTAGGTCGATGTTATTTTGTTCCCACCAGACACGGTAGGTCGGACTCTTTATGAAGCCTTTATGAAACATCTTTCCCTTTGTTTCCTTACCCCTAAACACTGAACTTTATTGAAAGGCAATGCCACATTCTGTAGGCCACATAAGGTGTCTAATCTGCCTCAGATCGATCGATGTTACTTTGACTTTACCGTCTTACTAAGCCACAGTCACGGGCTAGGCATAAAGGTACTGTAAAATTCCGAAAATAAGCCTCTCTAAATATAAGCCCCCTAAGCCTGTAACGTAAAAACCCCTCCGTTAAATCGCCCCTCCGAATATAAGCCCCTTGGGGGGCTTGTACTTGGAAATTGCCCTCGAATACAAAGTAAAGCAAAGCAAAAACGGTAAATTTCCTTCCAAATATAAGGCTAGCCCAATCGATTTTGAAACGCACATTTCCCTCTGTACATAAGCCCCTCCGAATATAAGCCCCTCCAAAAATAAGCCCCTCAAAAAGGGCCCTTGAAAAATATAAGACCCGGGGATTATTTTCGGAATCTAACGGTCGTGTTACAAATTGTTGAAACTTTGCCTTGACATAGTTTGTATCTTATCCACAGTTCAGTCCAAACGAGGAAGACACAAAGCTGTCACAACAACGAAACAGCGTCTTGCAAAAATCCTGAAATTAGATAAGAGTGGCAGGTACATGAGATGAGTAAACCAAGCAGCATATTGCCGCCAAGGATTCAGATCAGATAGTAATATAAGTCAATCGAGTTTTCTTCAAAGTGAAATAGTTTTACAATTTGTTGTCAATCGTCAAATTGAAACAACTGAATAATGAGCAACACTTGTGAGGTTGCATTTGAATAATTGTGTTCATCTCATCTCGCTCTAATGTTATAACCATGTTGTAATTTATAATAATTTTTTCCAATGGAGGGTATCACTTTTACTCACATTTAAGGATTTCATCCACAGAATCAAATACTTATGTGTCGCATTCTGATACACTGATGAGAATTGCTCAGAAAAATCTAAATAACTGAACCACTGCGGTTTTCTTCTGTTTAAATAGCTATTCTGTCAGGTTTATTGTACAAAGAAACTATTCGTATTATTAGTCTTTCATTACCATCGATAATAATTTACACAATTGTTTGACCCGTATATTTTATAATTTATTTGACCGCTTTTGAGAACTCTCTGTTAGGCTCAAGGAAATTATTACAGAAACCAATAACCTCTTTAATAACTTTTGTCCTTATATTTCACTGAACGCAATGGACTTGCAATCCCTTTTTGCTCAATTTATTTTGTGTCCTTGATGGGACACACAGAGAAAGCCGGAGAAAATAACCTTGGAGAGGGCGAGGTTGCTGCTTACCATTTGGGGAACAAAGTCGTGTTACAAGGCGGTGCATGGATACTTAGAATCTTAATGGTCAGAGCAACAATTGTGGCTGTAAAATTCACTTGACTTGTGAAGAAGCTGAGAGCTTTAACGAAATATTTTATTACACTGGAAGGGAATACTTGCTGCAGGTTTTTAGGTGTAGCCACGTACGTATATTTGAATCTGAGTGTGAAAGCGTGACGACAATCGCAAATGGGGAATTGGGTGCTGTGTGTCTATAATACTGTAGAAATGCAGAAAAAAAAACAAAGAAAAAAAGAAATAATTTTTTTGAAAAAGATAGTGAGAAAATGAAGTATTTAATTTATTTATGGTATATTTATAATTATAAATGTACGCGTGATGGCTTGCCAACTTTGCTTTGATAAAGATCTGTAAGGACTACTGTGAGCGTGACTGAAGCTAACTTTCCACTCATCGTTAAACTGTAGACGATTCCTTAGATTGCTCAATTTTCTCAAACTGGATCGAAAACAATCAATAGCTTCACCGTATGAGCCCTGCAATTCCAAACTACGGCCAAGGCGGTGAAGTGCCTTTGATTCCATGCTATCATCACCAAGTTCCTTGGAGAGGTTTAGAGCGCGTTGGGCGTAGTCAATGGCTTTTGCACTATCCCCGAGGCTCTGGTAAGTGCTACTTAGATTATTATATGCAGCTCCCTCTCCACGTCTGTGCTCCAGTTCCTTTGCAATATTTATCGAAAGTTCATGACACTCTATGGATTTCTGGAAATTTCCCAGCATCTGGTAAGCCATACCCTGATTTCCGTAAGCGGTTCCCTCTCTATCTCTGAGTCCCAGTTTCTTAGCAATGTGTAGTTGACTTGTGAAGAAGCTGAGAGCTTTAACGAAATATTTTATTACACTGGAAGGGAATACTTGCTGCAGGTTTTTAGGTGTAGCCACGTACGTATATTTGAATCTGAGTGTGAAAGCGTGACGACAATCGCAAATGGGGAATTGGGTGCTGTGTGTCTATAATACTGTAGAAATGCAGAAAAAAAAACAAAGAAAAAAAGAAATAATTTTTTTGAAAAAGATAGTGAGAAAATGAAGTATTTAATTTATTTATGGTATATTTATAATTATAAATGTACGCGTGATGGCTTGCCAACTTTGCTTATCCAAATGTGTTTTCAGCTTCACTATGACTAGTTTCAATAAAGCGATTTTTTTATGAAGTACTTTCCTCCTTATTTCTCTTACATATCAAGCAGTGTTTCATCACCAGATGAAACACCGAGAAGAGAGTTGAAAATACGACGCACAGCGGAGTATTTTTGACGAACTTCGAGGTGTTTCTTCTGGTGATGAAAAAGAGGCAAATGCTTGATATTACTTCTCAAAACAATTATATTATTGGGAGAAATTAAAGATACAAAAATGAGCAGTTTTTCATCTGATTTCCAAACACTCAGTAAACATTAATTTCCTTTGTATTTTCTTTACGAATTATTAATGAGTGTGAGAAGCGTAAGGCAGCACGCAAAGTTTGACATGAGTAGCTAGGGCGTGTTTTCGCGCACGTACTATCCACGTTTCCAGCGCGTAACCGCAGTAATTCCGCGTTTTGCCGTGCAAAGGAAGGCAACAGGACGTCACTCGGTAATCAGGGGGGTATTTGACGTTCCAATTCGGAAATAGATGTGGGCTACCTGTGTAACGAAACGAAATAAATGGTTGGGTTAGTATTGACATTAACTAACAAGCTACCCTGCGAGCAGAGGTTTCTCTCTTGGATGGCCTTTAGCGTTTACGAAGTCACTCGCGTGGCTTGTCTGTCGCGTTGTTGGTTTGTTTACTCCCTGTGCTGCAGAGGTTTCTCACGAGGAGTAAACACGGGGGAGCAAACGCTAAATACCATGCAAGAGAGAAACCTCTGCTCGCAGGGTACTAACAAGCACATAATGAATGCATAAAGGTGTGACTGTGGTACTAGCTATGTGACTTGCTATTTCCTCCATAGTTATGCAAGTTAGTTTTTAGTTCCACTGGCTGTACTGTAGCCCACTGAGAACAAGTTTGTGATACGCCATTCTTTACCTTATGAGTATGTTTCTCCCGACCAACACCTTTTTAGCAAGTCTTAATCCGAAACTGAGACTGTTAATAGATTAAAAAATCTCAGAAATGATTCATTTTGTTTCGTTTCAAGTTAGTAGCCGGGCGAGTCAGCTCCTCGACCATACTTGTAAATAGCCACTGACTAGTTTGCTTCCTACCATTTGGGATTTTAAACCTTGTTGTGTTACATTCGAGTTATTTGTTTGTCATTTGCTCAGCCTGTTATCCTTTGTGTTTTAACTAATGCCGAGGGTTGAGGCAAACATTTTCGTTTTATACCTCTTTCTTCTCCAATTTCGATGTGTGAAATCAAACATAAAACTTAAATGTACTGACAGCTATACATATTTTTTACTTTTTTACCGCATACTAACAAACCTGCGAGCAAGCTCTCCGGGGCACTCTGGCGGCGAGGCGGGAAAAAGAAGGAGAGATGCAACTACGTCTCTGGAATTTGAATTCCACCTCCAATTCCCCTGTGGCTCCCCGTCGACTGAGCTGTCAGATTTTCGCCAATCAGCGCGAAGCGGAAACGACCGAATGTAAAAAAAAGCATTGAAAAACGCGTAACAAGAGTAATGACGTCATTATTATTGCCATCTCCGACAATCAGCATTTCGCGTCGACTTTTTCGATGCAGATTTTAAAGTTCCACAGACGTAGTTGCAAGCTCTCCTTCCTTTTCCCGCCCCGACGCCAGAGGGCCCCGGATAGCTTGCTCGCAGGCTACTTACTAACTTACATGTCAGTCAGTGCATCTCCTCGTTCCTAATAAGGTCCAGTGTGACGTCATCACCAATAAGAACAAATGGAGCCCAATATTTTACCTCATGGAACTCATCTGATTCCCTCATACAGCTCATGGTACGATTTAAAGCTTCACTTGCACTCCTTTGCTGCATTAGGTGGTGGTAGAAACTTTCCATAAACTTAAGAGTGGCTTCATCATCGATGGCCCATAGTGAAACGAGAACAGACCGGGCACCGGCACCAAGAAATGCGCGTGCAATGCCAACCACGCCCTCAGCTTTGATCTCTCCACGACCACTGTGACAGCAACTAAGCACGACTAGCCTCGCTCGAATATCAGCGCTCAAAACTTCCTTCATCGTTAAGAGGTAATCTTCTTCTGCAGGTACCTGGGATACCCGTGTCGGATTCGGAGCCAAGGCAATTTCGCCAGTTTCCATTCGTCCATGTGCTGCAATGTGCACTAAAGCAAC
Organism: Porites rus; assembly: GCA_964035705.1. Taxonomy (NCBI): domain Eukaryota; kingdom Metazoa; phylum Cnidaria; class Anthozoa; order Scleractinia; family Poritidae; genus Porites; species Porites rus. The sequence continues at coordinate 13,844,319 of OZ038004.1, read as the reverse complement.
CGTAGAAAGCTGCTTCAGCACTTCTTCTTTGGTCGCCCTTATTCCAGTAAGAGGTTCAGTGTTGAATATTCGCCCGATCATCTCTACTTCTTTTCTAGCATATGGCAGTTGCTGCAGACTACGTCCATGGTAGACAACGTCTTGAACCCAGGGATCTCCGATAAGCAGCGCCCCACAGTTATTGTGATAATCTGCAGGACAATCTTGGATCATTGCCAAACTGGACAATGAGGGAATTACTCTGATTTGGAACGACTCGCACAGATAATTTTTATTCGAGTCCAACAACGCGGGAAAAGGAGCCAAGCACAGAGGACCGTTTGGAACGAACACAATTTCTTTGCATTGTAACATGTCTGCAATGGGGCAAATGACGATATGATACAGTGCGTTTAACGCGCCTCTCTGAAGTTGTAGAGAAGATGGTTTAATCTCCTCAGAAGTCGCTTCAGTTAATCTCTGTTCTCTGACGTTATCTAAAGAGCGATCCTCGCACTCTGTACTTCTTACGTCAATTTCTTCACATGCAAGCTGGATTAAGGTCTCCAGGAAAAAAACTATATTTCCCTGCGTACTGCTTCCGTAGTAATCGGTTTTTTTCTTGTGCACCGTCACTTCTCCATTCTGAATTACCCAGAAAGTAATATCTTCAAAGTCGACTTCCATAAAAATTATGTTTGAACGAAAGTGAGTCAGATGTGTTTCTTCACATTTTTCCTCCGTTGAAGGTGTGCCAGCTTCCGTTTCACTGTAATTGTACTTAAATCTCAGAAGATCTTTTAAAGCCTGAGCACGTGCTGCCTCAGCGATGGACAGAGCCTCAATCACCTTGCCTTGCTCTAACAGCAGGCGGGATAAAGATCTGTAAGGACTACTGTGAGCGTGACTGAAGCTAACTTTCCACTCATCGTTAAACTGTAGACGATTCCTTAGATTGCTCAATTTTCTCAAACTGGATCGAAAACAATCAATAGCTTCACCGTATGAGCCCTGCAATTCCAAACTACGGCCAAGGCGGTGAAGTGCCTTTGATTCCATGCTATCATCACCAAGTTCCTTGGAGAGGTTTAGAGCGCGTTGGGCGTAGTCAATGGCTTTTGCACTATCCCCGAGGCTCTGGTAAGTGCTACTTAGATTATTATATGCAGCTCCTTCTCCACGTCTGTGCTCCAGTTCCTTTGCAATATTTATCGAAAGTTCATGACACTCTATGGATTTCTGGAAATTTCCCAGCATCTGGTAAGCCATACCCTGATTTCCGTAAGCGGTTCCCTCTCTATCTCTGAGTCCCAGTTTCTTAGCAATGTGTAGTTGACTTGTGAAGAAGCTGAGAGCTTTAACGAAATCTTGCAGTTTGAAGTAAACGCAGCCGATATCTCCAAGGGCAATCCCCTCCCCAAAGATGTCTTGCGTTTCTCTGGCTATTTCTAAACTGTTTGCAAGACAATCTAAGGCTTTGTTAAGATCTCCAAGCAATAGATAAGTTTGTCCAAGACTTAGATACGCTGATCGTTGTCTAGATTTTTCGCCTAGTTCCTTACAGATTTTGAAGCAACGTTCGTGCTTTTCGATGGCCTCTTTCAAATCTCCTAAATTCCAATACACCTGACCAAGACCTCTACAAGCCGATTCTTCTGCATGCTTGTCTCCCATTTCTTCAGCAATTTTCATTTGGTACTCTAAGTATTCTAAAGCTTTGTTATAGTTTCCAAGCCCCACTTCACAACGCCCCAGTCCGCCATATGCGCTTCCTTCTGCTGCCCTGTCACCTGACTTTTTAGCAAAGTTAAGCTTAAGTTCATAATAGTCCAGGGCTGTTTTGTATTTCCCTGTACAAAGGTTAGCATTTCCGAGGTTACCATAAAGCTCTCCTGACCAAGTGGCTCCTATTTCTTTCGCAATCTTCAGAGATATTTCACTATACTCTTCAGCTCTTTCTGCATTTTCAAGACGGGAATAGGCATGGCAGAGATTAGTGCACGCCGCTCCTTCCCCATTCCTGTCACCCACGCTTTTTGCGAATTTGAATTGCAATTCATACAGTTCTACAGCCTTTTTAACATCTCCGAGATTATTAAAGGCGTTACCAAGATTTCCATATGCGCGTCCTTCTTCAAGCTTGTTTCCTACTTCCTTTGAAATGTGCAAGTGGAGTTCGTGGTAAGCAATAGCTTCTTCCAGATTGCCTAGCTTAAAATGGTCGTTTCCGAGATAAGAGTAGGCCTTTCCTTCAGCAGCTCGGCTCTCCATTTGCTTGGCAACGTCAAGGAAGAGTTCGTGGAATAGAATAGCCTTGTCGTAGTTACCAATTTTGAAATAGGCGTGTCCTAGATCTTCATATGCAATTCCTTCTTCAACCTTGTATCCCAGTTCTTTGGAAGCCTTAAGGAGCAGTTCGTGGAGAACAATAGCCTTTTTGAAATCCCCAATATGCTGATGGGCTTTGCCGAGATAGTTATAAATGTAACCCGCGGCATTATCCGCGATTCCTGCTTCCCTGGCGACCGTAAGATGAAGCTCATAGTAGGCAATAGCTGTTACAAAATCTTTAAGGTTGTAATGGGCACTACCTAGGTCAGCATAGGCGATTGCTTCTTGAAACCGGTCTCCCCTATCTTTCACTATCTTTAGATAGAGCTGCCAATAGGCAAGAGCTCTTTTAAAATCACCAACTTCATGATATGCGTTGGCGAGATTGCGATACGCACTTACAATTAATGACTTTCCTGTAACTTCTTTAGCAGTGTTTAAATAGAGTTGGTAGTAGACGATGGTATTTTCGGAATCTCTCAGATCGGAGTGGACGGACCCGAGTTCAGCGTACGCCTCTAATTCCTGACTTCTGTCACCAGTTTGTTTGGAGCTTGTTAAGTGGATTTGATAGTACTCTTCTGCCTTGATAAAATTTTTAAGTTTCTGGTGCGCGTTTCCAAGACAAGAATATTGCCTTTGTTCTGCGGCCTGGTCTCCAAGCTCTTTAGCAATGTTCAGACAGTGTTCGTGATAGTCTATGGCTCTTTGGATATCACTAACTCTCTGAGGGTCATTCTCACTGAATCTATATGCGCCTTTTTCTCCGGCATTGTCTATGATTTCGTTGGTTATCTTAAGGCAACATTCAAGGTAGTTTTTTGCCTTGTCGAAGTCACCAAGACTTCGCCAAGCATTTCCGAGATGAAAAAATCCGCGTCCTTCTTCAAACCTGTCACCTACTTCCTTGAAAATGCTCACACTAGCTTCATGGTAATCAATGGCTGTTTCATAATCTCCAAGACACTGATAGTCTTCGCCAAGGCAGCCACAAACATATCCCTCCGCATGCCGGCTGAGTCCAAGGTTCTTAACAACTTTCAAAACAAAATTGTGGTATTCTATGGCCTTCTTAGGATCCCCAAGGCTGCAATGAACTTCCCCAAGATCTTTATAAGCGATCACTTCACTTGCCCAGTCCCCCACCTCCTTGGCAATTTGAAGACTCTGGTCGTGGTAATCTAGAGCCTTTTGGAAATTTTTGAGGTTGTAATAAATTCTTCCAAGAGCTTCATAGATGAGTCCCTGCTTCCTTTTATCTCCTTCTGTCAAGGCATTTCTGAGCTCTTGGTAACAGCGCTCGATGGTCGTGGCAACCAAGTCACAAGGGCCATTTTCTTTCAGCTCCAGACTGCGCGCGCTGTTTATAGGCATGGTCGGAGGGTTTTTTATTTTCTGATTGTGAAAAGAAAACAAATAAGCCAAAAAGACGCTTGTAAAATA
>OZ038004.1:13810566-13835566 GCA_964035705.1 Porites rus | reverse complement strand
CTGTAAATACAGTACAATTATATATTTTTGAATTTTCCCTCCTTTCTCTAAACGTACGGCAAAACTAGCCAACAAAACGAAAAAACATACACTAACTATTATTGATACCCAATATGTTTTAAAGCGGAGATGTCATAAAGCTATATATTTAAGAATAAATACAAGAATATTTTCAGCCTAAAATCGGCAGAAAAATAAGAATATTCAGCCTGGCCCAGAAATAACAACATTCTTAAATAAAAAAGAGTGTATACTATACAGTTCTATTATTTCTTAGTTTTATACAGAAACAGGTGTCGTGACAGAAATTGTAGGCATTTTTGCTTAATTAAAGGCTCCTTAATCGCCCTTTTTCGACATAAAATATACACAGATGATGACGCAACAAAACTACGCTGAAAAGAGAAGAATCGTTTCAACGGATTGGTCAGTTTGTCATTCCCTAATTCCGTGGGTCATTTTTATTACCAAATAGGGGTTTTTTTTTTTCAATTTCCGATCCTACTTGCCTCTTCAAAATGATTGACAGTCACGTAGAATAAGCTACTTATATTAGACCAAGACTAATCGGAATCTATGGAAATTTTTGAAGTGGCAAGTCATGCACTGAGCCGTGAGTAAACGAGAAAACTGTAGAAAGTAAGCGGACGGATAAATCATTGTCACAAACTTATAATTGTCCACGTAGTTAGCCTGACAAGAAAATTTTATGCCTGCTTTATAAAGTATCTATGCAGTTTTACGGCAAGTGACAAGTGTTTTGTTAGGTAATATTTGGCCAAATATTTACTTCAAAGTATATGTTCATGGCTTATAAACACGATGTGTAAAGAGAGAAAAGACAATATTCATTCGTTTATAAAAGCAATAGTTTGTTAACCTAAACAAGGTCGGAAAGGTGATTTAGCCATGTTCGACTTAGTTTTAATATCAGTTTGTAGCAGAAAAACAGTCACTTTACTAACACTTCAGATACTAAGCAATATCATCAAGGTTCATACTCCAGCGGGCCTCAACATGCACCAGTATTCACCAATGAAAACTTTCTTTCCATGAACATCCAAATTGCTGGCTAGATAATATGAATATATACACAAACCTAATAATAAACACAAACACAGGAAGGGGTGTATCAAAGTCTAGAAAATTCCATTTGTGGTGTATTTCCGTTCCAAAGAAATGTTTGCGTCACCCGATGCGTCACGCAATTGTTAGTAGATTCCAGATCCCAATGTTTACTTCTGAACGTAACGCTGTCAGAACAGTACAGCAGACTTTGCCCGACAGACTGGTAATTGGTGATACGAGTTACTCTCTTTTCTTCAAAGGTTTGTTATTCAGAACCCTCCACTGTAAAACAGGGTAATCATTCGATACACCATTGTCGCAATGACCGTCATTTCTGCATGAGAAGCAAGACGTTACCCAAGTGTTGAACTCCTGTTGAACTTGTCCCATCGCGTGATCGTATATCGAAGCGAACATCCACGACTACAATTGGATTGAGATGTTTTGCGAACGTATGTTGTTATTATCGGCTGTGCTGGGTCTCTTATTCGTCTTACAATGTCCTTCGACATCAGGTAAGCGAGTGAAGTATTTATATTCTCATACTGAATATATAAATTTTACATGATACGGGTTGATAACATGCAAGCTTTCGTATATTTTGAAAAATGTCCTGACTCACCCTGTAGCTGAACCTTGGTTTTCAACATAAATTGAACTAACGAATAGATCATGTAGAATGGAGTTTTTCCGTTGTGGAGCCGCCGATCTTCGCAATAAATGACTTCAATTCAATGGCTAAAAAACGAAGAATTGGAAATTAATCAACAGCCTGAAACTTTAATCATGATAGCTCCTTGGTACGAAAACTGACCAGTAGGAGCCATTGTTTTGCATCCGTTTTGGCAATGTCCCATATTTTCAACACTTAACCAAAATAAATACAACTTTAGTTTTGACAGTCTTTATATATACATAGATAAATCCTTTCACGCCTTGATTTTGAGATCGGTAGGCTCCTAACTTTCTTTGAAAACAATGACCCGAGCTCACGTATGCACTGTATTCAATAAGGCGATTAAATCATTTCTAAAGTGATGACTGGAAACGGAGAGGCTCTCGAAATTTGAAAGAAAAGAATCCCTCTCCTTTTTATTTTCTCTTTTTTTGAATACGCTCGGAAAATAGCTTAGCTATATTATGATTTCACAATTGTATCTCGGTAAAACTCTTTCTCACTCTCTTTGCTACCGCGACCTTTACGTGTACATTGACATAGTATATTTTTAAAATGTACTGTCATGTCACAAACTTGCATGCCATTATTTCTGCCTTATACATGGCATTACGTTGCTCCGATCGATTGCTTCAATTTTTTTTGTCGGATCGGAGATTTCAAGGGAGCAGGTTTTCTAGAAAGATGTCTTTACCGTAATTAACTAACAGTGATTAGGGTGATTGATCACTAATTACTGTATAATCTCTTTGCTTAAAATTCAGAAGTCTACAACGCGCGCGAGCGTTCAAGCGTGCATGCATAAATTAGTGCGATAACATTTCTGGAATTGTCGGCTGTCGATTTTTAAAATTTAAAACAAATAAATGAATAGATAAATAACCCTGGCCAGTGGAATGTTTAGTTTGAGAATTTTCGGTTGCTACTTGATTGTAAAAATATCAATATTTCTTTAAATATTTTATTAGTTTATACCTTCGAGTATCAGTCAAATGCTTTTGTCGCCGTTATCAATATGCACACTTAGAAAGACAATGGCCGTTTTTATGCTAGAGACGTTAAAGTCGTCTGAGACGTTAAAGTCGTCTTAAGACGACTTTAACGTCTAGTATAAAAACGGTAAATAAGGCAGACGACTTTAACGTCTTCTGTTAAGTACGTCCGAACGACGCACTTAACAGACGACTTCAACGTCTCAGACGTTAAAGTCGTCTGGTATAAAGACGGGACGTCGTAAACTAGGACGCATTTATGCTCGACTCGTCCAGAGACGACTGGGACGAGGGCAAAACAACATGGCGGCCAAGAAGAGCATGAAGGAGTCTAGTGGCAGAAAGTGGAGTGAGGATGAACTTAAGGAGTTTGCATCTGTTCTCGCAGACGACCGAACTGAATTTGTTACCAAGATCTGCATTTCTAAGTCATGCCTTTCTTGGCGACGGCGAGAAATAGACTTTAAAAGTTGTAACACCGCCGCCATGTTAGAGTTTGGACAATTTGTTCGCATTTCGCGGGCTTGAAGTTCATTTTTGGCGCCGCTTTAACTCGTGTCCAGTGTCTTCCGAGAGTAGAGCCTAGTCCTTTTTCGGAAAAATCTACTTTTTTAAATAAGGTCGTCGACTTTTGTGCGTCCCGTTTTTACACTAGACGGCTTTAACGTCTCAGACGTTAAATGCGTCTAGACGACTTTAACGTCTCTAGCATAAAAACGGTCAATATAAGGATCCTGTGTAGTGGTCAAGATACTGAAATTTCTATACAAAATTATGACCTACTTGGTACGAAGTTTGGTTTTAGGTCATAACGTTGATTTTGTTCCTCTCAAATCTACGTAGTAAATAAATTTACTTTAAAAATTCGTTTTGCAAAGTCCTGGACCGGAGAGGGAAAAAAATACACCTTTTGAAAATTTCATTTACTGGTGGTCACACTTACTAAAGAAGAGGTTTTGGTCTCAAACTCAAAAGCTTGATCCACCTTGTATAACCAGTGCATCAGGCAGTCAATAAACCGTTGTGGTAAAAAAAAAGAACTGTTTTCTACAGTTCTTTTGACCCCACCAATCTTGTATAAAGTCAGTCAGGTTTCACACCGCTTTCTTACAGGAGTTGAAATTGACGACAACTTTCAACGTTATTCTCGTTCTTTAAACGACCACCTCAAACGGCGCACAAATTGTCTAACATTTCATTTGCAGGATTGATTTTCGCAAAATTGACCGAAAGAAAATTGTTTTAGTGTTAGAAACCCATCAAGGTCATTACGGAATAGTATTTCGTTCATCAACCCTAAGCCTCCCCCGCCCACCTCGTCCCAAACTTTGTTTTAACTTTGAACAACATAAAAGATGCCTTAAGCCATTAATCTTACAAGCAGCAAGGTCGAGGTTTTTGTGCGAGCTTTAAGGGACCGTTCATTTTTTATGGGGTAGGGGGGGCTGGTGGGATTTGGAGGAGTGTAATTTGAAAATTGTATGACCCCCCCCCCAATTTCCGATTTTTTTCGCATGGCCCCCCCCCCTCATCAGAGTAATTTCTCCCCCCTCCCATGAATAAAAAAATACGTAAGGTATTAAAAAAGTTACTGCATTAAAATTTCGTTTTGTTACATTTCACGTAATTTAGTGAAAGAAAGCTGAAAGCTAGAAAGCTGTTTTTAACAAATCCTCACTTAAAAGAATGAAAAGTCAATTTCAGCTCTTCTTGTTACTGTTCGTCCTGAGCGTGTTGTAGCTGGCCGCTCGTCTACATATTCCTCGTCTGAGGCGATAAAAGCAAGAACGACATCATTTGAGTCGTCTTCAGAGTCAGGGGCATCACTCTTGTAATCATCATCAGTTTCTTCTCCCTCACTGCTTTCACCACTGCTGTCTAGTTGACCTGATTCATTGCTGCCTCTCACTTCGGCTTGACCTGTTCTGAGAGTATTCATCTGCAGGAAGTGTCCCATAATCGTCTTCACTTTGTCATTCTTGCTGCTCTTCTGATGCTGTTTTAATAGCCCATGATGTTGTAAGTATTTGTTCAATTCTGGCACACGGAGTTTTTTTAGCTTGGCGGCATCTTCGCACAAAGTAGCCCAATGATAATCATCATAGGACTTTTCTCTTGCCTCCCTACTTTCCCTTGCCCTTTCCGCCAGTCTCTTCTTTTTTTTAAACTCTATGACCTCAAGATGCTGGAGATAGTCAACCACAAACTTTGGTTTCACAATGAATTTGTCTCCAAATCTAGCTACGCTCTCTGGGTCAGACAAAACTACGCTACCACTGGCATGTGCCTTTTTCAACTGGACTCTTGGTTGCCAATCGTCTGGATCACGCCCCTCATTTGGGGTCTGCTGATAAGGAAGGTAGTACCAGTTAAAACCTAGTGATGGACGGAGACTGAACTACGTTATAAAAGAACACAGAGAGGCTATTGAGAAACTGAAAGGGCAGTTAAAAATTCTGAGTGATCATGATTCCAGGCTCTTCCAGGCGAATGGCATTATCAATGTGCAGCACATCGCTAGGATTGAGGCAAAGCAGCTCAAGGTTTCAGGGGAATTAGAAAACCTCGAAAAAAAGAAGGAGACCTTTGACCAGGTCTTCAAGGGCTTAACAGGACACTATGTGTCAAAAAAAAGAAAATTAAAACAAAACAGTAGGAAATCAAAGGGCAGAAAACGCAAACGGTTTGAAAACAACGTCCTACGCGTGTATAATATCTGCGTTGCAAATCCCCTTGCAAAAGAGCTTCCCAATTGTCTTCTTTATCCTTCCTCCATGACAATTCCGGAAGCGTGCATAAACGTTGAAGATGTAGCAGCATTGTTGCTAACATGGGATGCAGCATTCATCGCTCACCTACTGCAATCCAGCTACTTCAGCAACGCGGCACAAAGCAGGCTTATTACCAACCTTAAGCCAGAAGTAACAAACAGAATGTATTGCTTCCTGCATCCTGAAGATTATAGCTCAAACGTCGGAGACACGAACAAAGAGGAAGGAGAAAACGACGAAGAAGAGGAAGAAGAGGAAGACAACGAAGAAGAACAGGAGGAAGAAGAAGAGGAACACAGCGACGACGAGATCGAAGAGAACGTCGAAAATGAGGAAGGGGACACCTCGTAGTAGTTTCATGCCCCTCCCATTAAATTTCTCAGAGAAAAGCTCTGGTAACGAGGTCAGTTCCAATTCAGGACTCAAATTATTGGTTTTAATTATATGAGCTTGACAACAACATTTTTATGAATGAAAAGAAAGTTGTTGCTATTCAAGTTATTATGGTATGTTCACTGTCCTTATAAAATATAAAAGCTGTTGAGAAGTTTTCTTGTTACCCTGGAACTGTTTTAGCATATTTGTTATAAATAAAAGAGCACAATTTTTCTTCGATTTGTAAACATCTCTTATCCTATTTTTAATCTAATTTTTTCGTCCGACCCCCCCCCCCTTTCTTCATTTTTTTTCGGCTGGCCCCCCCTTTCAAGCCAATTTTTTTCGAGTGCCCCCCCCCCCCATTCCCACCAGCCCCCCCTCTCTCATAAAAAATGAACGGTCCCTAAATTGCCTACTTTAATTAAATGCGATTTCAATTCGAAGTGAAGCTCTTTGTTCTGAATATTGTCGTCGCGTTGCTTTTAGCAGTCAACTACTACCATGTTGGGTGTTATAGAGACAAATCCGCCCGAGCTATTCCAAAGAGTCTCGGTGTTTGGAGAAATGACAATAAACTTATCGAGAAGTGCGCACAGGCTGCAAAGCACGCTGGATACTCAGCATTTGCAGTACAGTTCAAGAGTGAGTGTTGGTCAGGACCGCTGGCTCATATGACATACAGCATTTATGGAACCTCAAGCGGATGCTTAAACGGGGTCGGGGGACCCTGGGCACAAGACGTTTACTTTTTTAGTAAGTGGTGTTTCGTGACGTCACTTCCTTACGCATGCGCATTCTTCCCGTCATCTTACAAGTGCTTTTTCCAGTTGGCTTTCATACTAACCACTGTCAATGCATTCTATTCTGGCTAATACTTAATGAGAATCTCTGTAATGGAACTCGTTTCTTGTATCATTACGCCTTGCTTCTCTCCTTTGCGGGGGAAGAATTTTGTGTGACAATTCAAAGAACGGTTGAGTTTGAGGCTGTTAACAGCGTTTTAAACAAATTTTGTGCTTTTTTCGGCTGTACCTTTTTCCTTTAATTGCAAAATAATTTTAATAAAACTGATGACATTCTCCTTCGGTGAAGTGTGTTTTTATAATGACATGTATGTAACACTTTTAGTTAATTATATGTGCCATCTTTTTTCGTAAATATTTCTACTTTCTACTCTTCTCCCGACGCTACCTTATAAACCATGATTTTTTTTGCACGCCATTATTCATTCAAAATATTTCTCCGTTTCTGATTGGCTCAAATCTCCGGGCCAATTCTTCATAAGTAGCTGGCGTTTACCAAATTTGGAAGACGTTCGCGACATGCAGTAAAATTGCGCCAATTGTACAGGATATCGCCAGACAGCAACTAAGAAGCCCTAGAGACGAGGTTGCGTTCATTCAGCCGTTTCTCTAGAGCTGGAGAAAATGGCGGAAACTTTCACACGTTTTGCGAAGAAGAAATAGCTGAAATACTGCCTAAAAAGAGCAAGAAGAGCAAAAATACAGCTCGACGGTTGAAAACTGCCATTTGAACCACATCTGCTATATTAAACATTCCTAGACATATCTAAAATTTGCCAATCAAGTAACAGGCAAATGAAGATAGGAGCTTAGCATCGGTCGAGGTAAGGTTATTTAAAAGTATGAATTATTTTGAATGAATAATAAAACAATTATTGCATTCGGCCGACGCTGAGACGGATAACACCCTCCGAGATATGCATAATTCTTCAGATTTTGCTGAGCTTCATTTAATAATAGCTAATTAACCGATTGCCTGCAATTACACAATAGCATCTTCATTTCCACGCGCGTCACGTCTTCTCGCTGGAGGAGAGAACAGTTCAGATCCTAGGCACGAGGTTGAACAGTAAGAAACCACTATTTTAAGCTTTATCTCCTTCACAGCTGCCCAGGCCGGAGTCACCCGGTGCCCCCGCGGCAAAGCATGACTCCGGCCCGAGCGGTTGCGAAGGAGAGTAAGTTTAGAATAGTGGTTTCTTGCTGTTCAACCTCGTGCCCAGGTGATGCTATGTAGCACTATTTGATGAAGAAACCTTTGGTTTTCTTTCAGATTCTACTCAAGTTGGAAACTATCACGTAATAAGATGTTACACATTCAATGTAATTTTTCACTATAGAATTCCTGGTGGACTTACTAGCGACACTATTGCGCAAAAGAAAACTTCAATCGCTGACATAGTCTCCTCAGTGTTTCCCAGTCTCAAAAATCTACTATTAGAATGTAATGAGGTGAACATTACCATTGAAAACATCGTAGCATCGCCTCCAGGAGTTAACAGTGTATTCTTCAGAATCCCTGTTGTACTTACTGCATCAGATAGTGTAGCCGACAGTGGAGTGTCCTCTACGCTTATAAGCTGTCTAGACAAGTTAAGGGAGTATAAAGCACTTTTAGATCAACGTATACCAAGTATCACTCAAGGAGGGGCTACGTATTCAACGTACAACAGTTCTACAATGACAGACAAGAAGTCATGCTGTGGTGGGAATATACCGCCACCTTGCTGTGCCGCGGGCTCAGTCAAGGTGTCGAGCACCAAATGCGGTAAGCAATGCAGAAATCTCTTTCGCTTATTTATGTCTTGCGATCTTCTCCTTTCGGCCACAGCCGTTAAACCTCTGTCACACATACAATTATGATCATTGACAAAATTGTTAGGAAGGCTACTAGTTTGTCGCTCTTTTTCCTTCTTTTCCCGTTCCTGGGCCAATGTTGAACAAGTGTTTGTGCGCGAAACTGTTCTGTTATATGTCAAGAATAGTAGAGAGCTTAAGCAACGACAACGGTGACGGTAACGAGAACGAGAAAAAGCAATAGGTTTAATGAGCAAAACAACAACTTTGCACGTGCATCACGCTTTCAGTTTTGTACATTTCCTTGCCATCTTTGTACGGCTACCACGTGAAACTGCCTAGTTTCACGTTCTGTGGAGGGCGTGAACGCAAGACAACGATCCTCTTTTCCTTTTCCTGAACTTTGATACAGTCTGTTAGAATTCAGCTTCAGAAAAAATCGCCAAATTTGACGAATTGAACAAGATGGAAAAAGCGCGTGAAAGTTTGGAGCAGAGGGAACGTACTTTTTAAGTGACGTTTTGGTAGCCGTGGCCGTCATTGTTAGTGCTTAAGCACCCTATTGAAAACAGGGAACGGGGGATACATTTAGCAAAGGGGCAACCATCTTCTTTTAACATTACAATGAACTGCTGTTAAGTTGTACAACCGTCCTACCGTATTTATTCGAATAAGCGCCCAGCCTCGAATTAGCGCCCACCTCGAATAAGCGCCCATCCTAAAGGCAGAAAAAGTTAATAGGCGCCCAGCCTCGAATAAGCGCTCACCCCCTCCTCCTCCCAATCAAACTCAAATAAGCGCTCACCCCCACCCCACCCACTTGAGTGAATAAATTCTAATAAGACACTTCCCCGAGGACGGAGTTTTCTTCAGAGTATTATACAGAAACCTTGCTTTGTTACTTCTTCGCGTTTTGTTATTAGCATTTATTCACGGTTTCGTTGCAAAATAAACATACTTCACTTGCTGAAAATAGTGAAAATTTAATAAGCGCCCAGCCTCGAATAAGCGCCCACCTCGAATAAGCGCCCACTCTCTAGGTCCAAAAATTTAATAAGCGCCCAGGGCGGTTAATCGAATAAATGCGGTAACTACTTTTGTCAGGGATTGTACCTCAGTTCACAAGAATCGCTGTACAACATGCGCTGTTTTTGTTAACTTTGTCCATATTTTCCACAGCCTGCTTGCCTGGATTCTCTTACGTTCCCAGCAGTCTGTGCGTTCGTTGCCCTGTCGACACTTATCAAGAAAATCAGGGAAAACAGAAGTGTAAGAAATGCCCTCAAAAGAAACAGACGTTTGGAAAGACGGGATTGACAAGCAAGACGAATTGCTCAGGTATGACGAAACAAAAAAAGGTTGACCCAGCTATCGTCTAAAATTTCAAGATTCCGTACAACACCTAGCCTGCGAACGCAGACGTATTTCCGGTCGTCGCTTCCCTCCACCCGATGGAAGCGATGACCGGAAATACGCCTGCGTTCGCAGCAAGAGTGGTTCGCAGGCTATACAACACCAATTACGGCTTGATAAATGTAATTTAGAAAGGTCAAGGGTAGCTTGTGAATAATGCCGTCCTCGCTCCTCGCCACTACGAACGTCCCTCAAGGCCTGTATATATGATGTGACCGAGCCAGGTTAGGAGGACTGTCCCGCTTTACCGTGTTGGCTCGGCTCATGTCTTGTTTCCTTTTAAAATTTTAATTGTGTTTATATGAGAAGGCGGGCTGGCCCGGCTTGCCGAGATCCCAGTTGCTCGAGCCGAGATCTCAGCAAGCAAGCCACCCAGACATTTCAGGGAATCTGTGGACAAACTCCTGTGGTGTTACCATTGAAATAAAAACTCTAGGGCAAAAATTTTACATCGTGTTAGTCATATCTTTGGATTTCAGAAAAAAATATTTTTATCGTTATTATTTTTTTTAATTTTTACTCTGACCACTATTAGGAGTGAAAGGTGTGATGGTGTTCGGTTGGGACAACTGACCCTCTTCCTGTTTTCAAATGTGGTAGTTGCTTTAGCTTACATTGCTACAGCTATTCCTTTAATCAGTTTTTCTTCCTTTTCTCTTAGATACAAACCCTCTTCAGCTTCGCATATATCGCTACCCTTCCCTGCCTTATAACATCAAGGCAGGTACTGTGATTGGAAATGTTACTGTCACAGGAAAACTTGCTTCACTCGTGAAACCTTTCCTGTATTACCTTGACTCCGTCACGCAACGACAGCAGCATCCTCGGCCGACGCGACGGCAGTCACGCACTGTTCTAAAGCGTCGACGGCGTGATGACGGCGATGACCTTGATGACGGCGATGACCTTGATGACGTCTGTGAAGAGGCAGGGACGGTCACACCTCTGAATTATTTCTGTATTCACCGACTGACTGGAAAGGTAAAGGTAACGGAAGACTTCGCTTTCGTCGATGGAGAGGAATTTGAATTGGAAGTTCGTGTGACAGATTGCGACCCTTGGGGAAAAACTGAAAACGCAGCCGTCTTTCAATTAATTTCTTACGACAGGTGTAATGAAATTCGAAAGTTTTATGACGAATCTGTGAAGTTTTGTAGCAATGTGTCATCAGCTTTGGTGTGCCCGAGTGGAAACTGCTTAGTACCTCTGTTTAACTGGCAGATGGCACTGAACACGTCAAGCGAAAGGCTGAGGTCGGAGTGCTCTTCTGATCCACAAAATATGGAAAGCATTAAACAACGATACTCCAACTGTATTGGTAAGTCTTCTACCTAGATTTCCTCTTTTCTTGAGTCATGCTGAGAACTGGGCACGAGATAAGGAAGTCACGTGTCACAGTTGTATGCATGGCGGCAAATTGAACTTTGAAATTGAAATTGAATCTCTTCTCCTATCACCTTGCGTGCAAGATGTCTCATTCTATAATGGCTTCTAACAAAACTGTGATCGTGGAATTCTTAAAGTACGCAATTTTCGTTGTTTAACGTTTTGTAATGAAAACAGCTTGTTTCTCTTTACAGGGCCTCCAGAAGTTAAACTGAGTCCAGTCTCTCAGACTTTCGCAAAAGGCGAGGTCGCTGTGCTGTCGTGTAATGCCAGTAGTGCGCTGCTCATGAAGATCACGTGGTTTAAGAACGAGCAACAAATAGGATTTGGGAGCCAGTTGCAAATACGCAACTTTGAAAATGATGACCAAGGCGACTATTATTGCAAGTTCTCGACAGCTCTGACGAGTATTTACTCTAAACCAGCTTTACTTGTTTTAAAAGGTAATGATTAGCACTGACAATACCAGAAAGCAATGAATTACTTATGCGCGATTCCGCAAGATAACACTGACGCGCTATCGTTAGAAATATGAGTGCAAACAGTTAAAAACGTTGTCCTGTGTGAAAGATGTGAAACCTATTCCTAAGGGCCCACCCTCACCAATTATCCGCTTTGGTTCAGTTTTGCATCAATACATCCTGGTCTTGCGTATGCGCTGGTCCTTAGAATTGGATGAGTAAAGGAGACTTTTGAACTTGAATTGTTGTAGATGATGATTGCATAACTCTATTCAGTTCACAAATGCTTAAAAAAGCATGAACCTTTAAAGGAAACGTATGAGCAAGATGAGTAAAAACGATACAAAATCGCTAGTGCAGTTGCGTAAAAAGTTAAAGGGCGAGGCTTGTATCGGAGTCGTCATGGTAACGGTACAGGTTTACTTGTGAAACGAACGCCCCAATTTTAATGTGGGTTCGAAATGGGTGGTTGTATCTGTCTTTTTATAGAAGCACTGTTAGAGATGTGGTACCTATGTACTCTATTTATGGGAGAAAAAATAAAATTAGAACAATTTACTTTCAATTTCAGATGTCATAACTTCAATCGTGTCGTTTAGAATTCCCAATCAAAAGCACGCAGATGACTTGTCAGACCCAAGTAGCTCAAGGTACTCGGATATGCAAGTCAATATACAGAGAAATGTAAGTAAATTTAAAATTGCAGTCCTGCTTAATTATCCCGTTATGCGTTTCTTGTCCCCAGGCGTCTGTCTTTGCTCTCAAACAGCACGCGTGATTTCATGGGAAGGATGAAATCAGGCGTGAAGGATGCACTGCACCCAGTGGATTTGGCGCACGCAAACGAACCAAGATGGCTAGAACGATGTTCAGTTTATTATAATGTTATCGTCTAATATTTGTTTTTTCCAGCTTGAGAACTATTTCAACTCTGGAAATCCTCCATGGAGATATCAAGTTAAGCTGATTAAGTTCAGGTTAGCGTCTTTGTGTTGTGCACTTTTTGTGAACAAACTTAACACCCAATCGTACATGTTCAGCCTACCTCACGCCACATCACCTCGCATCTTCGCGCTGTATTGCGCATAAGGTCCCGCCATCCTGCCCTTTCCCTTGCACAATCTCTCAGTTGATCCCAGTACCCCCATCCTGCCTCTGCTTTATCCCTTTCTGCTGTCCTACGCCACGTTGTTCTTGAGCGTCCAACTTTTTGCTTTCCGTCAAGGACCCAGAACAGCGCTGTGACACAGTGACACATATCCAAGCCACTTACAGCGTCTCTTCTTAACCGCTATACTTATACTTTCACATCCGCGTAATGTGTTTAGCTCATCGATGGACAGTAGATACCCATAATCCTCTTCAGATACCCATAATCAGGGTTGTCACTAAGATTTCTAGCTGCCAGGCAAATACAAAAAGTAGGCGGGGAATCAAACAGCTAGGGGTTTTTTTTGCTTTCTATTTTTCTTCCATTTTCCTTTGAAAGTAGCCGGGGCCACGTTCATAGTAGCCGGGGAAAATCCCCGGCCCCCACCTCTTAATGACAGCCCCGTAAATAATCCCCTTCAGGCACGAATCCAATTTTTAGTTGTCTGCGAGTAGATGTTCCATATCGCATCCGTTATAGTAGGACTAGTGTTTTGTTCATCTTGATCTTGCCTTTCTCACTTAATGTTTGGATATAACTTGAAGTGCTTCTTTTAAAATATCCAGGGACTCCTTCAGTAAAGTGGGTGCGGAAATAATTGTTTACAGTTCGGCTACCATGGCAGATTTTACCTCTTACTACAATAGACTGGAGAGGCTATTGTCCGATGAAAGTGAAATGAACAAATTGCTGAAACCTTTGAAAGTGTCACGCAAGAGCTTGGTCATAAGGAGTGCTAGTAAGATCCGTTGAGTTTCCAAAAGAAGAATTACTTCTATTTATTTCGTTCTTTCAAAGAACACCACAATAGCTTGCGCCAATTACATTAGGACCCATAGCTTTCTCCTTCCCAAAAAACCAATGAAATCGGATGGACCACAACTTCGGTAGCTTGCAAAGCAGGTGTCTTTTTTAACGAAAGCTCAGAGGTACACTGATTGCGACCGCCCTCTTAAAACCAAAGAAAAACCGTCAATCTCGCCCTTGAAATCTCCCTTGACTCTCTGTCTGTTTCAACGTCAAAGACGGCGGCACAACATTAGTTCCGGTTATAGTATTATTATATAAACACCAATGAAAAACCGTGTGAAGATATCACGCATGTTTTCGCGCTAAAGCTCACCTGATATTTCATTAGTATTTAAATAATATTACAGGGCCGCGCGGAGGTACGAAATTATTAAAAGGTATATTTATGTGGTAATTTTACCCTTGCAGCTCACTGTCTTCCTGAGAAAACTGGAAAAATATCCATCATGGGAATCTTTGATTGGCAGTTAACTGTGATTGGTCAGAAAGGTTCACCCGTGAAATGCCCGTATGGACCAACAGCCGCCACTGCCACTCGTCTCTGTAGCGGGAATTTTTCTAGCGGGGGTGTATGGAAAGACCCGGAAGTAAGCAGTTGCAAGTTCAAGTCGGAGAAGACAAATAAACTTAATGCCCTTGCCAAGGTTTGCAAAACGTTCCTTAACACACTTCTCCCCCTAAATACTGGCGAAAAAGGAGTCCCGTATAGCACTGTCACTTAAGTTGAAAAACTCCTAGATTGTTGGTTTTCACTTGACGTCGCTAAAATTCAAACTAAAAAACTATCGATGCTAACGAGATTTTACTTTCACGATTTATTAGAGCAGCTGGAAACTAATTTTCATACAAATTTTCGCTTCAAAAGGGTTCTTGGTTTTGTGATAGAGTACGCTTGAATTTTTAAGCTTTTGCGTGACGCGGCATTTACATGACGGCCAAGAGAGTTGACATGTAGATTAAAAAAATGACTCATTTCAAGGAATTTTGCTATCTAAACAGCTTATGTATTAGAAAAAGTATTACTTTAATGTTTGTGAGTTCCTCGAAGAATAAATTCACGCTTTTGTAGCAAAACTCGGTAACAGATGTTTCTGCTGGTTTCCGTCCGCCATGTTGGTGCTCATCCGGATGAGCACCAGCATGGCGTCTCCGTACAAATCTCTATAAATTTGGGTAAAACATTTCTTCGGATATCTATGAATGGCGTGACACTGAAAACCAGCAATACATTTGCAAAGTTTCAGTTCCGTTTTAGAGTTGAAAACTGTTAATAAAGGATAACAACTTGAAAGAACTTAGGCTATGGAAAAAGGATGAGGGTTATGTTGACTTATAGTTAACCAAACTCTTTTTAGAGTCGCGTCGACAAAAATAACGTTGGTAAAGTAACAAAAGAAGTGAAAGATCTGACGTCAAAGGCAGATGATATGAACGAGGCTGACGCTGTACTGATAGCTGACGTCATAGGAAATGTTGTCTTATTGGGGGATTCATTGAATGAGGTAATTAAATACAACCTATACATTTTAGATTCAGAGAGCTTTAACCGTATACTGCTATTGACGCTATCGTCAACACCAAACGATAGATTACATCCTCGATAACATTGCCTCGTCATCTCATCATATGCTTATTTGAAAAGCAATAGGCTATTTCCCAAGTTGCAGCCTCTGTTTCAAAGCTAGACTAAGTGCGAAGCCATTGACATGAAAAAGATTTTTTTTTTATTCTCATGCAAAACTCATTGTCACATGAAATGGCCTATCTGCGCGTTACAAGTAATAAAATTATTGTTTAATTATTAATTATTATTTATACAAAATTCTGTATATCGTTGCAAAAATTTTGATACCTCTCTTGATAGGGTTTCCTTCTTTGATTGATCCGTTACAGTCCTCATTTCTCTGTCATTTTTTCATGATTGTTTTCCAGACTGCTCAAGACGTTGTGGATGTCATTGACAATGTTATGAAAATGAAGAGGGAGGATTTGAGAGAAAGTCAACGAGCAAATAAAGCTTCTTCAAAGTATGAAATTCTTCAGAGTAGTTATTTCTAAATTTTTGTGCTTGCATCAATGCCTAGATTATTTCAAAATTTTAACAGGTCAAAAACTGTCCTTGTTTTGACCGTCACCAAAAACCTGAAATAATCATCTGGCCCCAGTTGCTCAAAATGTGGATAGCGCTATCCACCGGAAAAATCGCTCTCCAGTGGATAGTGCAATTGGTTTCCTTAATAAATATCCACTAGATAGTGATTTATCCAAAGGATAACGCTATCGAATGTTTGAACAACCCGGGCCTGGGTAGTAAATTGGAATGAAAAGAAAAAAAGCGATGAAAAAGGAACGAGAAACCACATACACTTAACACCCAATACTATTATGGGAAAATGATAGTTAAAAGATCGAAAATAGCTTTCTACTATATTTAATTTGAATGGTCGATGAACCTATCTGATTTGTGCACGAATCATTTTTCTTTCAGGTTTGTTGAAGCGCTGGACACAGTGGCCCAGAATCTTCCACTATCAGCTAACAAATCGTCCAGGCGTCTAGTTGCCCCAAGTTTAGCGATCCAATCGAGCCGAGCCGACCCAGATTCCTTCTCGGGCATGTCTCTTGCTGTGAAACCACCTGCCGCTGACCCAAACAAGTTGAGTCCGGATAGCATGGTCAACAAAGAACTTCCAATGGCGGATGTTCAAACGTCAATCAAATTACCGGAAGTTATGTTTGAGAATCAAGACCCTTCGGTGAAAAGGGTTAAGATTGGCTTCGTTATCTACCAGAATGACAAGTTTTTTCAATCTGTTATCCCTGATGATGTCCAGACTGACGCCAAGCCATTTTCAGTTATGAGTCGAATTATTTCCAGCAGTGTCCAGGGAATGACGTTTGATAACCTAACTAAACCCGTTGAACTTGTTTTTGAACCTACAAGCAATTTTGACGAGGACGGCGGAGAAACTGTCTGTTCGTTTTGGGACTTCAATGCAATGCGTAAGAGTTCTGTTTTGGTTAACTGTATATTATCACACACAAGCTTTGTCTTAATCGCCGCGGGAAATATTCAAAGCTTATGTCGCGCTGAATGCAAGTAAACAGTGGGGCTGAACTGTTAGAACTGAGCCTATTAACGGGCTTTCCAGTTGGGGATTAGGTGGTATGAAAAGCACGAGCTTTAACCAGCCGTGGGCAAATTGGGGATAAGGAAAGGGGGCTCTTTCTTCTCTTTATTCCATCCCCTTACCACCCCTCCAAGTCCCTTTTAACCTTCGTCGCCTTCTCTCTGTCTTATACCCCATGGTAGAGCTACTTCAGGACTCCATAACCGGGAGCGAACATCTCCCATACTAGGCCTATGTCACGGCGTTTTCAAGGACCGGGTTGTTTTTGTATACATTTTAGATTTACGTTTCCCGCGTTAATGGAATCTCGCTCCGTTTATGAACGCATTTGGAGCATAAAAAATTTACAGAAAAATTTCGGCAACTTTAGCTAATTGACTTCTGATTTAACCTGTATTTAGAGGGCCTTGGTAACTGGTCAGAGGGAGGCTGCAGACTAGTGAAGATAGAGTCAGGCCGTGTGAAATGCTACTGTGATCACATGACCAATTTTGCTGTTTTATTTTCTGCTTCTGGCTCCACGAGTCATGCAGAGCACGCTTCCCACGCCACGGCGTTGTCAATCATTTCATACGTGGGTTGCGCTATTTCATTGGTTGGACTGTCTCTAACGTTGCTTACGTATTCGTTATTCAGGTGTGTAAACAATTTTTCCGAGAAATAATTAACCTGAGAAAACAGCCGACATTTCGCGTCGCCACCTCTGGTTTCCCCGCTAAATGACGTCAGAGGAACGAGCGCAGAAGTTCCATCCTGGTGACTCGTCACTACTCAGATCTGTTTAGTACTTCTGATTGGTCGTGCCGCGAGGGAATTTTTCTTTAACCAATCAGAAGCACAACCCAGATCTGGGTAGTAATACGTCATCAGTAGGGAATTTCTGCGCTCGCTCCTCCGTCGTCATTTCGCGGGGAAACCAGTGGTGGTGTCGCCTCTATGAGGACGACGCCCGTTTTAGTTAAGTTGCCTCTTGCGCTTCCGTATTACTTGTACCTGGAAGCCAAAACCGCAAACAATGAAATTTCGTGCGGCTTTTCTTGTTACAGTAGTGTTGCCTTTCTGTCTTTGCGTGGTCGTTTTTCGCTGCTGCGCTGCTGACACTTTGAAGCTATGAGAATTCGCCCGTTATGGGCGTAAGGTTTGTCTTCCCTTTTTGCGTAGCGTCTGTCAGCTTAGTAAAGTTGTACATAAGAGACATGGCACTGAAAAATGAAAGAGATAGTTGTCTTTCTCAGAATTTAAGGGACATCTCATTTGGATAAGGACTGGTTTCTCCGTTAAGAGGTGCTGGTAGAGTTTCTCATTTCAATGAAAAAAATCTCTTCTTTTAATAGTGATTTACGATTTTGTATAATGTGTTCTCAATCTGTCCCTACGCACTGCTTCATTTGATCCTGGAGCCACGAAGATTTGAAAAAGATATGTCTTCATTTGCATGTAAAAACACACTTGCTATTGTTTTAGGGCAAGCTGCAATGTTTGGATCATTCATTCATTTATTGTTTCTCGTAAGCTAATTAAAGAACTCGGTGGGAGAGCTTCGGGCCCCCCTTTTAAACAAGTTCTTATTTTTGTCAAAATTTTATCCTCTTCCCCACAGAAATTTACGCAAAACGAACCAGCAGCCAATCCTGATGAACTTGTGTGTGTCACTCATGTTACTGCTGATCGTATTTATCGTGGGAGCAGGGCAAACGGGAAATCTGATTGGCTGTCGCATAGTGGCCTGTTTATTGCACTTCTTAGTTCTGGCGTCCGTGATGTGGATGGGAGTGGAGGGCTATAATATGTACATGTGTTTTGTACAAGTGATGGCCACCTATCAATCAAAGTTCATGCTCAAAGCATCTGCGATAGCCTGGGGCGTACCTGCAGTCATTGTGATTATTACTGTGGCCGTGGCAACGAGACACTATGGAAACGATGATGTGTAAGTACACTTTTACTTTACTTATAACGTTCAAGTTTGGACATGCGCCCGGACTTGTAGGAAAGTACTTTAATAGAGCCCAGAGACGCAGAGTTCTAGTACCAGCTGCGTACGTAGAAAAATATTCTCGCGCTATGAGTCTCAAGTCCCTGATATCAACGATCATATATACTCCTCACTGTTTTTTCTTGTTTTTATACATTTCTTATTGCACACTGAGTTTTATCTTTGGTAATCTTTTCCTCGTTTATATTCTATGACCTTTCTGTTTGATTAAGAAGAGCAAGTTTAAGGAGAAAATAATTCCGATCACTTCTCTTGGGTTTTAAGGTGACAAGTGTGTGAATTCGTATAGCCTGTTCCACGAGTTGAGATTGTGAGGACGGTGCGAAGAGATGTGATCAGGAAAAACAGCGACGGGGTGGGGTAGGGAGTGAGAGCTCAGTTACTTCCTCTCCCTCTCCCTCTGCCTCTCCCTCTCTTCCTCCTTTTTTTTCCCACTTTCTGACTTCGTGCCACGCTCCACTATTTATACGTTTCTGGGAAACTGCCAGCCTACTCCTCCCCTAAGCCATCATTTTGCCGTAACCGAGAAGTACCTGTTTATGTTGGCTTAGGGGAGGGGTAGGTGGGCAGTTTACAAGAAACGTACAACGATCCCGGAAGGATACCGTATGATTCATGCGATGCTCTAAAATACTCTTGCTGTGGAATGGCTTGGGTAGAACTTGGGTAGTTGCTGTAGCATAATACTGCAAAGCGAGAGGGGATGGATGGTTGTTAGGTAGGGCAAGAGCTATCTTCCCTTATCGAACCAATCAACCCGGTAAGTCAGAGTAACTGGTATAAGCCGGTTATCACTAGTTTGTGGACGGTACGTCCTCTGCGGAGGTGAACGACATGATATAGGACGGACGGACTTCACTGTTTCAACAGTAGACATAAACTGTCTTTTCCGCGATCTTTCTTGTTTTATCTAATAATACTACATTTTTTTAAAAAAAAATAATGCTTTTATTGACAATTTTCTCTTTTTATGATTCATTAACAGCTGTGTGTTGCACGGACTTCCCTTTCAAGTTGCTCAGTTCGCTCCCATTCTCGCAATAATAGTCATCAACTTCGTTATTTTTATCCTCGCCATTCGAGCACTGAACAAAAGCGGCGCATTAGTGTCAGCGGATAAGAAATCTTCTTCATATCAGCGTGCGCGTACAGCTACCGCCATTTTGCTTCTGTTGGGTCTTACCTGGCTTTTTGGCGCGCTGGCCATCTCACGCGCGCAAATCGTCTTTGAATATTTGTTCTGCATTTTCAACTCACTTCAAGGCTTCTTGATCTTCTTTTTCCATTGCTTGAGACAACAAGAAGTTCGTAGTCAGTGGAAATGGTTCTTGAGCGGTAAAGGAATTGGTTACCGGCGGGCGGAGACCGAATCTCGTTCAGGTTACCCTAGAACAGTTTCCCATGGCCATCACTGCAAAGTCGATACTCCGAGCTCGTCATTGGTGATGAAAGAGGGTCCGCCGAAACGAAAAGAGACAGTCTTGTCTTCCCTTGGCGACCCTTCTCCGAATTTACGGAATCAACCAGATGTTATTCCAGCTTATGTTTGATAATTAGTTCGTAAGGTTCTTATGTGGGAGGTGGGGATAACTGAAATAACGTTGGGTTAGCACAATATAATTAAAGGTGTAACCTTTAACTCTAAAGAGCGCCTAAGAAAAAGTTCAAGAAATAAGGCTTGTCCTTAAAATAAGTACTCGAAAGTACTGCCTAAGTTGCCTTTCTCGCGCGCAGCAGAATGTTTCGGGAACTGCCGCTGAACACACATCTTTGGTCAAAGGCTGAAGCCGCGAGCAGCAAAGCTGTGAGAAAAAACCTCTTCTTTTTGCGCTGGATAAAGACTTGAGATAAGACAAGATGGGAAACTGCGCATTTAAATTAAAGTCTCTCGCACCCAGGGCCTACTGAAATGGTTAAAGCTACAGCCTTTCCAAAAAAAGTCTTCAGTGTAGGCAGAGTCGACTATCCTTGTAGAAAATGTATAAAAGCACTAATAGTGTTAAATTATTTATGTTAAAGTCCAAGCTCAGAAAAGGATGATCAGAAGGAATCAGTGAAATAGCGTCTTTTTGGAAAATGCGTATTAAATAAATAAGCCGGTGATAACGTAACAGTGGACCGTGTGTCCGTCTTCTTGGCTAATTTGTTTTTAAGTTATTCGAATCATTGCGTGATTAATCTATGTAGATCATAAGTTCTTTATGCGTAAGTTTTACTAGAGGTAAAGTTTTTTTTTTACTTTGTTGCAAGTTGTTTTGTTCCTCTGTGGCAATCAAATTACTCGGAGCAGGGAACAAATGGGAAAGAAACATTACATCTAAGGGGGCTGTTATTATATGTCTTTGCGGCAAATTTTGTGCGAAGAAGTTTATTATACAGCTATTGCGCTTGCTGAAAAATAAAACTACCTAGAGCTCATCCCCTTTGGAAATATGAAAGCTTACTTCCTCTCTTCAGATATTTCCCCCCCCCCGCCCCCCCTGTTCAGCTCTAATTTAATAACACGTCCGTTTCAAGTAAAAACCCTTGAGAGAGCTTTCACTCGTAAACTTGTGTTAATTTACCTTATTGTTTCTTGAAAATTCGCATTTGTAGAAATAATAACATTTTACGATTTCGGAGATGTTTTAAGCTTTTTCAAGTCAGTCAAAAGTTATAAGCGTCAATAACATACGCAATGAGCTCATAATCTTAGCCTTGGCCTTAACCATGACCATGACCCTACATACAGTGAATAAGACCAGCATTTGAAGAGAGAAATAAAATTTCAGACTACTGGGATTAGGAAATTAAAATACAAACCATTAACGCTTCATAAAATGGAGTTTTCTGTAAGATGTTTCTATGTAAAATAATGATCATAACAGAGGCTATTTACTATTTAGAACAAATATTTTCAATGACAAATATTTTTTTGTATATATTCTTGCAGATTAAAATCGCTTTCCTGCTTCAATGTTTCCTGTTGTTGTTTGTATTTGCACTTTGGCTTGTTGTGGATCAAGGGGAGGGGGAGGGGCCAGTAGCAGCTCTAAGCACCATATTTCCTCTCCCCTAACTGGCCCCCCGATGAGGGCTGGGAGCCTGGAAGAATTGGAGGCGGGAGGTTGGAATGTTGAAAAGCGTAGGGAGCGGGACAAACAGGGGAATATTACAACCTCGTCCCTAGGACTCTTCCCATAAAAATGGCTGATATTTTTTATTAAACAAAAGAAGCAAGGCTGATTTTACAGTCGGGAATATTTATATTTTTTACCAATATTTCGGAGGGCACGGCCTTCTTTCTTCAGGGTCTTACATACAATGATGAGGTTAAGCTAAGACGTTTCAATTTGAAATAAAGAATAGCGTGCAATATGATAGTAAAATAACAAGTGAAAATTTTAAATAAGAAAAAGTGAACGTTAAAAGTCTGTGAAAACAAAAGCCGTTGAAGTAGTGAAATGAAAGAAATTTGAAAGGAAAAAATAGTACAAATAAATGATTGCAAACAGAAGGAATAAAACATGCATTACATTTCATCTTTTTAGTCGAAAAGGGGCTTAAGAGAGGAAGCCCTGAAGAAAGGGGCAGAAGCAGGGAAGGCAAGGTATAGGGGAGGCGGAAGGTTTAACCTGCACAGCAAGCGTTTCTCGCCCTCTCACTCGACTGGAAACGCTTGCTACCGAGGCTACGGGAGGTTTGGACTCCCGTTCCCCACTACTTCGTTTTCACTAGGGAGCCCTTCTCACGCTTTATCCGATACCGTTTTGTAAATGCTATCACGAAATTTGACACCTCTCTATTAATTATATTAATGTTGACTCAAGTTTTCTTAAAGGCTGGTTTTCACTAGTGACGGAGTCAGAGTCGGAGTCGTAAGCGGAGTCGTAAAGGCTGGTTTTCACTAGCGACGGAGTCGGAGTCGGAGTCGTAAGCGGAGTAAAAAGAGCGCTTATGACCTAGTGAAAATCAAAAATCGGAGTAGTAAGCGGAGTCATAAGGGCGACGGAATCGGAGTCAGAAGAATCAGAACGTTTCCATTTCCTTCCGACTCCGCCGCTTACGTTCCGCTTATGATCTAGTGAAAACCAGATTGTCGGAGTCGGAAGCAGAAGCGGAAGGATAAGCCAATCACAATGCACGTTCCCACGCTTTGTGATTGGTTTGGTTCTTCTGCTTCTGCTTCCGACTCCGACTATCTGCTTTTCACTAGATCATAAACGGAACGTAAGCGACGGAGTCGTAAGCGGAATCGGAACGCTGTGTTCACTAGATCATAAGCTCTACGCTTCTGATTACGACTCCGACTCCGACTCCGTCGCTAGTGAAAACTAGCCTTAAGAGCGCTTATGACCTAGTGAAAATCAAAAATCGGAGTCGTAAGCGGAGTCATAAGCGCGACGGAATCGGAGTCAGAAGAATCAGAACGTTTCCATTTTCTTCCGACTCCGCTTACGACTCCGTCGCTTGCGTTCCGCTTATGATCTAGTGAAAACCAGATTGTCGGAGTCGGAAGCAGAAGCGGAAGGATAAGCCAATCAGAATGCACGTTCCCACGCTTTGTGATTGGTTTGGTTCTTCTGCTTCTGCTTCCGACTCCGACAATCTGGTTTTCACTAGATCATAAGCGGAACGTAAGCGACGGAGTCGTAAGCGGAATCGGAACGCTGTTTTCACTAGATCATAAGCTCTACGCTTCTGATTACGACTCCGACTCAGACTCCGTCGCTAGTGAAAACCAGCCTTTAGCCTGCAATGTAGGAGATGCAGGCGTGTATTTTTAGTTGTATGGTCGAAGCCAGCTCATTTAGGTCTCTCAGGGGTTCAGGTCCGTAAGTCGTATTACCGGGGGCCGCCATGCGTCTTTGATTCTTATCAGTTAAAAAACATTAGGGAGGCGACATTTTTAGAATTGAACATGGTGGTTGTGCCGAAATTTTGGCCTTAAATAGCCCTTTGCCGTGTTGCCAGCCGTGCATTCATTTTTGTTTTAGAGCGTCTGGGTAGCTCCAAACATTCATTTACTTCGAGTCGTTTTCTCCTTTCAGCAACACGAATCGAAGTAATCGTCTGAAATTCAGGCTACTCTCGCCCACCTCTTAAAAAAATACCATAGCCAGTCAAGATGTCGTCAGTCTACATCTACATCTACATAAACTTTATTATATAAAAAATCAGCAAGTCCACAGCGACGTACCAATGTTTGGTGCCGGATCTCCCAGCTATAGACCTGAATCATGATAAGCACAGTAATAACTTATAAAAAAAATATGGAACGGCAAACTGATCCTTACGGCAATTGCGCAAGGCGATGAAAAAGTAAACAAAAGAATAAAACAAAAAAATGTATATTTTGAGCAAATTTGTTTAAATACATATATTTTTTGTTTTATTCTTTTGTTTACTTCTTCATCTCCTTGCCCTAAGGATCAGTTTGCCGTTTCATATTTATCTACTTTAGTTCTCTTCAACGTTTTAAAACATCAAGAAGAGTTAAGAAATAAAAATATGAATATAAATAAAAAATTAAAATAAATATGTTATTTAAGAAATTGCTATACTTAAAAAAACAGTTCCAGTCCCTTATGATTCTCGGACAGAAACTATACAGTAAGTGAGAATTTCTATCATCCACTGACTAAAATGTCGATTCTTCTTGTAATTGCGATCTAAAAAATTGCTATGGTAAAAAAAAAATTAGTAAGTAAATGCGGAAAGAAAACCAGAAGAGAATAACGTTTTTATATGAGTTCAAGCTATCAGTTCAACGGTCCAATCACAAGACAATATGTGCGTCACGTGATAATTTCAAATCTTACCCGGGAAGATCTGGGGCGGTGATCGGCCATTTGTAATGAACGATTTTGGAGTTGAGGGATGAATTTTATCTATCCCGAAATCTTTGGATTTTCCTTAGTAGAATAGTCCTAATAGTAGTCCTAGTATTAGTAATCTTTGAAAACCCCAGATGGCGACAACAAGTTGCGAAGGTGAGTTTGAACATCACTAATTTCGATGGGGTTGATTTCAGACTGGCGATTCATGAACGTTTCTCCACGGCCATGACTTTGGAATATTTTGCAGTTAAAGCTACAATATAATTCATATAAGCTTAAGCTTACGATTTTCCTACGCGACGTTATAGTCCGGTTTAGTTAATTCTGTCTCGCTGCCTCTTCAGCGTTT
>OZ038004.1:13793066-13805566 GCA_964035705.1 Porites rus | reverse complement strand
GGTCAAAGTCCTTCACGACACCGAGTGCAGTTAGGAATAAAAGCACTATATCCACAGGGCAATCAGTCAAGGGATCACAGACGCCATCTAAAAGGAAATCGGAAATCATAGTTACACCCAGGAAAAGAGGTAGCACCACAGCAACACCAAGAAACAGCCAGACCTCAGGTGTAACACCCGTAAAAAGGCGTGGTAGTGCTGTTGAGGGTGGTGTCTCTAAGGTTCAGACAAAAGCAAAAGGCCACAGGCCATCCACTCCAGCCAACAGTAATTGTGTTTCAAGCAGCACAGAAACCCCACCAAATCCAGGTAAAATGGATGTCACAGTATTATCCTGATTTGCTGGTCAGTTCTGTCCACATGTTTTGTGGCTGAAGTACTTACCTGTACATCAATATTTTGTCTTTTTTTGCAGTTCCTTGTAAAGTCACAAAGAGAACATCACTAAGTGCAAATGCTCAGAAACGACGTTCTTTCCTCCCCACCCCTCTGAGGAGTGACAGAATTACCAGGTCTCAGTCACTAAGGTCTAGACCAGGCAGCAGTAACACAGATAATGCTCCACTCCCATTCAATATCTCACCGTCTGCTGAGCTTGTTAAACCAAGGAGACCAGCAGCACAAGCTCCTGCCAATCACACTCTTGAGTCATTTCGATCAAGCTCCAGACTGTCAGATCCGTTTTCTCCAGCTTCTCAGATGACCACTGTAGATCCAGTCCAAGACTCTACTGGTGGTGATGCACTGGTCAGAAATTTGATTGAATGGTCGCCTGCCTTGCCCAAGGAAGTAAGGGATCAAAACTTTTCCCTTGCCTTAATTTACATGTACCTTGGGGGGTGTTTTCTTAGGCCCATGCAGTTCTAATGTCGACCCAAAAGGATATAAGTTCAGATGGCGGATTTAGACATCAAACTTATGTAGTCGGACTCAATTCACTTTCACGATGTACAATGGTCTAAAATTCTCACCAGTCAAAATAGATTACAGTAATTTATAATACATGATATTTGGTACATGAAAAGTTCAATGTAAGAAACAAAGTTGCTCCACAGTTAAAATTCCCTCGGCACCCCTTTTGAACTTGATTCATGGTCAACCCAAATACATGTAGCACATACTAAACTCAATTGATTCAAATGTTGATCTATTCGAGTACTTAATTGAGATGATTAGATTCTGTATGTGAAAAGTTCAATGTTTGAACTGGGCCTTGTAGTCAGACACAAACACCCTTGAAAAAAAAACATTGAACCAAGGTTATAATGATTGTAAAAACTAGCATGGTACCAAGCTTCTTGGTGAGGAAGAAGGGCAAATACAAACTGTGTGAACAACGTAAATATATTGGCAAGCTGACAGCTGAGGGGACTGTGAAGGGGAGAGGGACCAAGAAAAATAACCCAGATCCCCTCCCACTAAAAACAAAAGCTCCAGGGTGAGGTGGGGGGAGTGCTAAAGTACATGTAATAGCAAATCTGTTTTTAGGGGAGTCCCCTCCCCACCTTATCAGGGTTCATACAAAAATCGCAACCATTTCTTAAGGACTTTTCAAGGACCACGTACCAGGAACGTAATTTCACAGATTGCACGAAAACGCACTTTCAAAGTAATTTCTATCTGGACTTTGAGGCTTGAACTGTTTGCTCCCCCAACTTAGAAAGTTTTCAGTTCACAGTACACTTGTCTCAAATTGATAGTTAATTGTCGCATTAAACAAAAGATGCTTTATGTAAATCACCTTTAACTCCTCTGAGCTATATTCACTTTTGGACACGCAAAAAGTAGTTCAAAACACTTTCCAGTTTGTTGTTGGTTCTCTCCTTTCCTCTGAGAGGTTTTTCTCCAGGTACTCTGGTTTTCCCCTCTCCTCAAAAACCAACATTACCAACTTCCAATTCTACCAGGAATCAGGTAGACGAAGATGACTTTGTGGATGTGCTACCTTCAAATCATTATTTATTTATTTTATTCATTACATGTACATTCAAGGTTGAAGAAAATTGACTTTTCAAGGACTTACACAGAAATTTTAAGACTTCTCAAGTAAAAACAGAATTCAAGGACTTTTCAAGACTGTGTGAACCCTACCTTTTGAACTCCTTGTTATGACAGTCATATTAGAGCAAGTTCAAGCTTAACATAAAAATCTTGCAGCATCCAAAGAAAGCCCATTTTGCTATCAGGCTAGTGGATTTTGCTATTGGGCTAGTGAATTTTGTTCTTTACTTGCCCAACTGGCAAGTGAAGTTTCTTGAGGAATTCAAATTACGGAAGAATTATTATTGTGAAATCAATTGTGCTCATCAAAAAGTTTCTGGGGCTAGTTGAAATAACATTTGGGTCAGTAAAATGCCAGTTTCGACTTGCCCAAATGGTAAGCTGCAAAACTAACTCTCTTTGCACCCTGATCTTGGTTATGTTTTTAGCTGCAAACCCATCAATACAAGTAACCAGCTTTGCAGGGTCCTTTTGGGGTCAGAATGACAGGATTTCACTCTACCGAAAAAAACTTCAATGGAAGACAGAATGCTGTTATTGTAATTTTTACAATAGACATGAGTTAAAAAAATAATAACAAATTAGGACATTAAATGCAATGCAACAGGAAAGTAACTATTTTTTTTTTGGACATACTTAGCAATTGATCCTTTTGCCTTGCAGGGAACTCTGATAGACATATGATGATGATCAGAGACACTAATGCAGCATATGGATGAAAATGAACTTACTGCTAATCATGGCAGCAAATTATTGGACAGTTCGGGATCTTGTATGAAGATAAAAGGACGTGCAGTGAACAATAAGTTTCTGTCAATATTGTTATTTTGCAAACATACAGTATAGAGTCAATAAGAGTAGTATTTTGGATGTGAATTGAATTCCAGGATGAATGGAATAAGGGCCCTACTCAACTAAGTCTTGATCTCTGTTAAATTCGTCCTATGTAAAGAAAAAAGTATGGTGTACAAGGAGAATCTTGTGGTTTAGCATAAAAATTGGCTCTGTCAATATCAAACATGCCCATCTCTATGGGAAACACAGCCCTTGACAAATTCCAAGGGGGGATGAGAACACTTGAAATTGACTGAGGTCACCAGGTCATTTTTCCATCTACCTTTAAAATCAATTTATTGTCAAGGTTGAAAATCACTTTCCAAAATAGTGTTTCTTTAGTTCAACTCACAATAATTATCAGTCTTGTTCAAATGTGATTTAATAATGGTGTCAGTTTTGAAAGAACTTAGAACTCATTTGGAAGAAAGTTTTCAGAAATAGAAATGGTAAATGTTTGCTAAAATATATACAAAGCTTGGCTGTAAGCAGCCATAGAACTGGAAATTAGAATGAGAGAAAAGTTTATCTGGTAATAAAATGTTTACATTAAAATAGGCTCTTGTTATATTCAAGGGACTTGCACTCAGTGGAAGAAAACAGAACATACACAGTAACAGAGGCAAAAAAAATATTAAACTTGAGTTAAAGCTTTTACATTGCTGCGATGTACTCACTGACCTTTATTAAACCAAGACGTTGCTGTTAAAAAAGAATTTAAAGAATGTTAAGTTAAAACGATTTAATTATTATTATAATTACCACATAAACCTTTGAACTTCTTCTGGGCTATGAGACCAGCTAAATGGTTTCTCTAAGAACAGATATATAGTAAATGCATTTACTGCGACATACAATACGCATTCTGTCAGAAGTCTTACATATGACACAAGTGGAACATGGAGACGGTAAAAGATGTATGGAATAATGAAATAGCGAAACTCCAATAGCTTTTGAGGGACAGTAACTATGGCAACACAGGTGTAAAATATTAAAACCCACAGTCTATGTTGCTTAAGAGTTAATTTCTCATGGATACAAAATCCTGCAAACATATATGCGGGTATCATGAGATACTTCACTAGCTGGTGCCTTGCATAAACTTTCCTCCAAACATAAAATGGATAGTGGCGATTGTCGGCAAGTAGATACTCATGAACATAGGTAAATTTATAGACAGTAAAAGTCATTATGGAAGTAGTTACTAAAAGAAGTGCTATGAATAACAGTGGTTTTCTTAGAATACTTCTTAACCTTCTAATGTAGCTTAGGATGTCCTGAGGCAAAAGAAGCAAAGGACTGCTAAATGCTAACGTAAAAAATGACAGATAAAAAACCTGAGGAAAATTCAAGCATGCCTCATGTTGAGATTTGTCTCCAACTACTATTCCCCCATTCCAAACTACAAATGCAGCAAAACCAACAACAACAAGTCCATAAGACCAAAGGCATTTAAAAAGCTCAAAGAAGTGTTTACAAAACATTATGCAGTATGCCTTCAGTTCCACCAAAAAGCCTGGGGAATCTCCTAATGCAGTTTTGTCCATGCTTTTTTGAATAGTCCTCAGTGCTGTTACTCCTGCAGTAAAAATCACCCATATTACATTGGTCTGACGTAAAAATATTGATGCACTGCCAGCTAATGCTGCTGCAAAGTGGTTTCCACGGAGGCTGAGGTAATATGTAAGGAGAACAAAGAACACAGAACCAGAATCAGTGTAGTAGAGGAATGTGAAGAAGTACAGCACAGGAAATACACTCAGCACCAATGCAGTAACTGAGCATCTTGTGATTTGATTCTCTTCTTCATTTTCACCTGCTGTTCCCTGTTGAATAAAAAGTAAAATTGTTACAGTTAAACCAGAAGCAATGCCATTTCAAGGTCCTCTCCATGATACTAGAGAGCTTAAGCAACAATAGATGGCTATGAAAATATCACTTTAAAAAATGAAGTCGCGCTGCTTCAAACTGTATTGCACTTATTCCATCTTGTTCAGTCTGTCAAATGTTAAAAATTTTTTCTGGAGTTCAATTCTAAAAAACTGTATCGAAATTCAGGGAAAGAAAAATTTAAATTTGTTGTCTTGTGTTCACATTTTCCACAAAATGTGAATTTAGGCATTTTCACATCGTAGTAATGCACCGACAGCAAATTAAATCGATAACATCCACCCATAATTTGCTGTTATTGTCTTTAGGATAAGAAGATCTTACAAACACAACTACAAATTTCTTGTATTGGTAGATTTTATCACTTGTTTGCCCCCTGAAAAACCACGTGACACTGCTTTTAACCCATCACTCCTTATGCGTGTGCAAAGATGGTGGTATCATGAATAAGGTCTATTATAAGGCAAAAGGTATTTTGCATCCTCCATAGACTTTCCCAAGGAGCATGGTCTTATAAAGCAAAGAGCTGGAGACGAGCCGGCCTCCTACGCAGGCGTTTTTAGGGGAGCTGACGTATTTCTTCCCTCCCCACAAAAGCCTGCTCAACTGAGGACAACTTTCCTTTCCGATTGTTATAATTTCGCATGGTAAGTGACCAATCAACAGTTTTGAAATAAAGTGTTGACAGGCTAAACATGACTCATAAGCTCACAATAGACATGTAAAAACGTGACCCAGAGCATGACCCTAGAGTTACCTTTTTCCTTCTTTTCTTTCCTTCACTAAGGTTATGTGGTGCACATAGAATTCTAAAATCTGACTGAGTAAATCTTACTTTTGCCGCTCTGTGTCTAACATTTATTAGAGGTCATGAAGGTTTCTCAAAGTTTCATGCAGATCGCGTAATTATCAGGTTACCCTCCCGTCAAGGTCAACTTTCCAGAATTTGGAAAGTACAGCGTGATTGGCCAAGCGTGGGAAAGGAATGTTGTCCTTGGTTGAGCAGGCATTTGTGGGGAGGGACGAAATACGAGCTCCCCTAAAAACGCCTGCATGGTAGGCTAGAGATGAGCAGGAAGTGAAAGGGGAGGAATGAAGGGAACCAGTGCAGAGCTTCTGCTTTGCTTAATGATTAACTCAAATACCTCCAAAATAAGTGTAATAGAGATTTTGCGTCCTGTTCCACATTACGTCATGGTGTCATGGGTCTTTATCACATAGGCGTATGAGCCGGGGGGCGAGGGGGGCTGCAGCCCCCCCAAAGTTTGGGCAACTCAGATTTTTTGGGCAGCAAGAGAAAATTTAGGCAAAGCCAGTTTCCATGTTTTTTATTATTATTATTATTTTGAAGAGATAAATATTTCCTATTTTAACCAGAAGTCGGCGTAATAATTCAGTTACGTTCACACGAGACAGTGGTTGCCTAGCACGTGATGAGTTTCTGGTTATAAGGGAAGGATATCATATGCTGATTTTTTTTTATTGTTGGGCACTGTACTTCACTGCACTAGCTGGAGTGGGCTATTTCCAGTCGTGAATTGATTAGAATAAACTTCCGCATAACTTTCTGGAATCACCTCCACTCCTAGAACAGTGTGTGGCAGAACACGCATCAGCAATGGGTATGAAAGTGAAGAAGTGGCTGACTAATGCTCAGTTTGAATTACGAGAAGAATCATAATTTTTTTAAAAAAATCTATTGAGCGGTTTAAAAATTATTTATTAATTTGTTTAAGTAGACCGAAATGTTTACAAAACCCCTAACAAGATCGAGCGCTAATCAAATCCTTTTTTATCGTAATTGGCGGTAGCTATCTCCAAGATCTTTCACACACGTTTTTAAAAAGATTGAAACTACTATGAGGTGAATTTGCATGTTAAAAGTGCCTCGTTTTCTTCAGATTACGACTAAACATCAAGATTTTCCTTTTTTACCTTATTTCTAACAATAAAAACTTCATCCCAAAATATCTCGATAACACTCTTACAGTTCCATTTTATCTTCACAAACATCGAGGCGACTATTGGAGGAAAGAGCTCCCCTGAACGATTTTGTAAGAACAGTTCCCAGTGAGAAATATTGCTACAAGTATAAAAGGTAATGGGGTCATTTCGTTGCTATGACAGCTCCGATGTCATTGCAACCCTGATCATGACAAATTTCCCTCTTTATCTAATACAACTGTGGTGGCAATTTTTTCCAAATGCTTGTTTGTGGCGACGAAGTTTATGCTCAAACTTGGCAGGTATTGACTCTGAAAAAACTGTATCGAGCCACTTTCATATGCCAGTACAGCCTATTTTGTTGCATGGCCCTAGTTTCCTTTCGACTGTTTTGTAAAAATTTGGGCAACTTGCAAGAATTTTTTGGGCAAATGCATTACCGCCCCCCCCCCCCCCCTGGCAAAAAATTGCCCGTACGCCTATGCTTTATAAATCATGTGACTTTGTTGAGAACTAGAGACTTTTTAGAGTTTTGACTTAGAACTTGGACTCGAGAAGCATTGAGTTAGATTAAAGAATTTAGTTTGGATTTAATTGTTACTGTTTACAGAACAGAAACAACAAATATAAGAGATTGCAAGCTGCTGGGGACGAGGCAGAAAAGGTACGATTAGATAAACATCAAGAGGGAGGGGTCAGAAAAAAACTTTACATCATATAAAGTAGGAATACATGTAGGTAGCAAAAACTGGAAAGTTTTAATGGCATGTCATGGCTCATGCTATCTATGATGTATCTGAATAGAGTGATTGCAGAATACCTGGCCCTCTAAATGTCTTACTTCAAAAACTGCTCTGGGGGAACTGAGGAGAGGGAAAAGTGGGAAGGCCTCTAGGCGAACCTTCGGGACTGCCGTTCCACGACACCCGCTATGCATCAGAATCTGATGCAAGCTCCTTTGGCGGGAACACTGACTGTTGACAGGTTTGATTGACATCACCTTTTTGGTTGGCACAGAGCACGCAATTTGGATAATCACTTGTAAATAGGTTTTCTGATCTTTAACATGGAGTCTTCTGGTGGATTGATGGATGAGCTTTTTGAAAAAGCGTTGGGCAATTCACTCAAGGATTTCCCTCACATTCCACACCCCAAGGAAGAGCAAAAGTGCTGCCTACAATCTGTGGCAGAAAAAAGGAAGTTTTTGGAATTCTCCCTACAGAATTTGGCAAAAGTTTGATATTTCAAATGCTCCTGTGATTTACCAAAGAAAAGAATGATGGTCTCGGTTGTAATGCCTCTACAACCTAAAAGTGTTATTTAGCTGCAATGAAGAGATTTATGTTTCAAAAGAGGTCAAAGAAAATGCTCTTGCATCAGAGGGCAAATCACACCGACCAGACACAACGACTGTAGAAAATCAATATGCATGTCACGATCTCTCAGTATGAAACAAGCGGCAAAAATCAAATTTGCCCAGTCAAACTGTAGATTCCTCCAGAGCATGATCTACACACCAGAGAAAAAATTCATTGGAACAGGAAGCATTTTGGCACGAGGTAAAAGTCGTGTGTTGCCTACCAACCCCCTTTTTACACTCATGCATGAAATTGATTACATTCCAATGTATCCACGAAACAGATAACGATCTTGCTGACAGATTTTGATTAGCAATTACAAGGTTTGTCTACAGGCTCTCCCCCCTTCCCTTGCCCATTTTTTTTTTTACTTTCTTCCCAAACAGAGAGCCTGTTCACAGGCTAGAATTTATTATGCAAATCGGACAACTGCAGGAGAAGTTTTTTGAGTTAGACATTACAGTGCTGTCAACCCTTCTGGATAAATTATACGGGAGACTCCAGATTTTGGACCGTATCTCCCAGTCTCCAGATTAGAGTCTGATATCTACCGGATAATCACCAAAGCTGCTATTTCTTGTAGACTCAACTTTCCGACCATAAAATTTCAAATATTTTGCATTGTTTGATTTACTGTTAACATGGCACGTTTTGTCATAAATTCTGGTATGCCACTGTAATTTATTTAAGCAATAATGTGGCTAAATATGAACTGTTTATGTGCTATATATATACTTCGATCGGAATCAACAAGCATTCTTGGCCCAAATGAAGTCATTTGTCGCGCAACATGACATCATCTATCATTCTTTCCCTGTCAATTCTCAATATTTGATGATGGGGGGAGGGGTTGGGTTGATAGCCCTGCATTTACTGGGACGGGTATTCTGCAATGTAGTCTACTGAATTAAAAAAAGTCTATACCAACCTCCTTTTGATCTTGAGCTGATTTCTTATCACAGTGACTATGGATACAGATGAGTAGCTGTCTCAAAATCCACACATTGCCAATCAAAAACAGAACGTTAGTCATTCGCAGCAAAAATGTTGAACACAGCAAATGTAATTCTTGACCAAGGAAATACGACAGGGCGCGTAAACACAAGAAAGAAAAAAGGTAGATTCCTGGCAAAGTAGTAATCTTGGGATCCCAGTCTTGAAACTTATAATGGCAGTACTTCTGAGCTTGAGGGACGTGAAAAATCTCATCCATGTACGGCTTGGGTTGTTTGGCATTGAACTGAACAAAAATACCCAGAGAAATAGCAAGCAAAGACGAACAAAACGAAAAGAACGGGAAAGCCGCCATCTTGGATTCAAGCGTAAATGCATTATGGGATTATTGCCCCCGCAGGGATTTCGCCCAGAAGGCGAAATCCCGAGGAGGCACTCTAGTAACTCGCACGTTTTTTAAGGAAAGTACTTACAGTTGAAATATACAGTCTTACAGTCAATATAGAAAAAATCTCGATTTGCTTGAACAGTAGTCTCCCTCGCAGCCGTTTTTTAGATGTCACGTTGCGTTAGGTAGATTTTGTGACATTTATTGTGCAGTCATACTTCGACACTCTTTTGCGTTACGCGTTATCAGTGACATCCTGTGGGGCAGTTGTTTCAGTGAAAGTTATGGACCAAAATTCTAACGATACTCGTTAAGCGCAGAAGAAGTTATAAGGTGCGTATAACTGTGTATATATAAACACTTGGAGAGTTTGCAAGACACGAGTTCACAAATCTTTCATTGGAAACCTTGCCAGACACTCTTTCTCTCTCAGGCCCGTAACCAGGGGGGTGCACGGGGTACGTTCGCACCCCCCCTCCCACAGGCCCCAAAGGTCCTCAAGTTACTCAATATCCAAGTTAAGGAGTGCAGTTGGTTAAACTGAAGTTATAACTCAATGGAAATTGAATTCAAGTTAATTAATGAATATACAATTTGCCTCAATGGACGTCACCAGCCTCTACACGAACATACCCCGGGGAGGAGGGTATTACCACTGTATGCGAAGCATATGAAGAATTCTATGAGGAAAACCCTCCCATTCCTACCAGGTATTTAAGAGAAATGCTAAGTCTGATTCTACAAGAAAGCTCGTTCCAATTCAATGGAAAAGATTACCTCCAAACTAATGGAACAGCCATGGGGACGAAAATGGCCGTAGCTTTTGCTAACATATTTATGGCCAACCTAGAAAAAGAAATACTCAGACAAAGCACCACAAAACCAATTTTTTGGAAAAGATTCATAGATGCCGTCATATCTATGTGGAACACAAGCAGAGACAAAATAGAGGATTTCCTTGTAAAGTCAAACAGTTTTCACCTAACGATCAAATTCACGGCTGAAATCTCAGAGACCAGAAACCACATTCTTAGACACGAAAGTGTACAAAGGTAACAGATTAAAAACGGAATCTATTCTTGACGAGCGAAAGCATTTCAAAGCTACAGAAACCTTTCAATACACGAATTTCTGTTCATGTCACCCACCAGGCGTCACGAAAGGCTTTATAAAAGGAGAAGCGTTAAGGATTCTGAGAACAAATTCCTCTCAATTTACTTTTGAGGAAAACAGGAGTAATTTCAAAACACGCCTGCAGAATAGAGATTACTCAGCTAGAATTGTAGAAAAACACCTTTCAGAGATTAAATTCTCTAATAAGTTATAACCTTTAAAACTTAACTCAAACAGCTGTATTCGACGAACGTAATATTCAGTTCCTACCGTGTACTTTGCTGTTATAATTTCTCATGTATTGCTACTTTCCTAAATAAACAGATCAGACAAGTCGCCCCGAGCAGAAGAGTCACTCGCTACCCCAGCTACCCTGGGCGGGCCAAAATTTCCTACATTTCCTGACCGAAACTTGGCGTTTAAATACACTAGAAACAAACAGTGGGCTAGAGCGCTTTTTCGATGGTAAGGTCACCTTTCTAGCTAAGCCGGGTCAAGTCGTTCAAGGCGAGAGAATCAGACCATGCGGGAGCGCTGTTTTCAGCTCTAGGCTTGGGCAATGGGGTCAACTGTTTATCATATAAACACTAACTTAAGTTGGCTAGGGCTGGGAGGGTGACCCTGGGAAATTTTTTCTATATGTAAACGGGGTCTCATTCGCATGTTTTCTTGATATAGGTTCAATAAACAAAACAATAACTCTTCACGTGCATCACACGTTTTTATAAATTTATTCGCCGTCACTACGTTATACGGAGGACATAAGCACCCAAAGACAAATCTCTTTTTCTCTATTTACACTTTGATGTCAGTGCTCCCTAAAAATTCAGTTCCACGGAAAAATCACTTAAATTTGACCAAGTTAGCCAGTTAAGATAACCCCCACAAATTTTAAAAGTACGCCAAACAGCTTTATAAATGACGTTTCGCTACCGTCGCCTCCCTAATGTCGGGGGTATTGAATGTCGAGCAACTGACGTTCAGTCAGAGTCAATCTCTAAATTTTCAACGCCATACGTTAGTAGTTAGGTCTCACGTTAGGTTGTCTGCTTTGGACTAGAAAAGGTACCAGGACGATCGAGAAACGGACCCCACGTGGTTTTGACCCCGGCGGGCTAAAATTGACCGTGGACCTCAGAGACGAAAATACCGGTCAGCTATAGCGAAAGGCGACGGGGAGAAGAGATAGGTTGGGAACGAGATTGATTTACAGTTTAATGTTCCTAGATAATAATAGTTCATGCTCTCCCTGAAAAAAAAAACGTAAAAAGTCTAAAGTATTCAAAAAAAGACGATGAAACATGAGAAAGTATAGCTTACACTATTTCCTTGTTTCTTTTTTCGTCTTTTGTGGCCATGGTTTGTATTTTTGGATTCTGTTTCAGTTTTGCGGTTTAATATTGTATTTTTTTGAGTGTGTTTCCTGTTGGGGATGCTTATTTCCGTTTGGGGATTTGTGTTTCTGTTTTCTGGTAGTGGTTTTCTGTTTTGGGTTTCCGTTTTGTCTCATGTGTTTCTGTTTTGGGTTTGTTCTCTTCTATTTTTGTTGTTGTTGTTGCTGTCTTGTGTTTTTTTTGTTTCTATCGGCCACCCTATATATTTGATAGTCATCTGCATTTAAATCCAACCACTGGAAAACACTGCAAAACTCCGTTGAAAATTTCTTCACAGAGATCAAATCGTTCAGGTAAGAAATAATCTCCTTTAACTTGGAATTTGTCCAATCAGATATTTCTGCAAGGTTTATTTTGATTTTCTGCTGTAGTTTTTTTCCCTCTCTTTTTTACTTAGAAATAATTAATAATAAGTTTAGACCGGTTTGCGACCGCGAAGCAAAGTATGTTTGTTCCATGTTAAGCAAAACGTCCGACTAGAATATTGTTTTGGCCGATTTGTGTTTCTCTCTCTTGGTTGTCTCCCTTTTCCGCCTCTCTCTTTCACTACCTTTCCACCCTCCCCCCCCCCCCCCAAACCCCCAACCCCTACCCCTCCTCACACAAGCAACGCCGCATATTCAG
>OZ038004.1:13773066-13783066 GCA_964035705.1 Porites rus | reverse complement strand
AGAAAGAAGTTTAAAAGGAATCTGATTGAAATATTGTGTTTTAACACCAATATTCAGAAATTGACAAAAAAATTCAGAAGATTTGTCAGTTAGAGTAAATCTAGGGTGGAAGGAGTGGAAAGTTCTAGCTACCTTATCGGTCTAATGGCAACATAATTTATTCTAAGATTTCAGATGTATTAATGAGAATTATTTTTGCTTTTTCTCTACCTCCACGCTCCTTTAAAGAAGCATTACGCCCAAGAAACAGTTCCACTTTGAATACTAAAACTTCGAAATGGCAGAAAGAATACTACAAGATATAGCTGAACAAAAAAAGCGTCTTGCAATAGCGCAAATCAATAAAAACACGGAAGAGAAAGCAGAGGCCTACTACAATCTAGGCAGAGCTTATTACTTCCTCGAGGACTTCCATCGAGCAATAGAGTACTTCAAGCAATACCTGAGCATTGCTGAGGAAGTCGGTAACAGAGCAGGTGCAGGATGTGCCTATAGAAATCTCGGCTTTGCTTACCTATTACAAGGTGACTCCCAAAGAGCGATAGAGTACCACAATCAAGACCTCGTCGTTGCCAAGGAAGTTGGTGACAGGGCAGGTGAAGGATGTGCCTATGGCAATCTCGGCTTTGCTTATCACAGCCTTAAAGAATTCCAACGAGCAATAGAGTACCACAATCAACACCTCAGCATTGCCAAGGAAGTTGGTGACAGGGTATGTCAAGGCAAAGCCTATTGCAATCTCGGTCGTGCTTATCACAGCATTAAAGAATTCCAAAGAGCAATAGAGTACACCAATAAATACCTCATCATCGTAAAGGAAGTTGGTGACAGGGCAGGGCAAGGCAAAGCCTATGCCAATCTCGGTCTTGCTTATCACAGCCTTGCCGAATTCCAAAGAGCAATAGAGTACAACAATATACACCTCATCATTGCCAAGGAAGTTTGTGACAGAGTAGGGCAAGGACTAAGCTATGGCAATCTCGGCAATATTTATTTCCTTCTCGGCGAAAACCAACGAGCAATAGAGTACACCAATAAATACCTCATCATTGCCAAGGAAGTTGGTAACAGGGCAATGGAAGGCAAAGCCTATTCCGATCTCGGCGCTACTTATCACAGCCTTAATGAATTCAGACGAGCAATGGAGTGCCACGAGAAACACCTGATCATTGCCAAGGAAGTCGGTGACAGAAAAGAAAAAGGACGTGCCTATTTACACATCGGCCTCGTTCATGAATCCCTCGGCGACGTGCCACGAGCAATGGAGTACTACAAGCAATCCCTGAGCAATGCCGAGGAAATCGGTGACAGTTTTGGACAAGGAAGGGCCTGTTGCCGCCTCGGAAGTTGTTATAAAGAACTCCACGACTTGAAGGAAGCAATAGAGTGTTACAAGCAACACCTGAGCATTGCCGAGGAAATCGGTGACAGGATGGCAGAAGCATGTGCCCATACCAAACTGGGTCAATCTTTTTTGTATTCAGATTCTTTGAATGAGGCTTTAGAACATTTTAGATGCAGTGTAAAAGTCTATGACACTATTAGAGCCAATTCTATCTCGGAAGATCAATTGAAAATAAGTTTCCGTACGAAACATCAATTTGCCTATACTCATTTATGGCAAGTTTTAGTAATGCTTGAAAGGAATGATGAGGCTTTATACGCTGCTGAGAGGAGACGAGCACAGGCTTTGCTCGATGCCTTAAAAGTAACTTATGGCCTTACCTCACTTTCTCCCAGGTCAATTGAATCTGAAGAAGAAGTCAGAAATATTTCAAGGAAGACAACTGTTTTAACAGTTTTTCTTGCCCTTCATTTGAATACAGTCAATATCTGGGTGTTGGGAAAAGAGGGCAACCCTATTTTTAGGCAAGCGGAGATAGAAATTGGTCGTGAACACGAAGATTCCTTTACTCTCCTTTTAGACACTGTTTTGAAAAACATTGACTCAACTCCCTCAAATACTCGAGACGACAATCAAACATCGGAGCCATCACAGGAGAGCACCGACGTTTTACAGCCATTATATGATGCAGTTCTTGGTCCCATTGAAGACTTGCTTGATTGTGACGAACTAATTGTAGTTCCTGATGGCGCTTTGTCTAAAGCTCCTTGGGCAGCCCTGAGTGAAACATTAAGGATCCGGACTGTTTTGAAAATGTCTGACATTCAAGCTGTTAGGCTGAGAGCGAGGCTAGTTGTGCTTAGTTTCTGCCACAGTGGTGAAGGAAAGGTCTCGTCTGAGGGTGTGGTCGGTATGGCACGTTCTTTCTTGTTTGCTGGTGCTCGTTCCGTGATGGCGACAGTCTCGCATATTCATGACGAAGCCACAATGATGTTTATGAAATCTTTCTACCGACAACTTGGAAGTGGAGAAAGTGCAAGTGTTGCTCTTCAGAGGGCCATGAAATGTCTTCGAGACTCCCACGATTTTTCTGCCCCGAAGTACTGGGCTCCATTTGTTCTGATTGGTGATGATGTTAAGATTGAATTGAAGAATAAACATTGAGGAAATCGTAAGTAGAGAGTTTTTATTACTTTTTTCTTGCTTTTCTTTATTAAGGGTACTAGAAATAGAAATCTGAAGAATAAAAGTCAGAACTATTATTTTCAACTCGAAATGTAAGAACATTGGCAGACTTGATGTTACTGGTAAAAAGAGAAATATATCCACAATAAGGATAGGTGTGGTAAGTATGTACCGTTAATGGTTCACACAATCACATGTTATTCCTACCAAGCAAATCGTTTAGAAATCATTCGAACACTAGATAACCCTTAATTTTCTCAATTCTTAATTACTTTAGGGACAATATATATGAAAGATAGATTTGCAATAACCTGCCTTCGTTTTCTTAGAGTACTAGCTCTATATGTTGACCAATAATCAACAGCTTCATGAAAAACAAATATGTGTAATATGACAAATGTTTCTCACTTTGCTATTTTTCACACCATCATTCAAGGCATTCTTAAATTTAACGCTTTGATCTTAATTTAATTTTAAAAAAAATGTGAATTAATGCCTCAATTGTTACTTTCTTTACAGGGATGAGCTGAAAGTT
Organism: Porites rus; assembly: GCA_964035705.1. NCBI lineage: Eukaryota > Metazoa > Cnidaria > Anthozoa > Scleractinia > Poritidae > Porites > Porites rus. The sequence goes on along the minus strand of OZ038004.1, from coordinate 13,780,001 downwards.
TGATGGCAACACAACTGCTGAAGTAACGCGTATATATCTGGATTTCCCCAAAAGAAAGAAGTGCGTTATTTAATAGCTGTTGCTAACGGCAAACGTCTGCAGATTTAAGTTGAGAATTTCTCAAAATAGAAAATATGCAGATAAAATGAATACAGCTCAAAGCAATTCTTATGGATAAAACTAACTTGAAATCTATAATTTTTTTGTAGATTTAATTAACAGCAAAAGAGAAGTAAAGGGAACACTTGGTCACGTGGTACAAATCCACGGATTGCCGTAAATGTAACTCTTAATCTCTCTAATTAATAACATCAAAAAAACGTTTTTAAATTAGCCACGGCTACAGTTATCAATTTTAACTTAGGAAAAAGACAAACAATTTTCGTGGGGAAAGAACTGTTTACGCTTATTTCTTTACTCCCGCGAAACTGACTGAGTAGTATTATAGATGATTGCCTCTTTTCTGGTGTAACCTGCCTTAACCGGCAAATTGTAATTTGGCAAAGGAAATCTTAATATTAATGATAATAATAATCACCATCATCATAATCTTAATGATTCCTTTTCGGCTTTTTCCCCTCGGCCTTAAAGCAAATGACTGAAACAAATAATTCAAATTAATTTAACCCTCGGACGTACACGCAAATTCATACCCCAACAGTGGTATAAGGGGGAGGGGCGGATGGAACCCCTCCACAGCGTTTTTGATAATTTGCAGTATTTCGAAACGATTTTGCCTTCAGTGGAAAGCCTTTGATCTACTCAACAAGATGAGGTTTATTTTTAATGGGTGGTGGCGCTGCTGGAGGCCTGTGACGTCACCAACAATGGTCGCCATCTTGGATTTCACCAAGAATTAGAAATCATGTTAAAATCGCGATAAATGGTAATTTTCTGTGCTTCAGATGTAAAATAACACAAGCCCTTTGTATCATTTCATTAACAAGTTTTACTTTTATTGTTGAAAAAAGTTGAAAGAACATGCATTTCACTCAAAAATGGCTTCACAACGTGCTACTTATGACGTCATATGTGGTAACCATAGTAACTGACCATCTTTAAACTTGTCTCAAAATGCGCGCGAGGGATAAACAAACGGTTACTGAAAACGTCAGGTGCTGATGTTTTATCTTCTAAAAATTTTTAAAAAAACGTCAGTGGGTGGGGGGGGGCGTTGTACGTCCGAGGGTTAAGAATCCCAAGTACGTCCGAGGGTTAAGAATCCCAAGTCTCCTTACGGGACGGACACGAAACACTTAACTATATATAAGCATGGCCTTGGTTTCAGTAGTGTGATTCAGATTTTAATCAGATAATTTTTAAAATTTTAAGTATGCACTGTAAGCATTTTGAACCGTGATTCTGAACCGCGGGTCACATTTCAGTGGTTTAAGGTCTGAGTTAAAAGGCTGTATTACGTTTTATATGACTGATCCCCGGTTTCCCAGAACCAGTATTATTTTTTTAAAAAAATGAATATGTCCATGTCTTCTTGATCCTTAATGTATAAATTGGTGGACAGTACAAAATGCAGACTGCAGACTGACTGCAGACCATTGTTTTCAGGGTTAGAAAACAATGGGACTCTCAGCGGCTTCATAGCTTAGTTGGTTAGAGCGTCGCACCGGTATCGCGAGGTCACGGGTTCAAATCCCGATGAAGTCCTCATTTTTTTTGTTTTCAGGCTTCTTATGCAATTGCATAAATTGCGTTCACAACCCTAAGGATCATTCTTCATTTGATTTCATTCCCGCAGTTCTCATATATGATTTATTTCATATGCATTTGTCAATGGGACTATTGTTGTCACGTTCCCATTTGCATCGTGAAAACAATGTTTTGCACTGAGAGCAGTCTGCAGTCTTCGTTTTGTACTTATGTTATATATTGGGACACACATGGTGTCACTTAATTAAAACTGTTTTTAAATTGAAGTAAAATGGGATTTCATAGACGAGTTTAACTTATATGGATAAATTATTAGCGTTTCATACAAAGAGTAAACTTTTTGCCTTCCACGTTTGGGAATGAATATGCTCGTAGTTTTAACAGTAAGCGGTTTTGGACGATACACTGAATAGCCTGCTCAGAGACAGGAGCGAGTGACCGCTGGCGAATTGGACCGTCTGAGAATCATTAGAGTGATTTTTGCCTTATTTTAATAACCCTGTTTTAGGAAAAGCGTTGCCAGATAGTCCTTCAATGCCTGCAAACAAAGGAAAAAGGGCCCGAAATCTAATTTTCATCCAAAAGCAAGATTTATTTTCCTTCTCTATTTTCTCACCACCACTTCCTTGTAGACCTGACTCCGCCTCTGTCTCTGCACTCGCAGACTATTTGTTCTGCCATTAAACTAGGTTTAACTCTTAATCTTGTTTCTTAATTATAATTACTGCGAGACAATTCAATCATATAAATCGTTTTCGTGTAACATTGCGTTAGTGGTCCAACAGCTATAATTGATGTCAACTTTAAAGTATCCAAACAGTGGAAGAGATGAGATTAAAATTTTGGACGCTCCAGTAACTTAATGATGTTTTGTTGTAATTGTGCTAGGTTGTAAAAGTTGGGCTTTTCATCAAATAGATCGGTTCCAGAACACGTATACAGCAACGCTCTGAGGTTTGGAGCAAGGAAATCACAGCAATCGTTCAAGCTATCATCATTCTATCGAGGATCTGACCTATTTTGCCGCCTCTAGACTGCTTTTCTCTAGGCCATTGACCTTTAGCCATCACTCAGATATTTAAAGAAGCTGCTTTAATTTAGGGATGTCATCATTAGAAAAAAAGGATAGGAGGTTGGGGGAAGGGTAACGCATTAGTAAGAAAAAAATCTCCACACGCACCATGATCAAGAAAGCTGTTCGAGGAGGAAAAATAGATTTCCACCTCAGGGGTAAAGACAAAACTTTCATAGACCTCCCAGAAATCCCACCCAGCCCCTTTACTTTCCTAATGGTTCATCCCTTATAACCAAGAGACTATAAAGGGGACAGAGAGGGCATCCCCCATATACACCCTATTCCATAGGTAATTCGTCTCGAGTTATTTTTAACACCACAGATCTCGAGGGGGATTAGACAACAGCCAATCACATAGCGCGAATGTGTTCCGCGTGGATGACCCACGCTGAGAGCCACGCGTCCTTCACGAAATGACGCAGAACAAAATGGGGGAAGACGCGGAGAGCGATTTTGCTATTCCTTTTGTCGACGAAAACGACTACAGCGAGATTTCTGCGAAAGCTGTGTCAGCGAAACCGAAATTAAAAAAGAATCGCCCTTCCTCTCTTGTATAGAGCTAACAGTAGAGCAGGAAAATCCTTAACACCCTGAATATTCTCTCAGGATCATTTATAATTTACAGTTTGAAGAGAGCAATTTCTGGTTTGATGTTTATTTTTTTCAGTCTTTATAGCGATTACTCCTACCCACAAACTTTGTCAATTGTAGGCGAACCCTCCTAAAGCTGAATTTCAAGGGACCATATTCAAGCTCAGAAAGAGAAATAAAATTTCGTCGTTGCTTATTTACGTCTTCCATAAAACGCGAAATTGGCATTTTCACGTCGTAGTCGTGCAAAAACGGGAAAGAAATGAACAAAAAAGTGTGTTGCACGTGTGAAGTTGTTGTTTTGCTAATTAAAACTATTGTTTTTTTTGACGTTCTAGTTGTCGTCCGCGTCGTTGGATCTTAAACTCCCTAAATTGTACAAAGGACCGGTTTCAATAGACCGGCGAAATTTCTCATTTTATTAAAGCACTGAGGTTACGACAACTTCGAGTTAAACTGATTTCACGGGTTGTCAAAGAGTCCAGCGATTCCTTTTTCCCAGGTGAGCGCCGACTCATTTCGCTTCAATATTCAGGAATGCTCTCGATCTTTTTTACGCTTTCATTGCCTCTCGCCCGACATGTTTTGCACGGCGTTTGGTCATGCGAAACCTCCACGAAACATCCACGCCTCGCGCGAGGTAACTTTATCTCGATTCTAAAAATAACTCGAGACGAATCATCTATGGAATAGGGTGTATATGGGGGATGCCCTCTCTGTTCCCTTTATAGTCTCTTGCTTATAACGCCTCATGTAACGGAATCCGGAATCTGGGAAAAATTTGCAGGTGAAATCCGGAATAATGGGCTTTGGAGTACAGCTCAAAGAATCCGGACTCCCACTAGCAATTGGAATTGAGAATCCAAGTTCCACTGGCAAAGACTGGAATCGAGTACCTGGAATCTGAAATCCGTGACGTGGAATCTAGAATCCAAGACTATCTTGGATTGCCTTACATGGGGTGACTTATAGGTCGGCTTGTTGAACTGCGTCTACTTGATCCCAACACGTAGCACGATACAATGTTTAGTTTCTGATGTTACCTTAAGATAAGTAATGTATTAAACCTGAAGAAAACGAGATGTTTACTGTGATTGTTGATCTCTACGATCCCTTAAACTATTTTAAAACAACTTCTTCTTGAATTGGAATAGTCAATATTTGATGAACAAACCACTCCCACCTCGGGGGCGCTAAACATTTTCTATTCTAGTACATTTTTTTACATATTTTAAGACAAGTTTCTGATTCTGTCATCAAATTATCCCGCTAGGTAAATCGGTTTTCAAGCAAGAAAACCCAACTTTCGAGCAGAAGTTTGATGAAAACCATTTGACCTCGTTTCGCCATACAACGTCATAAGAAGCATAAAGGCACCAAAAACTCATTAGATTATATTTTCAAAGAGTACCATGGCAGTGGCCCACAACTTTTGCCAGGGGTCTCTTGGCAGCCAAATGACTGAATAAAACAAAAACGTGTTCAAACCAATTTTTTCCAACCAGGGATGTACCTTGGAGACAGCAACGGAAACTTTTGTGCATATTCATCAAACCGGGTAACGGGTATTCGAACCGTGGTGTTAATAAAAGGGTAGGAGGGAGGAGTGAAACCCAGAAATACGGAAGTAAATCAGTAAGCGGAAGTGAGGATTAGGAATTATTTCGCCCATCCCTGTCGGCCAACTACTGCAGACTCGTACCCAATCGACATGACGTAGCTAGTCCTTGATTAAACCCCTCGCCAGTAGATGAGTGTGGGGAAGGAGCCTGATCAAAAGAAGGGAGCCGCAAGGTATCACGGGAGGTAACCATGACAACCGGGTAAGCGGGAACCAACACGCTTCGTCTTGGGTGATAGATTACCCCTTAATGTTGGCGCCAAATTTCAGCGTTAATTTATAATTTCTCTTGTGAAATTACAAAATTGCTATGCCAACGTTCCGTTCGTCTCAGGGCAAGATGGCGTAGAAAATTCAAAATGTTATCAATGAAGATGTCGGGGCAGGGCATTTAAAGACGCTTTAGAAAATCTGAACACACGAAAAAACACACCAAGAACTATTCTAACAAGTAATTTGTCGCGAAACTTGTGAACTTAAGACAAATTTTAATACTTGCAGGAAAATTCTCCAAGTAAAGACAAGACATTTAAGGTACACATCACTCCATGTAAAGTAATCAGAATTCAGGAATCCGGGAAATTTTGTTTGTGGAATCCAGAATCATGTGAAATTTGTTCTTGTGGAATTTTAAATCCTGGACTTGGGAATCCGGAATTCAGCTCAAGAAATTCGGAATCCCGCTAACGATTGAAATCCGGAATCCTAGTTCCACTAACTAGGAATCCGAAATTCAATACCTGGAATTTGGATTCCACAGCGTGGAATCTAGAATCCAAAGACTGTCTTGCATTTCCTTACAGAACAAGTCATAATGAACTTTACTGACAGTAGCGAGCTAACAAATAGATCATGGAAAATCAACGGTTCCCAATTCTTGCACGAGAATTCTCCAAATAAAGACAAGACATTTAAGGTACACGAATGAGCTGCTTTGCAGACAGCAGCGAACTAATAACCTCTTTATTGGTATTTCCGACGAAATCGAAGTAGCGACGGTCGCTATATTGACGAAACGACGATATTAGAGATTAAAGCGACGACTGTTTTCCCATTTCGATCACGTTCATTTGATCTGACAGCATGAGTCTTACGATAGCGAAAAACCAAAAATCTACCGAACAGGGTGCTACACGTTCAGAGTTGAAACGGCGGTCATTGTGGTGTACCCAACTAATCCTGTGTGGGACTTGAACCTTTTTCTTATGAAAAAACTTTCTTTTGTTCGAGTAAATTTGTGGAAGGAAGACGCTTTCTCTATTTAGACTAAATGGTTAGGGCGCATGATGGAATATCAAGAGGGCAGGGAGAGGTGGTGATAGGTATATATAGGTGGGGATAGGTATATATATAGGAGACAACCTCGTTCCCAGGGTTCTCTCCTACAAGCAGAGAGAACCTGGGAACGAAGTTGGGTAGGAGTTTCGGCCGCTTCGTTCTAAGCGCATCCTCCGAGACCAAGGGGCAGCTACAATCCTCGGCAAAAATCTTGAAACACTTTCTCAGTAGTGATTTGGGTATTACAGTATACAGTGGTCTCAGTGCTTTAAAATACGCGTGGCTCAACATTGAGGGAGAGGGCACATTACAATGAGAACAAAAGTGTGAGGGGTAAAAATCTCAAGAATTTTCCAGAAAATTCAAGAGAAACGTTGTCTGTTTCAACGATTTGTGACGAGTATTGTAGTCGAAACCATTCTATCGTAACTACTAGCTGCCCCTGGGTCTCCGAGGATGTTCTAATCATTATGAACTTATCCCAACCACAGTTGTGATATTTATGTTAACCCTTTTAGCCACAAGAGTGACCAATATCAATTTCCTCCTAACAATTTCAACATATTATTAAGAGAAAAGGTTCAGAGAATTTATAAAATGATCACCAAAGAGGAAATGCTTTTATCCTTCATCATATTCTTGTCTCCAAACAGGAGTCCAAACAATAATTTCTTAGCAGATATAAAGGAATGGGCGCCATGA
>OZ038004.1:13628066-13768066 GCA_964035705.1 Porites rus | reverse complement strand
TCAACACCTCATCATTGCCAAGGAAGTTGGTGACAGGGCAGGTGAAGGATGTGCCTATTCCAATCTCGGCCATGCTTATCACAGCCTTAAAGAATTCCAAAGAGCAATAGAGTACCACAATCAACACCTCATCATTGCCAAGGAAGTTGGTGACAGGGCAGGTGAAGGATGTGCCTATTCCGATCTCGGCCATGCTTATCGCAGCCTTAAAGAATTTCAAAGAGCAATAGAGTACACCAATAAATACATCACCATTGCCAAGGAAGTTGGTGACAGGGCAGGTGAAGGATGTGCCTATGGCAATCTCGCCCTTGCTTATCACAGCCTTGAAGAATTCCAACGAGCAATAGAGTGCCACAAGCAACACCTCAGCATTACAAGGAAATCGGTGATAGGGCAGGAGTAGGATCTGCCTATGGTAATCTCGGCGTCGCTTATAAATCCCTCCGCGAATTCCAACGAGCAATAGAATACCACAAGAAACACCTCAGCATTGCCCAGGAAATCGGTGACAGGGCAGGAGAAGGAAGAGCCTATGGTAATCTTGGCTTTGCTTATCATTCCCTCAGCAAATTCCAAGGAGTAATAGAGTACCACAAGAAACGCCTCAGCATTGCCCAGGAAATCGGTGACAGGAAAGGAGAAGGAAGTGCCTATGAAAATCTCGGCGTTGCTTATGATTCCCTCAGCGAATTCCAACGAGCAATAGAGTACCACAAGAAACACCTCAGCATTGCCCAGGAAATCGGTGACAGGAAAGGAGAAGAAAGTGCCTATGGTAATCTCGGCATTGCTTATCAATCCCTCAGCGAATTTCAACGAGCAATAGAGTACCACAAGAAACACCTGAGTATTTCCCAAGAAATCGATGACAGGGCAGGAGAAGGAAGTGCCTATGGTAATCTCGGCGTTGCTTATTTATCCCTCAGCGAATTGCAACGAGCAATAGAGTACCTCAAGAAAAGCTTGAGCATTGCCCAGGAAATCGGTGACAAGAAAGGAGAAGGAAGTGCCTATGAAAATCTCGGCGTTGCTTATGATTCTCCCAGCGAATTCCAACGAGCAATAGAGTACCACAAGAAACACCTCAGCATTGCCCAGGAAATCGGTGACAGGAAAGGAGAAGGAAGTGCCTATGGTAATCTCGGCGTTGCTTATGATTCTCTCAGCGAATTCCAACGAGCAATAGAGTACCACAAGAAACACCTCAGCATTGCCCAGGAAATTGGTGACAGAAAAGGAGAAGGAAGTGCCTATGGTAATCTCAGCGTTGCTTATCGATCCCTCAGCGAATTCCAACGAGCAACAGAGTACCACAAGAAACACCTCAGCATTGCCCAGGAAATCGGTGACAGGGCAGGAGAAGGAAGTGCCTATGGTAATCTCGGCGTTGCTTATCTATCCCTCAGCGAATTTCAACGAGCAATAGAGTACCACAAGAAAAGCTTGAGCATTACCCAGGAAATCGGTAACACGAAAGGAGAAGGATGTGTCTATGGTAATCTCGGCAATACTTATCGAAACCTCAGCGAATTCCAACGAGCAATAGAGTACCTCAAGAAAAGCCTGAGCATTGCCAAGGAAGTTGGTGACAGGGAAGGAGAAGGAAGAGCATATGGTAATCTCGGCGTTTCTTATCAGTTCCTTAGTGAGTTCCAACGAGCAATAGAGTACCACAAGAAACACCTGAGCATTGCCAAGGAAATCGGTGCCAGGGGAGGAGAAGGATTTGCCTATGGTAATCTCGGCAATGCTTATAGACAACTTAGCGAATTCCAACGGGCAATGGAGTACCACAAGAAACACCTGAGCCTTGCAAAGAAAATCAATGACAGGGTAAGAAAAGTTGGTGTCTATCGTGATCTCGGCGCAGTTTATGAATCCCTCGGCGACTATCAACAAGCAATAGGGCACTACAAGCAATTCGTGAGCACTGCCAAGGAATTCGGTGAAGGGAGAGAAAAAGGAGTTTCCTATTGCCAACTCAGCAGGGCTTATTATCTTCCCAGCGACTTTAAAGAGGCAATAGAGTACTCAAAGCAACAACTGATCATTGCCGAGGAAATCGGTGATAAGATGGGAGAAGGATGCGCCCATAACGGCCTGGGTCACAATCTTTTACCATTAGGGTTTTTGAATGAAGCTTTAGATCATTTTAGATGCAGTGTCAAAATCTTTGACACAATCAGAGCCAGCTTTATTTCCGAAGATGGATCAAAAATACGTTTTCGTACGCATCGTCAATGTGCCTATACTAAATTATGGCAAGTTTTACTTATGCTTCAAAAGAAGGATGAAGCTTTATACGCTGCTGAGAGAGGACGAGCACAGGCTTTGCTCGATGCCTTAAAAGTAACTTATGGCCTTACGTCACATTCTCCCAGGCCAATTAAATCTGAAGAAGAAGTCACATATATTTCAAAGAAGACAACTGTTTTAACAGTTTTTATTGCCCTGCAATTGAAAACAGTCAATATGTGGGTATTGCGAAAAGAGGGCGACCCTATTTTTAGGCAAGCAGAGTTAGTAATTGGAGGTGCACACGAAGATTCTTTTGCTCTTCTTTTAGACACTGCTTTGAAGGGCTGGCGTCGGTATTAGGTGCGAAAATCGGTCAATGGATAAGATGAGTGATGACCAAACTTCAACTACTCGAGACGATGATCAAACATCGGAGCCCTTACAGGAGACCACCGACTGTTTACGGCCATTATATGATGCAGTTCTTGGTCCCATTGAAGACTTGCTTGATGGTAATGAACTTATTGTAGTTCCTGACGGCGCTTTGTCTAAAGCTCCTTGGGCAGCCCTGAGTGAAACTTTAAGGATCCGCACTGTTCCCTCACTGACAAGTTTGAAACTCATCACAGATTCTCCATCTGGACACCACAGTAAAAGTGGAGGCCTGCTTGTCGGAGATCCATGTTTGGTGAAAGTTACAAATAAACGGGGAAACCCCATTTATGATCAGCTGCAGTACGCAAGAATGGAAGTGGAGATGATTGGACAAATTCTAAAGAGTCAACCATTAACAGGTGAAGACGCAACCAAAGAAGCGGTACTTCAAAGAATCGCGTCAGTTTCTTTGGTTCATATCGCAGCCCACGGAAGGAAGGAAACTGGAGAAATTGTTTTGGCTCCAGACCTTCGATGGGAATCCAAGACTCCTACGCATGAGGGCTATATTTTGAAAATGTCTGATATACAAGCTGCGAAGCTGAGAGCAAGGCTAGTTGTGTTAAGTTGCTGCCATAGTGGTCAAGGACCGGTCTCGTCTGAGGGTGTGGTCGGTATGGCACATGCTTTCTTGTTTGCTGGTGCTCGTTCCGTGCTGTCGACACTCTGGGCAATTGATGACCAAGCCACAATGATGTTTATGAAATCTTTCTATCAACAACTTGCAAGCGGAGAAAGTGCAAGTGGTGCTCTTCAGAGGGTCATGAAATGTCTTCGAGACTCCCACGATTATTCTGCTCCAAAGTACTGGGCTCCTTTTGTTCTGATGGGCGATGACATTAAGATTGAATTGGAAAAAAAGTCATTGAGCAAGTCGTAAGTGGAGACTTTTTTCTTGCTGTTCTAGTAACAGAAGGCTTAAGAAGAAAAGCTAGAACCATGCTCGTGAAATTCAGATAAAAGGAAAATGACAGACTTGATAATAAAAAGAATAAATATATGTACAAAGTAAGGATGGGTTGGGTGGTAAGTGTTAAAGTATTATGGAATCACTCAAGTAAATGTTATTCCTGGCGGGTACCAACACATTTCAAAAATCAATTGAACTCTAGGCATTACTTAATGTTCTCAATTGTTAAATAGTTTAGGTCAGGGTGGATAAAAGATATATATAGGGATAAGTTTCCTACGTTTTCCTACAGTACTAGTACTATATGTAGAGAAATTCACAGCTTCATAACGAACAAACATGTCTAACATATCAAATGTTTACATTTTGCCATTTTTCATATTATTATCCATGGCATCCTAAAATTCAACGGGTTGACCTGTACTTTGTTTTTAAATGAAAGGTTAATTAATGAATCAATTGTTACTTTTTTACAGGATGCGCTGAAAGTTTGATGTCAACACAACTGCTGAAGTAGGGTGCATATATCTGGATTTCCAAAGAAAACAGTGCGTTACTTAATAGAGGAATTTCCTGAGAGGGGATTTTAGTAAAAACGCTTGTTTCCAGTTAAGCCATTTTTTCTCAGAAGATATTAGAGAGATTTAGAGTCAAGCTTACTGCAAACGTCTGCAGATTCAAGTTGCAAATTCCTCAAAATAGAAAATATGCAGATAAAAACAGCTCAAAGCAATTTTTATGGATAAAGCTAACGTGAAACTAACCATTTTGTTGTAGATTCAATTAACAGTAAACAATAAGTAAGGGAAAAACTTGGTCACATGGTACAAATCTAAGTCTGCCGTAAACGTGACTCTAAATCTCTCTTAACATCAAAAAAATGTTTTAATCAAAGGGAATACAGTATACTGTGGAGCTCTATATTAGCGACGGCTACACTTACCAATTTTAACTTAAGAAAAAGACAATTTTCGTGGATAAAGTACTTAATGTTGTTTACCGTACTTAAAGTAGTTACTGTACAGTATGTTGCCCAGTATCCGGACGGTAGCAGTATCCGGACACTTGAAACAAAAACTCAATTTTTGAGGCGCCCTTTTCAGTTCTCGGTAAACAAAGTATTTCGAATGAAAGCTGAACATTTCAGCTTTAAGATGAAAGTTTTGGCGATTTGAAAGCTTGCGAAACAGTCGAGAAAGACGCCGTTCTGTTCAGGTGAGTAAACTTTTCGTGGCTAATATTTACGCTGTTTACTGCGCAGTAAAATTAGTGCTGGTCAGAAAAGGGAGGGTAATGTGTGTTATTTTCAAAGAAACTGTTCTATTTTTAAAGTGAAGATAGTTAAGGAAGTCAGGTTTTCAGAAAGTTTATTAATTCTTCTTGAAATTCGATTTGTTTGGAATAACGGAGGCCAGAAACATTCACTAAGTTTTGATGTCATGTGCCCAGTATCCGGACAGATTTTTCTTTGCTGTACAGAATCGATGAATTAGCTGTGTAATTTATCCGGATAAGATTTATTTCATATCAGTAACTATAATTAAAGGTTAGGATATATGATATAGTCGTAAAATGTAAATCTACTCAACTCCGTATGCAAATTTTCTTCACTCATTCAGAGGCGACTTGATTTCATGTGCACGGCTTGTTTCGCGTGACTGCATTTTCTATATATACAACTGAAAGCGTCTGAGTTGAACCTGGAATTCTCATACTTTCCCCAGTTGTTACTGCTAGAATGGGGTTGCAACGGTCTGAAAAATGTCACAAAGGGATTGAGAGATGTGAAAGAAGGAAAAATTAGTGCTAGAAAAGCAGGCTTATTGTGGGGACTGACCATGAAGAAATCAACACTGCAGGTCAGACTAAATAGGGGAGTGACCTTTGACCGTTGGGTTAAGGTCCCTTCCCCAAGCTCTTTTTTAAAATTAAAAATGAAGAAAGAAAGTCGTTTGCAGATGGGCTAATTTAGCTTGCAAACTGCGGCTTCAGCATGTCCACGGATACCTTCCTTAAATCAGTGAAAAAGTTCCTAGACAAGGAAGTAAGAATTATACCATTTTTAAAACAGCCGCTCGCGTTCCCCACCATACCCCAATCATTTGTTATGTTTTATTTCACGATGCTAGGTTATATTTTTGGAATCGATTGCCAGATTACTTTGCAGGTGCAAAAGAAGCTTATGAGTCGCTAGCCTGTCGAAATTTATGTACAGTTACGTTGTTATTGTTGTGTCCGGATACTGGGCCAGCTGTCCGGATACTGGGCAACTTAGGAGCTCTGCAAAAGTATTAATTTCGCGATGGAAACAAAGGCAAACAAGTTAAATTGTCTTTCTTCATATTAAGGACTAGATAGATTTTCTCTGGGCCAAATTTCAGAGCTCTTACGATTAACAAAGGAAAGTTATTGCAATCTTAAACTGAAGTGTCCGGATACTGGGCAACATACGGTAAGCATTACGTGCATTCTGAACGTGTCTGAGTTTAGCGGGTCACTTCAGTAGTTTAAGGTCTGGGTTAAAAGGGTGTGTTTCATACGATTGATCCTCTCTTACCCTGAACTAGTATTCAAAAAAAAGGAATATGTTCATGTCTTGGGGATCCTTAACGTATAAATTGGCGGAGAGTACAAACTGCAGACTGCAGACTATTGTTTTCAGGGTTAGAAAACAATGGAACTATTGTTGTCACGTTGTCATTTTCATGGTAAAACTGTGGTTTGCAGCAGTCTACAGTCTGCATTTTGTATTGACGGTATAAATTGGGACACACATTGTGTCACTTCATTAAAACTGTTCTTAAAATCAAGGAAAATGGGATTTCAGGGCCGAGTTGAACTTGTATGGATAAATTATTAGAGTTTCATACAAAGAGTAAATTGTTTGCCTTCCATGTTTGGGATTGAATATGCTCTAAGTTTTTACAGTAAGTTTTGGACGTATACTGAATTGCTTGTGCAGAGACAAGAGCGAGCGACTGCTGGCGAATTACATCGTCTGAGAATGATCAGAGTAACTTTTGCCTTGTTTTAATAACCTTTTTTTGGAAAAGTGTTGTCAGATAGTCCCTCACTGTATGCAAAGGAGGGAAAAGGGGTCAGAAATTTAATTTTCATCCATAAACAAGATTTATTTCCCTTCTCTTTTTTTCAACCACCACTTCCTTGAAAAGCTGAATGTCAATCCGCATCTGTCTCTGCATTTGTAGACTGTTTCTTCTGCTATTAAACTAGGGTTAAATCTTAATCTTGTTTCTTATTTAAATACTGCGAGTCAATTCAGTCATATATTAAAACGTTTACGTGTGTACCATTGCGTTAGTGGTCCAATAGCTGTAATTGATGTCACCTTTAAAGTATCCACACAGTGGAAGAGATTAGATAAAGATTTTGGACGCTCCAATAACGTAATGATGTTTTGTTGTAATTGTGTTAGTTTGTAAAAGTTCGGCTTTTTATCAAATAGATCAGTTCCAGATCAAAACACGTACACAGCAACGTTCTGCGGTTTGGCGTTTGGAAATCACAGCAATCGTTCAAGCTATCATCATTCTATCGAGAATCTGACCAATTTTTACTACCTCTAGCTTGCTTTTCTCTAGGCCATTGACTTTTAGCCACCCCTTAGTTATATTATTTAAAGGAGCTGCTTTAATTTAGGGATGTCACCATTAGAAAAAAGGATAGGAGGTTGGGGGGAGGCAAACGCATTAGTAAGAAAAAAATCTCCACACGCACCATGACCAAAAAAGCTGTTCGAGGAGGAAAAATAGATTTCCACCTGAGGGGTAAAGAGAAAACTTTCATAGACCTCCCAAATATTGAACCCAGCCCCTTTACTAACCTAATGGTTCATCCCTTATAACGCCCCATGTAAGGGAATCCTGAATCTGAGAAAAATTTGCATCTGAAATCCGGAATCCTGGGCTTTCGAGTCCGGAGTACAGCTCAAATGCGGAATCCGTGACGTGGAAACCAGAATCCCAGACTATCGTGGATTCTCTTACATGGGGTGACTTATAGGTCGGCTTGTTGAACTGCGTCTACTTGATCCCAACACGTAGCACGATACAATGTTTAGTTTCTGATGTTACCTTCAAAGAAGTAATCTTTGTATTAAACGTGAAGAAAACGAGATATTTACTGTGATTGTTGATCTCTTCGATGCCTTAAACCATTTTAAAACAACTTCTCCTTGAATTGGAATAGTCAATATTTGATTAACAAACCACTCCCCCCTCAAAGGCGCGAAACAGTTTCGATTCTAGGACGTTTTTCACATATTTTAAGGCAAGTTTCTGATTCTGTCATCAAATTATCCCGCTAGGTAAATCGGTTTTCAAGCAAGAAAATCCAACTTTCGAGCAGAAGATTGATGAAAACCATTTGACCTTGTTTCGCCATACAATGTCATAAGCATAAAGGCGCCAAAAACTCATTCCATTATATTTTCAAAGAGTACCATGGTAGTGACCCACAACCGTGCAACGGGTCTCTTGGCAGCCAAATGACTCAGTAAAACAAAAACGTGTTCAAACCGATTTTCCCCATTCAGGGATGTACCTTTGAAACAGCAAAGGAAACTTTTGTCCATATTTACCAAAACTAGAATTTCAACGGTAATCCAAGCAATCCTGCCACTTTCAATTGAAGCAGCACCGATCTAGAAAGTGGATCGTCTCATAACGGATAGGTTTCTGTGCAACTCTTTGTCGCAGTGTGAACGGGTAACGGGTATTCGAACCGTGGCGAAAATAAAAGAGTAGGAGGGAGAACTGGAACCCAGAAAGACGGAAGTAAATATAAGCGGAAGCGAGGATTGGTATTTAGTCGCCAAACCCTCTCTGCCAACTACTCCAGACTCGTACCCAGTCGCTACTTATTTATCCCTACGTGCATCAACCTAACCCCAATCTTCTCTCACCCCAAAAACACATCAATAGCGACTGGGTACGAGTCTTCAACTGCTCCGTGTGAACGACCTTGTTCCTGTTCTTTTTGTTCCTACTATAACGGATAAACGGATAGCTTTTCACGTGGACATGAAAAGCTATTCGGCATAATGTAGACATTCATAGATTTTCCTCTCCAGGCATGGGCAAAGTTAAGTACACACCTGGTCAATCGCAAAGCATGCATTATTCTTTTAATCATATTTCTAAATATGGTAATGTTTGCGAGTTGGATAAACTATATATATTGAACACCTTTTGAATGAGATTTTGTGATAGGTCGAGGTGTTACCAACCGAGCCGAAGGTTATGGCTGATAACGCTTACCGAGACCTTGATTATTCCAGATATCACAAAAAGCTAAACTAATCACACATTGGTTTGAAGAAAATAACAACACAACGTCGCACGGAACATAGCATTGCGCGCGCAAACTGCAGACAAGTCAGTTATCTGCTGGCAGAAAATTAACTAATCTGTAGGTTGCGCTGATTTTCAAATAACATTAACTGTAGGCTCTTAGCCAATGAGACAGAATGTAGTGAGTACAATTTATAATAATTTTATTTATATGTCTATGAAATTTATTTCAAATTAGATATCTTGCAAACGGAATTGCAAGGAAAAAATTCACGCACAGAGTTATTAGTCATTATAATAATAAAGGATGGTTGAGAATATAAGTGGGGATGGGAAAGACAAAAAAAATAAAATTCAAGAGGAAAAAAACATAACGTAGCTAGTCCTTGATTAAACCCCTCGCCAGTAGATGGATGTGGCGTTGTCTCCAAACGGGAGTCTAAAGATTGATATGGCGACTATTATTGTCGTTGTTTTCCCACTTTGGCCAATTTTTTGTGGCGTTATCATTTCTAAATCTACCCATTATTATTTCATTATGCACCTATCAGTGTAAATCCCGTGGGGGGGGGGGAGTGCGGGCAAGGGGAGGGGATTTGATGCCTGGGACTATCACCGCTGTCGGGCTTTTGATTGTGTGAAGCGACCCCGGGGTCGGGACATTTGACTTTGACCGACAGAAGCCTGGTATCAATTCAGAAGCAGTTACCAAGTCTGTCCCTCGAGGCTTCCTGAAAGTCACGCTGTTGGAGAAAGGTATGAAGTTTTCATTTGTTTTAATCGCCATAATCCGATACTTTAAACTGTCATCTAAACAGATAATGTCTATTTTGAGGAAGTTTTTATCTTCAAGTTCCCATCTGATTGTAAAACTCGATTGAAATCGAATTCCACCATGAAAGTCAGAGGATTTTTTATGGGTCACTGATCCGACCTGTTTAGACATGTTGAGCAGATGTTATAAAGCATTTTACGTTTTATTAATATTATATAGCACGGTCAATCTTCCTGGAGTGATTTTGTTGTTCAAGATAAGATATGCTAGTGGAGAGAGAAAATACTTAATTACAGCGAGTAATTTAATGGAGCTTCCGTTAACCGTAAATAAAAGTAGTAACAACGTGTTTGAAATGTTCTTTTATTCGTTTTATATAGTATTATAGCATTGTTTGTTTAGATTTTTCCCCTGAGGTGGGGGCTTTTTTGACACTTTTGATTGACCTTTCGTTTCCCACCCTGGGGAATTTGATCGAAAAATTTTAAAATTTGTCAAATCCCCACCCCTTGCCCGCACTCCCCCCCCCCCCCCCCCCCCACGGGGTTTACATTGATAGGTGCATTATTAACACAACTTCTTGTAAAACTTTCTTAGCAGATATAAAAGAATGGGTACTATGAACTTTTGAATGAGGTGGAAGAAACTGCAAGCGTGGTTTACGAGGACATTCTAGACTGGATTCAGCAAAAGCTACCTTGAACTAATTGTTGAAACTGCATAACTTTCTATCTGGATTCGTATAGACGGGGTCTTAAACCACTCCTGACAGCGGTTTAAAAAAGATAGTAGGCTGATTTAGCAATAGAACGGGAACGTCAGTTGACGATGACGCGCGCAAGTCAAACAACTGGCTTGACCAATGGCAGAGCAGCAAATTGAGCACCGGAAGTCGCGTTCAGTCCTTTCCGCGCGCTTTCCCGTCATCAACTGATGTTCCCGTTCTGTTGCTAAATCAGCCTAATGCTTCGGCGAGAGGATACACTGGTTTGGCGCGTGGACGGAAGGCCGATTCATGTGAAAAATATATATAAATGCGGTTTCAAAAATATCCCGACCGGATTTTTGTGGACGGGGCTTTTCACGATAGTGTCAATCTACAAATATGACCAGAATCATTTCATGTTTTCATTTCTTTCAAATTTAATTCGGTAAATTCCGAAGCCTTAATTTGCATGAGAAAGCCAAATTCTGAAGGATTCTAAAAAGGGCCGTTTTTACGATGACGTCATTTTACTATACGAGATTCCTTCAGGGTTTTGCTTTCTTCTGCAAGTTAGGGCTTTTGTTTTTTAAACCTCAGTGGGATTACCAAATTTAAACATGAAAGGAAAAAATGAAATGAATTTCTTTATTAGCAAAAACAAGTCATCGCGTAAATAGCCAATTAGGCCCCGTGGCCCCAGTCTATTCTGAACTGCTGCATTTTTCGAACTGGGGGGGTGACCCTTGATATAGGTTTAATAAACAAAACAAATACTCTGCACGTGCTTCGCACGTTTTTATAAATTTTTATTCGCCATCACTACGTTATATAGAGGACATAAGCACCCAGAGACAAATTTCTTTTTCTCTATTTACACTTTGATGTCAGTGCTCCTTAAACATTCATTTCGACGGAAAAATCACCTACATTTGACCAACTTAGCCTGTTACTAACCCCCACAAATTTTAAAAGTACGCCAAATACTTTTATAAATGACGTTTCGCTACCGTCGCCTCCCTAATGTCGGGCGTATTAAATCTCGAGCAACTGACGTTCAGTCAGAGTCAATATCTGTATTTTAACGTCATACGTTAGAAGTTATGTCTCACGTTAGGTTGTTTGCTTTGGACTAGCAAAGGTACCAGGACGATCACGAAAAGGACCCCGCGTGGTTTTGCCTTCCGGTCCTTGCGTGAACACCCCGGCGCGCTAAAATTGACCGGAAACCTCAGAGATGAAAATACCGGTCACCTGGAGCGAGCGGCGACAAAGAGAAGAGATAGCCTGGGGACGAGATTGATTTACAGTTTGATGTTCCTAAATAATAATAACCTGCGATCATGTTCTCCCTAAAAGAAAACGTAAAACGCCTGTTCAAAAAAAAAACAAAGAAACATGAAAAACTGTATAGGTGTACGCTTTACACTATTTTCTTGTTTCTGTTTTCGTCTTTTGTGGCTTTATGGTTCGTATTTTTGGATTCTGTTTCAGTTTTGTGGTTTAATTTTGTATTTTTGTGTGTGTTTTCGGTTGGGGATGCTTATTTCCGTTTTGGGATTTGTGTTTCTGTTTTCTGGTAGTGTTTTTCTGTTTTGGGTTTGTTCACTTCTATTTTTGTTGTTGTTGTTGTTGTCTTGTGGTTTTTTGTTTCTATCAGCCACCCTATATATTTGATAGTCCTCGGTATTTAAATCCAACCACTGGAGAACACTTCAAAACTCCGTTAAAAATTTCTTCACAGATATCAAATCGTTCAGGTAAGAAATAATGTCCTTTAACTTGGAATTTTTCTAATCAGATATTTCTGCAAGGTTTATTTTGATTTCCTGCAGTAGTTTCTTTCCCTCTCTTTTTTCACTTAGAAATAATTAATAATAAGTTTAGTAGACCGGTTTGCGACGGCGAAGCAAAGTATGTTTGTTCGATGTTAAGCAAGACGTCCGACTAGAATATTGTTAAAGCCGATTTGTGTTTCTCTACCTTCGTCGTCTCCCTTTTCCGCTTCTCTCTTCCACCTCCCTTCCACCCTCTACCCCTACCCCTCCTCATGGCTACATAATAAATCGCGCCTTTCGCAGGAAAAAAGTGTCTAACTGAAATTTCGTATCTCCGCACGGCCATGTAATATCCTCTATGTGCTACATATTCGGCCATAAAAACAATGTTCCGATCCATACATTAAAGGTGAATTATTCAAAACCCTCAAAATTGACCTAAAAATCGACCTCAGAACACCCGGCCCAAAAAAGGCTTATCTATATACCTCACACCAAAACAGGGATAATCGAGCTAAAACATTGGCATAATGTATAAGTCTCTATGATAGTAACTAAGTGTACCAAATTTGAGCAAAATCGACCGACACCTATTTCCAATCCTCCCTCAGGCAGAAGCTCTCAACTATATTTTCATTTGGTATCACAGGAGTTTGAAATATCATGTTTAGTTTTTGTACTTAATGAAACCTTTCTTGTTTTCTGAATATTTAAGTAGGGTACAAAGGAGATTTTTTACTTTCAACTAAGTTTATAGAAAGAAGTTTAAAAGGAATGTGCTTGAAATATTGTGTTATAACACCAATATTCAGAAATCGACAAAAAAATTCAGAAGATTTGTCAGTTAGAGTAAGTCTAGGGTGGAAGGAGTGGAAAGTTCTAGCTACCTTATCGGTCTAATGGGAACATATCTAAGACTTCAAATGTATTAATGAGAATTATTTTTGTTTTTTCCCTATCTCCACGCTCCTTTAAAGAAGCATTATTCCCAAGAAACAGTTCCACTGTCTTTGAATACTAAAAAATTCGAAATGGCAGAAAGAATACTACAAGATATAGCTGAACAAAAAAAGCGTCTCGCAATAGCGCAAATCAACAAAAACACGGAAGAGAAAGCAGATGCCTACTACAATCTAGGCATAGCTTATTACTCCCTCGAGGACTTCCATCGAGCAATAGAGTACCTCAAGCAATACCTGAGCATTGCTGAGGAAATCGGTGACAGAGCAGGTGCAGGACTTGCCTATGGCAATCTCGGCTCTGCTTACCAATCCCTTGGTGACTACCAAAGAGCAACAGAGTACCACAATCAAGACCTCAGGATTGCCAAAGAAGTTGGTGACAGGGCAGGTGAAGGATGTGCCTATGGCAATCTCGGCCTTGCTTATCACAGTCTTGAAGAATTCCAACGAGCAATAGAGTGCCACAATCAACACCTCAGCATTGCCAAGGAAGTTAGTAACAGGGCATGTCAGGGCAAAGCTTATCTCAATCTCGGCCTTGCTTATGACAGCCTTGAAAAATTCCAACAAGCAATAGAGTACCACAATCAACATCTCAGCATTGCCAAGGAACTTGGTGACAGGGTAGGTCAAGGCGACGCCTATTCCAATCTCGGCGATGCTTATCACAGCCTTAAAGAATTCCAAAGAGCAATAGAGTACACCAATAAATACATCACCATTGCCAAGGAAGTTGGTGACAGGGCAGGTGAAGGATGTGCCTATTCCAATCTCGGCCATGCTTATCACAGCCTTAAAGAATTCCAAAGAGCAATAGAGTACCACAATCAACACCTCATCATTGCCAAGGAAGTTGGTGACAGGGCAGGTGAAGGATGTGCCTATTCCAATCTCGGCCATGCTTATCACAGCCTTAAAGAATTCCAAAGAGCAATAGAGTACCACAATCAACACCTCATCATTGCCAAGGAAGTTGGTGACAGGGCAGGTGAAGGATGTGCCTATTCCGATCTCGGCCATGCTTATCGCAGCCTTAAAGAATTTCAAAGAGCAATAGAGTACACCAATAAATACATCACCATTGCCAAGGAAGTTGGTGACAGGGCAGGTGAAGGATGTGCCTATGGCAATCTCGCCCTTGCTTATCACAGCCTTGAAGAATTCCAACGAGCAATAGAGTGCCACAATCAACACCTCAGCATTGCCAAGGAAGTTGGCAACAGGGCATGTCAAGGCAAAGCTTATCTCAATCTCGGCCTTGCTTATCACAGCCATGAAGAATTCCAACAAGCAATAGAGTACCACAGTCAACACCTCAGCATTGCCGAAGAAGTTGGTGACAGGGTAGGTCAAGGCGACGCCTATTCCAATATCAGCGATGCTTATCGCAGCCTTAAAGAATTCCAAAGAGCAATAGAGTACACCAATAAATACATCACCATTGCCAAGGGAGTTGGTGACAGGGCAGGTGAAGGATGTGCCTATGGCAATCTCGGCTGGAATTATGCCTCCCTCAGCGAATTCCAACAAGCAATAGAGTACCACAATCAACACCTCAGCATTGCTAAGGAAGTTGGTAACAGGGCATGTGAAGGCAAAGCCTATTGCCAACTCGGCTATATTTATATGCATCTCTACGAATACCAACGAGCAATGGAGTACACCAATAAAGGCCTAATAATTGCCAAGGACGTTGGTGACAGGGCAGGGCAAGGGCAAGGCTATGGCAATCTCGTCGATATTTATTTAACTCTCGGCGAATTTCAACGAGCAATAGAGTACACCAATAAATACATCATCATTTGCAGGGAAGTTGGTAACAGGGCAGGGCAAGGGCAAGGCTATTGCACTCTCGGCATTATTTATAAATTTCTCGGCGAATACCAACAAGCAATAGAGTACACCAATAAAGGCATCATCATTGCCAAGGAAGTTGGTGACAGGGCAGGGCAAGGGAAAGCCTATCACAATCTCGGCGCTATTTATCTCCGCCTTGAAGAATTCCAAAGAGCAATGGAGTGCCAGAAGAAACACCTGAGCATTGCCAAAGAAGTCGGTGACAGAGGAGACACAGGACATGCCTATTCAAGCATCGGCGAAGTTCATTATTCCCTCGGCGACGTGCCACGAGCAATGGAGTACTACAAGCAAGACCTGAGCATTGCCGAGGAAATCGGTGACAGGAATGGACAAGGACATGTCTATTGCCGCCTCGGAGCATGTTATAGAAAACTCCACGACTTGAAGGAAGCAATAGAGTGTTACAAGCAACACCTGAGCATCTCCGAGGAAATCGGTCACAGGAGAGCAGAAGCATGTGCACATAAAGATCTGGGTCACTCTTTTTTGGAATCACATTCTTTGAATGAGGCTTTAGAACATTTTAGATGCTCTGTTAAAATCTATGACACTATTAGAGCCAATTATATCTCGGAAGATCAATTGAAAATAAATTTCTTTACGGGTCATCGATGTGCCTATACTCATTTATGGCAGGTTTTAGTAATGCTTCAAAGGAATGATGAGGCTTTATACGCTGCTGAGAGGGGACGAGCACAGGCTTTGCTCGATGCCTTAAAAGTAACTTATGGCCTTACATCACTTTCTCCCAGGTCAACTGAAAGTGAAGAAGAAGTCACAAATATTTCAAAGAAGACAACCGTGTTAACAGTTTTTCTTGCCCTGGAAGAGAACACACTCAATATGTGGGTATTGCGAAAAGAGGGCGACCCTATTTTTAGGCAAGCAGAGTTTGAAATTGGAGGTGCACACGAAGATTCTTTTGCTATCCTTTTAGACATTGTTTTGAAAAACATTAGGGCTGGTGTCGGTATTAGGTGCGAAAATCGGTCAATGGATAAGCTGAGTGATGACTCAACTCCCTCAAGTACTCAAGACGACAATCAAACATCGGAGCCATCACAGGGGACCACCGACCTTTTACAGCCATTGTATGATGCAGTTCTTGGTCCCATTGAAGACTTGCTTGATGGTGATGAACTAATTGTAGTTCCTGATGGCGCTTTGTCTAAAGCTCCTTGGGCAGCCCTGAGTGAAACTTTAAGGATCCGGACTGTTCCCTCACTGACAAGTTTGAAAGTCATCACAGATTCTCCAAGTGAATACCACAGTAAAATTGGAGCCCTGCTAGTTGGAGAGCCATGCTTGAAGAGCATTACAGATAAACAAGGGAACCCCAATTATGATCCTCTGAAGTACGCAAAAATGGAAGTGGAGATGATTGGAGAAATTGTAAAGAGTCAACCCTTAACAGGTGAAGATGCAACCAAAGAAGCAGTACTTCAGAATATCGGGTCAGTTGCTTTGGTTCACATCGCAGCTCACGGAAGGAAGGAAACTGGAGAAATTGTTTTGGCTCCAGACCCCCGATGGGAATCCAAGACTCCTACGGAGGAGCAATATATTTTGAAAATGTCTGATATACAAGCTGTGAAGCTGAGAGCAAGGCTAGTTGTGCTTAGTTGCTGCCATAGTGGTCAAGGAAAGGTTTCGTCTGAGGGTGTGGTCGGTATGGCACGTGCTTTCTTGCTTGCTGGTGCTCGTTCCGTGCTGTCGACACTCTGGGCAATTGATGACGAAGCCACAATGATGTTTATGAAATCTTTCTACCAACAACTTGCAAGAGGAGAAAGGGCAAGTGTTGCTCTTCAGAGGGCCAGGAAATGTCTTCGAGAGTCCCAAGATTATTCTGCTCCAAAGTACTGGGCTCCTTTTGTTCTGATGGGCGATGACGTTAAGATTGAATTGGAAAAAGAGTCATTGAGCAAGTCGTAAGTGGAGATTTTTTCCTTGCTGTTCTAGTAACAAAAGGCTTTTGAAGAAAAGCTAGAACCATTCTTATCAAATTCTGATAAAAGGAAAATGACAGACTTGATAATAAAAAGAATAAAAATATGTACAAAGTAAGGATGGGTTGGGAGGTAAGTGTTAAATTATTATGGATTCACTCAAGTAAATGCTATTCCTAACGGGCTACTAACACATTTCAAATATCAATTGAACACTAGGCATTGTTTAATGTTTTCAATTGTTAAATATTTTAGGTCAGGTGTAGATAAAAGATATACATAGGGAATAAGTTTCCCTCGTTTTTCTACAGGACTAGTACGTAGAGAAATTCATAGCTTCAAAACGAACAAATATGTCTAACATGTTAGATGTTTTTCATTTTGCTATTTTTCATATCATCATCCATGGCATCCTAAATTTAACTCTTTGACCTTTATTTTGTTTTGAAATGAAAGATTAATTAATGTATCAATTGTTACTTTCTTTACAGAGATGCGCTGAAAGTTTGATGTCAACACAACTGCTGAAGTAGCGTGTATATATCTGGATTTCCCCAAAGAAAGAACTGCGTTATTTAATAGCTGTCCTCAATGGGGAGTTTGGTAAAAAAGCGTGTTTTCATTTTAGTCATTTTTTGTCAGAAGATATTAAAAAGAGAGATTTATAGTCACGCTAACGGCAAATGGCAAACGTCTACAGATTCAAGTTGAGAATTTCTCAAAATAGAAAATATGCAGATAAAATGAAAACAGCTCAAAGCAATTCTTATGGATAAAACTAACTTGAAACTAACAATTTTTTGTAGATTAATTAACAGCAAACGAGAAAGCTCGAGAAGTAAAGGGAACACTTAGTCACGTGGTACAAATCCACGATTTGCCGTAAACGTAACTCTAAATCTCTCTAATTAATAACATCAAAAAAAAGTTGTAGATCAAAGGGCATACTGTATACTGTGGAGCTCTATATCAGCCACTGCTACACTTATCAATTTTAACTTAGGAAAAAGACAAACAATTTTCGTGGGGAAAGAACTTAACGTTGTTTACAAGTATTTCGTTACTCCCGCGAAACTGACTGAGTAGTAGTATAGATGATTGCCCCTTTCTCTTGTAACCTACCTTAACCGGCAAATTATAATTTGGCAAAGGAAAATTGCATTGTAATAATCGTAATATTGATGATAATAATAATCACCATCATCATAATCTTAATAACTCCTTTTCAGTTTTTTTCCCTCGGCTTTAAAGCAAATGACTGAAACAAAAAATTCAAATTGATTTAACGGGTTTAACCCTCGGACGTACACGTAAATTCATACCCCAAACGTGGTATAAGGGGGAGGGGCGGATAGAACCCCTCCCTAGAGTTTTTGATAATTTGCAGTATTTCGAAACGATTTTTCGTGCAGTGGAAAGCTTTTGATCTACTCAACAAGATGAGGTTTATTTTTAATGGGTGGTGGCGCTACTGGAGGCCTGTGACGTCACCAACAATGGTCGCCATCTTGGATTTCATCAAGAATTAGAAATCAGAAAAAATCGCGATAAATGATAATTTTCTGTGTTTTACATGTAAAATAACACATAAATAAGCCCTTTGCATCATTTCATTGACAATTTTTACTTTTATTGTTGAAAAAAGTTTAAAGAACATGCATTTTCACTCAAAAATGGCTTGATAACCTGCTACTTATGGATGTCATATGTCGTAACCATAGTAACTGACCATCACTAAACTTATCTCAAATTGCGCGCGAGGGATAAACGAACAGCTACTGAAAACGTCAGGTGCTGTTTTTTATCGTCTAAAAAAATCAAAAAAACCTCAGGGGGGGCAGCTAACCACTCTCCCTCCCCTTATACGTCCGAGGGTTAAGAATCCCAAGTCTCCCAACGGGACGGAGACGAACCAATTAACTATATACAAGCGTGGCCGTGGTTTCAGTAGAGTTATTCAGATTTAAATCAGATAATTTTTAAAATTTAAGAATGCACTGTAAGTATTTTCTGAACCGCGGGTCACAAGTTTCATTGGTTTAAGGTTTGAGTTAAAAGGGTGTATTACGTTTTATATGACTGATCCCCGGTTTCCCAGAACTGGTATTATTTTTTTAAAAAAATTAATATGTCCATGTCTTCTTGATCTTTAATGTATAAATTGGTGGACAGTACAAAATGCAGACTGCAGACTGACTGCAGACCATTCTTTTCAGGGTTAGAAAACAATGGGACTATCAGCGGCTTCATAGCTTAGTTGGTTAGAGCGTCGTACCGGTATCGCGAGGTCACGGGTTCAAATCCCGTTGAAGTCCTGATTTTTTTGTTTTCAGGCTTCTTACGCTATTGCATAAATTGCGTTCACAACTGCGAGGATCATTCTTCATTTGATTTTATTCCCGCAATTCTCATATATGATTTATTTCATATGCATTTGTCAATGGGACTATTGTTGTCACGTTCTATTTGCATGGTGAAAACAATGTTTTGCACTGAGAGCCGTCTGCAGTCTTCATTTTATACTTATGTTATATATTGGGACACACATTGTGTCACTTAATTAAAACTGTTTTTAAATTCAAGTAAAATGGGATTTCAGAGACGAGTTTAACTTCTATGGATAAATTATTAGCGTTTCATACAAAGAGTAAAACATTTTGCCTTCCACGTTTGGGAATGAATATGCTCGTAGTTTTAACAGTAAGTTTAGGACGATACACCGAATAGCCTGCACGGAGACAGGAGCGAGTGACCGCTGGCGACTTGGACCGTCTGACAATCATTAGAGTGACTTTTGCCTTATTTTAATAACCCTTTTTTGGGAAAAGCGTTGCCAGATAGTCCTTCCATGCCTGCAAACAAAGGAAAAAGGGCCCGAAATCTAATTTTCAACCGAAAACAAGATTTATTTTCCTTCTCTATTTTCTCACCACCACTTCCTTGCAGAGCTGAATCCGCCTCTCTCTCTGCACTCGTAGACTATTTGTTCTGCCATTAAACTAGGTTTAACTCTTAATCTTGTTTCTTAATTACTTCGAGTCATTTCAATCATAAAAAACGTTTTCGTGTACTGTTGCGTTACTGGTCCAACAGCTTTAGTTGATGTCGACTTTAAAGTATCCAAACAGTGGAAGAAATTAGATTAAGATTTTGGACGCTCCAATAACTTAATGATGTTTTGTCGTAATTGTGCTAGGTTGTAAAAGTTGGGCTTTTAATCAAATAGATCAGTTCCAGAACACGTATACAGAACGTTGTCAGGTTTGGCGCTAGGAAATCACAGCAATCGTTCAAGCTATCATCATTCTATCGAGAATCTGACCAATTTTTACTGCTTCTAGATCGCTTTCCTCTAGGGCATTGACTCTCAGCCATCCCTAAGTTATTTAAAGGAGCTGCTTTAATGTTACGGATGTCACCATTAGAAAAAAAGGATAGGAGGTTGGCGGAAGGCAAACGCATTAGTAAGAAAAGAATCTCCACACGCACCATGATCAAAAAAGCTGTTCGAGGAGGAAAAATAGATTTCCACCTCAGGTGTAAAGAGAAAACTTTCAAAGACCTCACAAAAATTCAACCCAGCAACTTTACTTTCCTAATGATTCATCCCTTATACCGCCCCATGTAACAGAATCCGGAATCTGGGAAAAATTTGCATGTGAAATCCGGAATCCTGGGCTTTGGAGTCCGGAGTACAGCTTTAAGAATCCGGACTCCCACTAGCAAGAATTGAGAATCCAAGTTCCACTGAAAAAGACTGGAATCGAGTACCTGTAATCTGGAATCCGTGAAGTGGAATCCAGAATCCAAGACTATCTTGGATTGCCTTACATGGGGTGACTTATAGGTCGATACAATGTAGCACGATACAATGTTTAGTTTCTGATGTTACCTTAAGATAACTAATGTTGTATTAAACCTGAAGAAAACGAGATGTTTACTGTGATTGCTGATCTCTTCGATGCCTTAAACCATTTTAAAACAACTTCTCCTTGAACTGGAATAGTCAGTATTTGATTAACAAACCACTCCCCCCTCAGAGACGCCAAACATTTCCGATTCTAGGACGTTTTTTTAAAATTTTAAGGCAAGTTTCTGGTTTTGTCATCATCCCGCTAAGTAAATAGGTCTTCAAGCAAGAAAACCCAACTTTCAAGCAGACGTTTGATGAAAACCATTTGACCTCGTTTCGCCATACAACGTCATAAGAAGCATAAAGGCACCAAAAACTCATTCCATTATATTTTCAAAGAGTACCATGGTAGTGACCCCCCTGTCACGGGTCTCTTGGCAGCCAAATGACTCAGTAAAACAAAAACGTGTTCAAACCAATTTTCGACATCCAGGGATGTACCTTTGAAACAGCAAAGGAAACTTTTGTCCATATTTATCAAAACAAGAATTTCATCGTTAATCCAAGCAATCTTTGCACTTTCACTTGAAGCAGCACCGATCTAGAAAGTGGATCGTCTCATATCGGATAGGTTTCTGTGCAACTCTTTGTTGCAGTGTGAACGGGTAAAGGGGATTCGAACCGTGGCGTTAATAACAGAGTAGGAGGGAGGACTGGAACCCAGAAAGACGGAAGTAAATATTAAGCGGAAGTAAGGATTGGGAATAATTTTGCCAATCCCTCTCGGCCAACTACCCCAGACTCGTACCCAATCGCTATTTATTTATCCCCGCACGCCTCAATCTTCTCTCCAATCTCCAATCTTCTCTCATCCCAAAAACACATAAATAGTGAGTGGGTGCGATTGTAGACATTTATGGATGTTCCTCTCCAGGCATGGGCAAAGTCAAGTTTAAGTACACACCTGGTCAATCGTGAAGCATGCACTACTGCAAACTTTAATCATATTTCCAAACATGGTCAGTAAAATTTTAACCAGTGCCCATATTGAACATCTATCAAATGAGATTTTGTGATAGCTGGAATAATCAAAGGTCTAGGTGTTACCAGCCGAGCCGAAGGCTGACGCTAGCTGATAACACTTACCGAGACCTTGATTATTCCAAATATCACAAAAAGCTAATCTAATCACACATTGTTTTGAAGAAAATAACAACACACCGTCGCACGGAACATAGTTTGACATTGCTCTTGTAAATCATGCATTGCGCGCGCAAACTGCAGACAAGTCAGTTATCTGCTAGCAGATCCGAATTAACTAATTTGTAGGTTGCGCTGATTTTCAAATTACATTAACCGTAGGCTCTTAGCCAATGAGAAGGCATGTAGTGAGTACAATTTATAATAATTTTATTTATATGTATATAAATTTATTTATCGCAAACGGACTTGCAAGGAAAACAAAAAATTCATCCACAGAGTTATTAGTCATTATAATGAAAAAAAAGGATGGCTGAGAATATAAGTGGGGACTGGAAAGACAAACTTGAAAATTTTAGCAAAAGAATTCAAGAGGAAGAAAAAAGATGACGTAGCTAGTCCTTAAAAACCCCTCGCCAGTAGATGGGTGTGGAGAAGGTGCCTGGTCAAAAGGAGGGAGCCGCAAGGCAGCACGGGAGGTAACCATGACAACCCGGTCAGCGGGAAATAACACGCATCGTCACACTGATAATAGGGTTCTTACGCAACAGGACAGAAGAGAAAAGAAGACGGCAAACCTTTTGTGAAAAGCGTGACAATAATTTTCTTGAAATAACTTTCCGCCAAACTTCACCTTTCTTTGAACAGATCTTTTTGTAAAAGACCAGAAAACGTTAATGGTAAGTGAAGATCACGACAAAACTCGCAAGTAATAGCCCTGTCACGTTTGTCACACACAAGAGTTTTGCCGTCCTCCTGTGCGTAAACTCAATAGTATCATGGGTGACAGATTACTCCTTAATTGTAGCGCGAAATTTCAGCGTTAATTTAAAATTTCACTTGTGAAATTACATATTTTGCCATGGCAAAGTTCCGTAAGTCTCAGTGGTGCCAAGATGGCGTAGAAATTTCAAAATGTTATGGATGAAGATGTCAGGACAGGGCATTCCAAGACGCTTTAGAAAACCTGAACACACGAAAGAGCACATCAAGAACTATTCTAACAAGTATTTTGTCGCAATACTTGTGAACTTAAGCCAAATTTTAAGCTCTAAACCTTTCAGTGCGTGGAGTTCTCCATAAGATAAATAAGATATGCCACATAAAATCACTTTTCCTAACTTAAATTATTCTAACAATTAGTCAATAGGCGGTGGATACTTTTGGCCACATCTGGTGAGGACGTCATATTTACACCCGGAAGGACAAGTAAAAATGCCACGCTGCACCATTCTCTACAAGAACAAATAATTAACAATTATTGGAGGAGGGAGAGAAAAGTTATGTGTTTCGTCAGTTAAGATCAGTTACGAGCAAATCAGTTATTGGTCTACGCCGAGAGCGGTAGCAAATAATTGATCTGTGAGACAATAAGAAACCACTATTTTATTTTTTTCAAACCGAGTTCACTAATTGTTTTATCATTCAATCGGTACGCTTAATTTGTTTGCTTTGTAATTTACTCGATCTTGATGCCAAAACCCAAATTACGCTTGTGGAGTTAGCGCATGCGCAGTCAATTTTTTCCTCCTTGATTTATTCGCTTTTCCCAAATCCTTTTTTCTGAGCCTGGGCATTTACAGTGCTTTATTTTTAGCATGAAGAGGTTATCACAAAACCCCCGAAGTTCAAGAAGTGCATCTCAAGGCATTTCAGGGGGCTTGTGAAACTAGAGTTTCATTGGAATATCTTCTAGTTAA
Source organism: Porites rus (assembly GCA_964035705.1). Taxonomy (NCBI): domain Eukaryota; kingdom Metazoa; phylum Cnidaria; class Anthozoa; order Scleractinia; family Poritidae; genus Porites; species Porites rus. Next base: position 13,744,388 of record OZ038004.1, on the reverse strand, counting down.
AGTTACATTATTTGCTGCCCATTTTCTCGTTTATGTTTCACTGAACGGCGCTTATTTGGGTATGGTTTCAAAGACCTTGTCCCCCTGCTTAAGTTAAGCGTCAAAGTTGACAATGACCATCCTCGCTCCCAGAGTTCTCTCTCTTGCTTCAAGAAAGAAAGATTCTCTCTCGGAGAAAGAGAGAGAGCACTGGAAACGGGGTTGGAAAATGACCGTTAAACTGATGACGTCACAAGTTGTAAAAGGGACGTGGTTACACACGCGCGTCTTCTGACGGTTGAAGGGTGTGCAGAAAGTTCGCTCAATTTCTTTTAACGTGGCTGTGACCTCACCAGTAGTAGACAATAGGTTTGTCCAATCAGGTCAGGACAAATGAGTCGCTCGATAAATCTAACATAAAGGCTCACCTTGTGTTGAGTATTTATAACTATCACGAACTCTTTGCTATCAGGAGTTAGTTTTGACTGATAATTCCAAAATAAACCAGCTCCAACAATGGCACTGGGCCAAATCTGAAAGTTCATTGTCTCATTAGACATATATCGAAGTGTCTCAGTATAATTCTTCAATCAGGTCATCCGCCTTCAAATAAGAAAACTTCCGCATCCCGAAAAACCTATTAAAGACCATCTGCTATCAGGGCCTGATTCCAAGGAACGGGCTCGCCAGGTTTGCCGCGCTGGCTCTCTTTAGCAAGTTCGATTAACTGTATTCCGGAATAATAATACATTGAATTAACTTTTCAAATCTCTTGTTTTAGTTTTCAATAGATGGTTAAATCTAGAAATCCGGTGGACACTTAATTCCGTGCACATTGCTGTTTGCAATGTGCACCGTTTTCTGTTCATTTTATCGACAATTGGCTGACTAAATTAGTGAAGAAAGTTTGTTCCAAAAGACCTCTCTAGCGTTTTACTGCCTGGAACTTATAAGTGGGGGAAGGTGGGGGCTTATCTTCGCGAGGGCTAATAACCAGGTGTATTTTTTTTGTTTACAAGTAAATGGGCCTGTAACTGGGGGAATTTGTAAGTGAGGGGAGAGGGGACTTATACCCGGGAGGGGGGGCTTATAACTGGGTGTATTATTTTGTTTACAGGTAAATGGGCCTGTAACTGGGGAAGTGGGGGGGGGGAACTAATAACAGGAGGTTTACTGTATTTGCAACTAGAGATACTGACAATTCCACTCTCTGACCCAGTAAACAGCCGGTAGCTGGACTTGCAATTTTATTCATATTGTAACACTTTGTACATAAACGCTGTTTTGCTGTCCTGGCTACGTCTTTGTCTCAGTACTTTTACTTTCTAAAATAGCAACAGTAACAAAAGATTTCAGGTTAAAAATAGAATTTGTATTTAGTTTTCATTTAACTCTAAGTGATTTCTGTTCATATTTCTATTGTATTCTTTTGTCTTCAATGGTTGTATATATAAGTAAGTTAGTTTCTACTGATTTTTTGATTACATTGCCGATTACATTGCCGATTACATCGCCGATTATTTCCGCCGTGTCCTCCCGAGTTATTGCTGTTGATCCGCTGAAGAATAAACGCTGTTGGAACCAAGCTTTGTTCTGTTTTATCTACTGCTGTATCAGTTCGTGGTCTGATCCCGGACCTCGAGAGAAGTGACGGCTCTTCCCCGCAAGCGAGTTGCCATTTGAGTCTAGTTTTCCCCAGTTTTATCGTGAGTCAAGCACCGAGTTCCCGTTGAGCCTTAAATTCGTTTCAAAGTGGAAAAACCTTCCGTCACAAACGACAATGGCTGACAAAATTATTTGAGAGAGTTTGTTCCAAAGGGTCTGTCCATGGCGTTTTACTGCCTGGAAGGATAGAAATGGATTGAAACTTGAAAAAGTTGGGCCAACTTTAATACGATTCCTGCAAAAGTCACTTGTCAGTTATTTCCATTCAGATCTTTTGTACCGCTTATACTATCAAAAGATTTCAAGGGTCAATGGATTATTTTGAAGATTCACTCATGTTCGTCCTCCTATTTCATTAGGGGGTTTAAGCAAAGGCGTTTTTGAGCGACGCAATGTCAACCGGAAGTGAGCCTTTTCTCTTTTAATATGCCTTGAAGCTGCTAAATGTGTATTGCTAAGTGTCTTTACTCTTATAGAGACCATATGTCTGAAAATTTGCAAATTCGTCGCTAGGGTCTTCTCGTTTTTAAAACCAAGAAGTCCCTAGGGACGAGATCGAACAAAAATGAAAACTTTTATTATAAATGGTAGTTACCCCGGCTGAAATGTTTGTCCATAGTGCACTAAACTCCACAAGGCTACTTAGGTAAAAGTTGCTGCTCAGAGAGTTGATCCTGTCAAATTGAAAAACAAGATGGAGATGAATAATAATGTAGACGAACCTCTCCGACGCAGATGGATTAATTAACATAATTAAGGTCGGTAAAACGCCAAATATGTTTTTTTCCTTTCTAATTAATATTTTGTTGCGAGAGAACAACAGACAGAACATAAAACAAACAAACAATGGACAAAGACCCTGAAACCGAGTCGGCTTTTTGGGTACCGCACAGTGAAACTACTAACTGGTTAACTGTTTTTTAACTTTACGAGCTTTACAAAATTAAAAAATTGTTAATTTGTCAAAATTGATATTATTTATTATACAGTCAAGTTCCGTCCTTGCTTACACTTGAAATCCGCCGTCTAAGAGGGTTTTTTACTACTGAGCCTTTCCATGCCTGGTGGAGTACTGTTCCATTGATTGTCTATGACGATTCTATCGTCCCGACTAGCTGCCCCTGGGTCTCCGAGGATGGAATTATGTGTGCTTGCGAACGGAATCAAACAATGATTTTTGCATCACCTGCATGTGCATTCACGTGACGAACGTGATATCAGATGGACCTTAAACTCAACACCAGGGTCTTCGCGGCCACATACCGTGCATATTAGTTGGTACAACACGGGCATCCCAAGAATGTGGACAGATTTTGGAAAACCTTTCACATGACGTCACGGCGGCCATGTTGGTGTCCCAAACCAGTCCTCTGGGAGTTGAACTCTTTTCTTATGCAAACGCTTTCTTTTGTTCCAATAAATTTGCATAGATGCTGGCCACGTGAGTGACTACACTATACAGTTTATAAAGTGCCACTGATCAAGAACAGTCTGCGGGCTCCTCTTGTCGCTCGCAAATACGTATGAACATGAGAGACAATCCGTGCATAAAATAATGATGAAAAGTTTTAAATAATGAGCGAAACCTTAGCAAAAAACAGTTCTGACGTGTCCTTTAACTCTCAAAGTACATTAGACTGGAAGTTTGCGGTATTGAATAAATAAAGCTAAATAATGAACATTTTTGCCTTAAAAATAGCTTCTGTAGGAAGAATTGATTACAGCCTGACATCCACGGCACTGCAGATCTTTTCTTCCTTTGGTAAGGAATATTCCCGAAGTTACGATCTTTCGATAGGTGCGACGCAGTAACTTTAACCAAGAGCCTCTTGTTTAAATAAATATTTCGCGTAATTGCCGAATTAAAGTCAAGGCGCATTAAATTCGGCCTGATCGCAGATTATGGTCAACGATAAAAGCTTCTATGTATGTATGTTCTTCCTTTTTCCCCTCCCCTCCTACATGTACCCTATGTACATAGGTACCCCTACCTAGTCCCCCGTCTCTTGAGTGATTAGACCTTACAAAACTGCGACGGCGACGGCAAGCAAAACGTCAAAAAGGCAATAGTATAGGTTTAATGGGCAAAACAACAACTCTGCACGTTTTTTCACGCTTTTTTGTACGTTTCTTTGCTGTCCCTGCACAACTACGACGTGAAATGACCAAATTTTAAGTTTACTTGAAAACGGGAACGGAATGGCAATGAATTCCACCATTTCTGTCTGAACTCGGGCGTGGTCTCCTCTCTTCAGTTCCAACCAAAATTCCCTTCTTTTAGGTAACAGGGCGAATTGGGATAATCGAGAAAAAGTTTAAAAGGATGCGGTCTATTTTTCAGCGACGTTTTTATGGACGTCGCCGTAGTCGGATCGTAAGGTCCCTACTCAAACCACAACGGAGTGGGGAGATGACGCGACGGATTTCAAAAAGACCAACAAGGGTGCCACTTGTTTAATAAGGTATTGCTTGTCTGTGAATTTCACAGGTCATAAGCCCTTGACCTACATACTTTACTTAGTAAAACGTAAACATGAACAACAAGTCAAATTGCTAAATGAACTGCAACGTGTTATCTTACACGCGCGTGCTGTAAGTTCATATTTATTATTTGAACGTTAACGTTTAAGATCGGACATTAAAATAGCCTGCGAACTGCAGACGTTTCTCCTCGCTCTTCGCCCCTGAGGGACAATGAGCGAGGAGAAACGTCTGCCATTCGCAGGCTAACATTAAAAGAGATCTAAGAAGTTCGAAATACCAGAGGTAAATATAGCAGTGAGATCATCATTACCAAAATCGTTAGTCATAATCCATTACTGAAATATTTATTGTCAATTTAATTAGCGAACAGGCTATGAGTTTTAATAAATCAGGCTCAAAGTCAAAGAACAAAATATTCTTTGTAAAGCACGAAAAAAGCAAAATCAGACTCTCAATGTTATCTCAAGCAAAAGTTATTAAAGTAAATAAAGTAATTGTTTCATAAATAAATTTAAAGCATGCTCAGAGTGTGATTGCGTGAATTACAGACCGCCGTCTGATTAATTGAACTGTTTTCCGTTTGCGCTAATATGGCCAATCGGCCAATCACGCATGAAGTCTAAAGTATTTAATTAGGTTCGACCTTCATTTTTGACCCAGAAGCTTTATTTTGTCAGCCTCGAGTCAAACTCATAACTCCGTAAAAATCGCGGGGGTGCCGTAACGTTCTGCATACGCAAAGAGCTACAAAACTGAATCAGCGCTTTCAAGCAAGGATTACAGGTAAATATTCCTGCTAAATCGAGCTGTTTATTTCGCTATGTGAAGTATTCCGGCACAGCATGCTTTGAATTTACCCATCTTTTCACGGGCTGTTATCGGCCCTTTTGGTCTTCGTTCTCAACTATCAGAGTAGCTTTCTCTATGGCCGGATCAGTAAGGAGTTTGACTTCGGTCAGGGGTAGTTCATAAAAATATCTTGTTATGGCAAATGATTCTAATTTTCAGAGGAAAACATCAGTTGGGTTAGTATAGCGTGCATTTTCTCGAAATAAAAAAAAAACATTCCTCTTTCTTTCAATTTCGTTTAGTGTCACTCAGTCAAAGTAAACTTCTTAAGCGTGTCTCTGACCAGACGTTATCTCTCGATATGAACGTAAACTGTATAAATACACAAAAGTATAATGTACATTTTACTTAGAAGGACCATCATAAGTTCTTTTTCACAGATCAAAACTATGTTAACTGTAATTTATACGCCTCTTGACGACATTATTACCCAAGAACTCACACAACAGCATCATGTTTAGTATGCACTATTCTCTAGTTATCTTTTCAGTAATTCACAGCTTGAGTAAGCTCAGTAAGACTCTCCGCTCATCGGTGACCAGTTGGAAGTCAGTTAAAGGAGTAACTACGTGCTTTGTTTACAAAATGTCAACACTAGTTAAAGTGTATTTTCAGCAAAGAGTTTTATTCTAATACGTCACGACGTCAATGTTTGAAATTTTCAGTGCCAGAACTTTGTAAAGGAACATAAAACCTCGGAAAACTCAGCTTAGATAGAATTTTAATTTTCGTTTGAATGGCGAGTATCCGCCTTATGGGTGACCTCTGTCGAGACTACGCACCTTACAATTCTCAAGTACTTTTGGACAGTAATTACACGCTATTTTTTCCGCTCATGAGAACAAGCTATCACTCTAGCATGCAGTAAACACTTGAATAAAGAACACCCCTTGGAAAGCTAACAGTCACGTCCGGAGATTAAGTTTGGCTGGCATCATAAGAATGTAATTTTCCACGAAAAATAAGTAGGCACTAAGCTTCAATATTTCAATTTTTTTTCTAGAATTTTTGACATATTTTTTATTATTGACTCAAGATTAAATTTACTCCATACTTGTCGTCGGAAAAACTGGTTGACGGATTTCGTCTGATTTCGCCGGGACCAAAGGTTAACTAATCAATCGATCGAATATCTAAGCCATCAACGCTCATAACAAAACTGTACTTAAATAGTTCTCAGTCCGGCGATAGTTTTAATGCCCTAACACATGGATATCTTGTTAAAAACTGATGCGCGCAAAACAAAGGAAAACTTTTTTTTTCAGAAGGACCGCGCATGCTCACATGTGCGTTAGATACAAATGCCATAGTCGCCATACGAGTTATTTTTTTCTTTTTTAGCATTATTATTATGACCAAAGCATTATTATATCTAAAGCAGTGTTAAAAAATATATAATCTCCCAGCGGTTTTTATCTTGCCACCTACACATCGCCGGGAAATTGGAAAATCTCACAATTAAAGTTAATTAAGGTCCATAAAGTCAAAAGAGCAAGTTCTCCTTCACAAATTGCCCTTATTAGACATGGAACATTTGTCCTCATTGATGGGATGTAAGGTTTATAAACACCGGCAGGCGGTGTCGCAATGGTCGATGGGAAGTGGAACCAGATTCAACACTTCCCCTGATTCTCACTGTCAGGAGCCCATGACCCTGCCCCTGGGGAGCTTGGGGAGCTTGGGGAGCTTGGACACTAAGCTTAGAATTGTAACCGAGCCTTCCCATTTAGTTTCCAATCCTTCCTGAACCGTTCGCATGCAATCAGTTCAGCTGGCCGCAGAGGTTCTTGAGGGTTAAGCCCTGAGAATAGTGATTAGGGTTAAGGACTGATCAATACTGATTAGGGTTAGCACTAAGAATAGTGATTAGGGTGAAGCACTGACTCGATAAACGGTTAGCTTCTATTTGGGGTTAGGGTTGTTGCTATATATCTTCAAATCAAACCATCAATCGTCAGCAAATCCTCAGTGGTGTAATGGAATGGGAGATGGACTGCAGATTCTACGCTTCGGGTTCGAGTCCTACTCACGCCCTTCTAATTTTTTTCCCTAAAGAATTGAAAATACTTAGACCCTGTACTTAGAATTTCATGTAGGAAAAGAGAAACGTCTCAGAATGTCTTGTGAGAGGGAAAAGTCAGTTTGGAGTATGGAGATGAGTGCTCCCCAAGAAAGTGATTCCCAAAAAAAATTTTCGCGTGGCGGTGACGCAGGTGGATTGGTCCCCAGGTCCCCGATCGTGTCCCACAGTTGTCTAAAGGGTGGATAACGCTATCCACTGGATAAATTTCTATCCAGTAGATAACGCAATAGGTTTTCCTAATCCGCTGGAGAGCAATTTATCCGGTGAATAGTGATATCCAACGTTTGACCACCTGGGCAGGTAGAAACTGGTCTTAAGATTTGTTTTTGTAATGAGTGATGCAGTTCTCTTGCCCTTTGTGCAAGGTCCATGGATACGACCAATGAAAAAGTCAAAAGGAAAAACAACAATATCTGAACAAAACTTAAGATTTCTTACCTGCTGAGTTTCAAATAAAAGAAAAAAAGGAAAAAAACAAATGTTTCCGGCCAGGATTGAACTGGCGACCTTCCGCGTGTTAGGCGGACGTGATAACCACTACACTACGGAAACTGCTACGAGAAAAATATGAAAAGTTAGAGATGTCTTACCGTGGGGAAAGAAATTTTTGCGGGTTCTAATTTTTGCGGTTTTTCCAACGATCGGCAAAAATAAGTTCCCGTAAATAAAAATTTCCCGTAGACATTTTTTCCAGAAAAATTTACTCCAGAGTAAATATCAGAAATATTGTCTAACTTAAATTCGCTACACAATAATACAGTATCTGTTCAATCACAGCATGTCTCTTTCATTCGGAAACAACGAAATACTGGTTTGTTGCTTGAAAATATGTATTTCTATTGCACGTACTCAATAAAAACGAAACTATTATCAATGCTGGGTACTGGGTACTTTCTGAAATTCGCAAAAATTAATTCCCAGCATGCAAAACCAGTCTGTCCTAATCACAAAAAATAGTTTCCGCAAAACACAAAAAATCGCCAATCCGCAAAAATTTCCTTCCACACGATATACACCTAATTGCAATAACGTTGTCTTAGAAAAATGACAAAAGGAAAAAGCCAAATAGGTGGTTTTCACGTTACGTCATCGCTACCATGCTGGTGGACAGTAAACAAAAGATCGCTCATTAGCTCGTTTTGTTTGTCCACCAGCATTTGTTCACCTCACCATTGTTATTTGTGTCTCCCTGAGATTGGATGAAAACCACCTATAAGAATTTAATAGGCTAATTAAGCCACATTCTCGTGGTAGATTCATTTGCAGCCGTTGCATTTCCCCGCTGGAATGTTCAGTTTTATTGTCTTTCAGCTTTAAAACAATAGCAAATTCCAACAGGCAAATACGGCGTCCATACGCGGATTCTGTAAATAAATTCGTTAGGCTTATTAGCCTAATTAATTCCTATTTGGCTTTTCCTTTTTTTCATTTTTCTATGACAACGTTTTTTGCAATTAGGTGTATGTGAATTGTAGTAAAATGAAATTGAATACTGAACTGAAATGCAGCCAGCATTCTGCTGGAAAAGATCTCAAAACGGAGACATCTGTTAGTGATCAGAAAAACAAACATTATTTTACGTAGTTTAGCATAATCTTGGACAAAGTAGACAGGAAACTTAGACCCTCCCCTCCCTAAATCAAGGATGGGCAAATGGCGTGATTTCTTGACGTACTCGCGGCTTCATCCTTAATTTCGGGGAGATAGGGCTTGGAGTGGGGTTGCCATTCCATTTAAGTCTGCCTAAGATTGTAGGTAGGTGAAAAATAAAGTTTCGTGCTACTTCATAAACTGTTACCTGGTGGGTGAAACATAGTCTAATAAAAGGATGGACGTCCGAATGAAAACATTCAAAAGAAATATTTATCTTCTTGTCACTGTGTATCCTGATCTATAACGTCTTGCACATTTATCGCGTACCGACGGACACAGTGTTACAGGGGACCGATTTCTCACTCTCTCCGCCGACATCTTCGCAGATGGTAGGTTACTGAATCTCTATATAACCTATCCCAGTCGAGTATCAAAGACAAGCAAGATATCATAATAGTCTAATTATGATCTCTGCGATCTTGAGACAAGTTATTCCCCATTTTCGTCATTTTTCCTCACAGTATCGTAAATCCTTCTGCCCAAACAGGAGAACACAGGAAAGAACAAAAACAACATACACTTTACGATGGACTTAATGAGCTTTTTATCAGACGAGGAATGGGAAACAGTGACAGAACCGTTAATGGAGGGTAAGGCCAATATTTATCCCCGAACCACCTTTCACAGGGGAGGGGAGGGGGAAATCCCAACAAATCATATCTTACCCCAGAGGTAGAAGATAAGCGGTAACGTGGCTGAGCAGTCAAAGCGCTGGACTTGTAATCCAGAGGCTCCGAGTTCAAGTCTCTTCCTGGGCCCAGTTGCTCGAAGCATGGTTAGCGTTAACCAGCGTTTAATACCTTGACAACGTATTGGTTTTGATACTGCTTAACCAATGGTTAAAGCTAACCATGCTTTGAGCAACTCAGCCCTGATCGCTTACTGGATTTGGATTAATTCTCGGTTGTCCCGAGTTCCATTCCTGGCCACGCCTGTAAAATAGCTGTTTTTGGTTTGCCTCCCACAAGTTGGGATTCTTAACCTTGTTATGTTCCATTTGATTAGTATTTGTTTCAACAATTTCAAGGAGAGCCTTAAGTATATAGTATTATCACTATCACTGTCATTAATATTATTATTATTATTATATTATTATTATTATTGTTATTATTATTATTATCACTACGAACGACGAGGTTGAGAGAAGTAGTAGTATTAAAAGGGTACGAAAAGGAGCGTGTTTAAATCCCCCTGTTTTTCCCAGAACCATACAAGAACCAAGCAACCAATGAACCAACCATAGAGATGAAGGGGAAGAGGGGGATTCAGTCGGTAGGAACCACAAACGAAATACGGGGTATCCCGAAGTAGAAAATACATACAGGAACTGGGGGGGAGGGGGGGCGGGTTAATGTCTGACTCTCATCTCCCGCTAACTCTGAAAACAAATTTTGTGCTTGGTGCTTTCATTTTTCAGGTTTTGAAGAATTCCAAATTGTTCACCGACACTCTTTAGGTAGCGGAAAGTACAAATATTCAGCCTTACAAATCAAGGATGAAATTCCCTACGAGCTCCACATCAGCGGTGCATCAGAGAAGAGAGACCCTTTGAAGGAAATTCAAATGATAAAACTGCGAGTGGATGATAACACTATCACAGGCATGGATGACAACGGGGACTGTGTTGTTAGAAAGTCTTAAAACTATGTTTTACCCACTTATTTTGTTGTGAATTGCCGCCTGTTAATAGTAGCTCGACCAATCATAAAGGCGGCAGCAGCTAGAACGAAACAAAACTATGATATTTCAGTCTGGACCCTTCCTAGCAAGAAAGCGAAGCCAAATGATCACATCTAAGGTATTGAGGCTGAAAACGTGAACACAACACTATTTTCTCTCTTTTCTTTCTCATCGTCAATACCTTACGGATGTTACAGTACCAGCACTAGGGATCCATAAAAACTTTTTTGAGGTAGTTTAAAGAATATGGAATACTCTTCTTACAGTTTTTGTGATCTTTGCCGCCATGTTTGCCTACTGGAGTCAACTGTGTGTTCACCGCTCCATCATTAATCTCGTTCCCAGGATTCTCTCTTCGAGGGAGGAAGAGAGAGGACCCTGGGAACGAAAGAATGATGATTTTAAAAAAGGATGATGACGTAACTGATTCATGACTCCTGTGTGACGTCATATTTTCCGCCATTATCGAAAATAAACAATGACGGCCATGTCTTAGCAGTGTTATAGACCTGAATACACCCGAAGTACAACAACAAATAGACTTTTATTCAAAAATTTAACATAAGTGGGCTGACCTGCAGGTAGCAACTGCTAACATATAGGCCGGACAGACAAACAAACAAACAAACTCTGTTATGTAAAGTTTTATTAATGTTAGTGTCACTTGGGTTATATTGCAAAGGATTTTAAGAATTTCTTTTTTGTGTAGAAAACTGAGGCAACACTAAATATATCGTTGTTGCAGAGGCGTTGTGTTACAATTAAACAAATTAAACATTGCTCTCACTCACAGCCCGTAGGGATCTCTCCAGGGTAACATTACCAAACCTTTCTAAAACTAGCTGCCATCATAGATATAAACAAGCCTAAAAAGTGCTGTGAGACTCAAAAGATAAAAAAAAATGTAAAGCCGTGCCGTGCAAATTCTATAGTACCAAAATGACAGTTGTTAAAAAATCTCAAGTACCAAGCCGGAAGCTAAGTTTGTTCATCAGTAATCTTCAAAACGCAATCGTCGCCGTTTTTTATACCAGTGATGTATGACTTGTCATTGATCGAACTCACTGCAAGCTCGACCCGGCGATATCCCTTCAGGGGATCCCTTGTGTCGTTTGCTGGGCCTTCAAGCACGACTGTCCGGGGAGGGCTGTCCTCGTTGTCAGCTTCATAAATGACGTATTTGTAGTTATCGCCACTTTTTTGGGAACGTGAGATTAAGTACTCTTTAAATCCTAACAAAATGAAGGCACCATTTTAAGAGGTTCTGTATATCTCGAAAGGTTCAACACTTAAAAAAAAACAAAAACAAAAAACAAATACCTTCACTGGGGAACTCCAGAGTCTCCTGCCAATGTTTGTTTGAGAGGGATTGAATCAAACTCATATCCTTTGATTATACGTGGTACCCTGTGCATAGAATCGAAGTCATAGAGTGGTTTTCGTTTGAGTGTCGTAAAACCAAAACCAAAGTTATTACTCTGGCCAATCACATAGGACACAGACAATACATTGTACCAATCAAAACTCGAAGTAATTACATGTGGCTGACACAAAGCGCGGGAAAATGCATGCGTGCGCGTCACAATTGGCTTTGGTTTTATTTCTGATTGGATGAAAAGGTGGCGCGAATCTTTTAAGCCAATCGCATCGTGTAGAAAGTGCAGAACCAATTACTTTTCGACACTCAAATGAAAACCGCTCTATCATGTAAAATATGTTACCTCAAGCCCGTGCGAGGTCTCTTTCCTGGGATATAGACCCAGGCGAAGAGGGGATGGTGGTGGTGTTGAGGCCTCAAATGTAATAAATGACCCTAAATGTAATAAAGGTCCTAAGTGTAATAACTTTTAGCCCTAAATGTAATAAAGGTCCTAATTGTAATAACTTTTGGCCCTAAATGTAATAAAGGGTCTTATAATATTATACGTGTAATAGGTTTTAGCCCTTAATGTGATAGAAGTCTTAACCGTATACCGCATGTATGTAGTATAACAGCCCCAAACTTGATAAAGTCCCTGACTGAAACATGCGACGGTCTGATGCGATATTAATTTTATAACCAGCTGGGGATTCACTTTCTTCGCCCTATTGTAGTCTTCATAGATATTTATAAACTTAGAACGCGGCTAGAGCGCTCAAGAAGAAGGAGAAACACTTATAAATTAACTACGTCTCGATCGTGTTTCCTACTACATCCCTACATCGTAAAACGGGAGTTCACAAAAGTTTTCAAAATACAGTAGTAATTTAGTAATTGAAGGAAGTATTAATGTTCATTAGAAACAATCGTAGTAAATTAACTACTTTTGCCTATGGGGTTTTTTAATGTTGCGCCAAAAAAAGAGATGGTTTATTAATTCATTTTTTTATTTTTTTTATCATTTTCCAAAAGAGTATGTCGGTTGGTCCGTACAGAATGCTGTGAACATGAAGTTATATAAACAGCAAGATATTAATGGCAGTATATCTTGATAGTTTTTCTGACTACCTGACTTTGATTTTGATTTCTACCACGAGTACTTCTTGAAGTGAATTTTATGCTAAATTTTTTTCCCAGGATTTCTCCACATGAATAATAATAAGTTGTTACTCAAATGGCTAAATAGGGGATCTGCTTGGGGTATTTAGTGTTGGATTCTTCGCTAGACACATTCTTGCGCTCAGTTAACCTGTAATGAGGCTGAAAGCAAACACTATGAAATCTTCTTATGACCCGGCTAAGCATAATAAGAGCTGAAAGAATTACACCTAGGACCTTTATTACATTTAGGGCCAAAAGTTATTACATTTAGGACCTGTATTACATTTAGGGCCAAACGTTATTACAATTAGGACCTTTATTACATTTAGGGTCATTTATTACATTTGAGGCCTCAAGGGGGTGGGAATCAGTTTTTTGGGGGTAAGAAAAGTTTTTTCTCTGAAGCGCTCGTGATCTAAAGTAACGACGGGAACTGGGAACTGGAAAGTTTATGACGTATTTCCGTTTCCAGTACTCGACCAAAACACAAACAAATCGAGTTGTTAGTACCCAGGCTTCTCGCGGGTTGAGTTTAGGTTGCGTTCTCCTGACGTCAGACTCAAATACTGTTCAGTTCTCTCCTGTGGTGCTGTTTATTTTGCTTAAACTTCGGGAGATGTAATTGTCTCGTTGTTCTTTTTACCTTTTTTTCATTATAATCATTCCCCATTTAGAAATCAGAACCTTTGCAATGGATATACAGGATATAGATATTCCACTTTAATGGACCATAATGGGACTTTTTGAGGAAGAGATTGCATAGTACGATAATGAAGCCAAAACTAAGGCTCAGAAACTATGTTAAAAATAGAAAGAAAGAAAAAGGAAAAAATTAATACGGCAGCTTATTGTCTTAGTTAGACCGATTTGCGCAGGAAAAAAAAACAAAGAGCGGCAGCTGTTGTTAACATGCAAAACAATTCCACACAACAACTCAGCGTCTAAATTACATGTTGGGTTAAAAGCCTGCCCTTTCTAATAACAATGAACCTTGGCCGGGTGATAATGTAAACATGTAAACGAGCAACACCGTCTTCTTCCTGTATCTTAAATAGGCCAACGACGTAAAAAGGAACGTTTCTTTGATGACGATATCTCATACAGCTCACTTTTTAGCAATACATTGGTCGACTTTTTTCGCTGTTAAGTTCTCTTTTAACAACAGACGTTCGGTGAATTATGTAAATTTTAGTACACACACGAGAGTGGGAGTTTTCGATGTTATCTAGGCATCAAAAGTTAAGACGTTACTTTTTAATTTTTTTTCTCCCAGTAGTAAAAGAAGTAGCCTCGTTGTATTGAAACTCACAATATAGACTGAACTTTTCTAACAGGGACATACCTTCTAAAGGATTTGTGACTTATATCAACACTACAGACCATCATTAGTTGCAAAATCACAAAGCGTGAAAAGTTACATGTTATTAAAAACAGTTGTAAAAGGGTCGCATCTGTATCAGATAACCTGAATTCACCCTTTTTAAAACACTGGCCTTTGTAACGAATGTTTTTAAATTCTCAGGGTGGGTAGTCTTTAAACTGTTTTGATAAGTCTTTTCCTCAAGCGAACCCACAGAAATGTGTCAATCCATTACATAACGTTCAAGGCTTTTTCCGCCGCTTTTAGGGTAAAAAGGTTTTACCATATCCAATGAACCTCAAAAATTAAATTAACTGAAAATTGTTTCGGGCGGGATAATTTTCTACATCCAGGTGTCTCTCACAATAATCGAAAACGTTTCCGGAGTTAATTGCCAAATCCACGCAGTTATAATAGGTTTTGTAGTCAAGCATAACGTTCTCAATATTCGTATATAAACAGTTCACTGATTTTGAGTGCATGTCTAGAAACAAAAGCAAAAAGTCATATCCATCATTTCTGTCTTACTGCTGTAAACCTCCTTTCTATTAACTCGGTTAAACAGTAATTAAATTTAAACAGGATTAAAACCCAACAATGGTGGAACAGACTGAATTTCACAGTTATAGCCTTTTAAATATGTTTGCATTGCAACCACATCTAAGCCTGTTTTTGATCACAGCTGACAAAAAAAATCGTGGGGCTTCTGTCCATTCTCTTACAATAAGTTCATGTTTTATGTAAATAAATGAAGCTTCTGGAAGAAAATCTTGAAATGAACTACAAGTAAGAAGAGTGTCTCACCTTGAACGTTTTTAAGCACAGTTATCTCTCCCTAAAGTTTGTAAACAGCGAACAGCATGAACAACTGACTCAACACATAGCGATGATCAACTTCAAGAATCAAATAAAAGGTCAACGTCAATCAATATATCCCGGCTATTGTTCTCTTCAAGTTATTAAACAGTAAAATATTTAACTTTTTAAAAAGATACCCATAAAAGGGTACATTTATTGACTCAATGAACACAATTACTGTTCGTTGAATTCTGTAGTACAAGTTACGATCTAATCTTTTTTAATTGTGCCAAACCTTTCTTGTCAAAATGAGTTTTATTTGCAGGAGAATAACATTTAATTTTCAATAATTTTTATATCAAATACTTAGCTATTAGCCTCGTTTTAAAATGGAGGCTTGGTGGGCCAACTCGAAAAGGGCCTATTCTGATTGGTCCGACTTATCAGCGAATCAGCGTGACTTCTTCTACCACGCAGGTTTTTTCGTCTTCGAAGCAGATGTTTTTAGGGCTTCGCGACGCATTCTTTACTCACGAATGAAGTTCGTCGGTGGGGAAACTAAAACTATAGACAGAAGAGGTTTTCGAGGTTTTATCTCGAAAGTGGGATTTTTTAACACGTACGTCTATGGTCATCTATTGTTTTGGTGTGGACCGGCAAAAACAGAGGTCATACGTAAACGCGTCATAGCTACTCGTGCATAAAATGTTTACAAACCTTAAAAGGTCGGGAATAGACAAAAGCATCGTAAACATGTCCGAGAGTGACCTGGGAACAACAACGTTGTATTCATATCCTTTTCCGATGTAGTGTGAACAGTCGAAAACGATGCTAAAATCCTATTGCCAATAAGCAGGACAAGACAATAAGCAGGACCTAAGAGATGGGAACACTGCGGTTCGGAAGTCTTCAAAACGACAACTTCTTGAATTTTAATAACATCAATAACATTTAATAACATTTGATTTATAATATTAATTATTAATGTGGTGGATTGAAGATTAATTTGACAAGGTACGTTTGCTCGTTTATATCATATTCTATGACACAAATAACTTTAATGTTTCCTCCTTTTCATTTGTTTTTAGCGGCAAAAAATCCTATGGAATTTAGAATTTATCTCACATTAAAATGAATAAACAATTAAAATCACCACTTTACAGACTTTTCAGAGGAAGGCTGCACGGCAAAAGTTTCATAACCAGCAAAACACATATACGTCGGAAAGTGGTGCAGTTTTTGAAGGAATCTTTTAACCGAGGTTTTATCAGCGAATTTAAATAGTTTGACACTAGGAAACACCCCTCTGTAACAGACCCAGTTAGTCCCTACCCAGAGGTTTAATTCAGTCTATCCAGTGATAATTTAGCCTCTCCGATAACTGATGAATAGTTTGTTTCTGCCCGGCTAAATTTTTGCTTCCCCAGACACTTTCTACGAAACTTGAAAGTATAAAACATTGTTACCATTGACAAAAGAAATCGGGGGGAACAGGTGATCGATCTCGCATAAAAGAAGTGTAAATCTTTTAGTTCTTCTCGCTAGAGGAATATGTATAACGTTTTCAAAGGCCGTTCATACCCGCGGTAAAGATGTAAGGCCTGCCACCCCTATTAGATACACAACTACAGAAAAAACCCCAGTGGAAAATAAACCAAACCGGTGACGTTGTCTCCGACAACCCGGTCAAGATATAGATTCCACTGGATCTGTTACAGAGGGGTGTTAGGAACAATAACACAATGTTTATATCCGCTGGGATTCACAAAAATAACAATCTGTTGGGATGCATGATAAACATAGAAACACAATCATAGAATGATGAACGTCTTTTTTCGTCCTTTTTTAAAGGTGTTCAGCTTGATCACGTTCACGAGAGTTTTTCTGTTTTCTTTGCTCCCGCTTCTTATGTTTATGCCCTCTCTTCTTTCCAGTTTTCGCCGACGGGTTGACTTCACAATAGTACCCTCCCAACCTTGATGTAGATTCTGCTGGACACTCCACACACTCACTGGTAACCAGAGACGAGCGATAAGTGTTGTCTTGACAACATACATCTTGTTCATCCACCGGGTTCACAGACCTCAGGTTTTTGGGCGACTTGCGAGAGGTCATCCGAAGTGTTAGCTTAGCAATGAAGTACAGGTCAGTGGCTGAGTTAGGAGCCAGCCACTCCGCCTCGTTCTCTCCTGACTGTACTGTGTACGTGATCTTCCACCTGGACAATGTTGTGGGAAGAAGACTGTCGCCCGCCACTTTAGATGACGTATGACAAATCTTTGGCAGGTTGTTACACAGACTGTATGGATTGGGGATTTCCCTTGAGCAAGTTGACTTTCGATAACCTTCTTGGTACACTGTCACGTAAGAGGTTTGTTTCTCTGGCAATAAATAACGCACTGAATTTGCTTCATCTGTAGAAATGTAGCTACCTGCGTCTGGATCGGCTGACACAACTATACGGGTTGATGTCTGGACTTTTTCTGCACCATTTTTATCATGCTCTTTGTTAGGGAGAAACAGTTGCAAGTTCTCAACGTAAGGAGCATGGGGCTCGCCCATCAAGCTCCAGTGAAATTTGTAAAGCCACTTTATATCTCGAGGAAGTTTAAACGAGGCAGTTTTTTCTTCAGCTAACTTCTGAATGTTGATGAAACCCGTATCTCCGTCTGACTGTGGTTTTGAGGGGATGAATACGGTACGCTCAATCGAGATGTACGTTTTATGGTCTGTAAACGCCACGAGTTTATCCAGGTCGTTGTTCGTGAAGAGACCCGTGTCTGGTAAACAGACCGAGACTCTTTCTCCCTCATTCAAGTACTCAATTTTATCACAATATAGCCAGGCTTGAGACTGAATAAATATCTGGGACATTAGAAATCCTCCAAACAGTTCGTGAGCCTTGAATAAATCGTTTTGTTGCTCTCCAATGGAAGCAGCCAGCTTATTAGCTAGGTTACTTCTCACTATTCTGGCCAGAATGTCCACCAACTCAAACTGAAAATCGAAAATGTTTTCTCTTAAGGCATTGAACTCGGCAATTGTTCCTTCTAAATTTTCACACAGCAAGAACCCGTTGGCTATAGCCTTTCCTGCGGCCGCCAATATTCCACCGACATCGTTCAACAGATCACAAGCTGAATCCTTCAGCGCTCCCCACATGGCAATGTTTTGTTCCATGCGGTGCCGGTCCACCTTAGGGGTGTAGGCAGCATACTGTTCGACAAACCCTTCGGCGTTGTATCCAACATTTTCTGAATGGCTGTCCTTGATACTGTCGACTACTTCAATCAGGTTTGTTATTTGTTCTTTGTTGTCTTTCAGGCAAAGAGCAATCTCCATTGTATCGTCCTTAACGTCGAATAACTTTGCAATAAGTGCCCCTCCGTGTACGAGATCTGCTGCCAAGTCAGCGACAATTTTTGTTTGATCTCGCACTTCCTTTTCATCTACACCACTGAATATGGCTTTTAAAGGATTTGCCTCTGCCGCTATTTTTGTAACCAACGCTACGGTCTCCTCAGCCAACTCAATACCCAGTAGTGTCTCCATAGCAATCATTGTATCTCTAAGGTCAGTGTGTACCTTTTCCTGAAGTCTGGTAAATTCTGTTTCAAAGCTTGTAAGTTTGCCATTTATGAAGTCTTTGTCAGCGTTTGCAATCCCTTTTTCATACTGAGCGATTCCTTTGAAATAAGAAGAAATTCCTTGGATGTGAACTTGTAGGTTGCTATCCAGCTGATTTATGGCGCTTAACAACTCGGTGTGTTTAATGGTATCCTGTTTCAGTCCAATCAGTTTAGCATGGTCAACATTCCCGTGAAGTGTAAGATCTCTCGTAAATCCTAAGTGTCCTGGTTGAAGTCTTTGTTCCCTCATTTTTTTCAGCAGCAAGTAATGTGGTCGAATTGTCAAAAACTGGCAGGCTGCTTCCGCTTCGATTTCATCACATGCAAATCTAGCATCTGAAAAGGTGTTTTCGTTTTCGCTAATAATCTGCATGGCTTCATCTATTCGAGAGTACGCCCTCCTTCTAACAGCGTCTCTATAAAAGGCTTCAAAAGGTCTCTTTTCTGGCATCATGTTTACAAATGCGTTCATCCATTTCACTTGTATGGGAATGTTTTTAACTTGGTCAACTATTTCGCATCCACTGTAAGAACCTTCGGGGCACCTGGCGCGACCACAAAATACATCTACCATGGTAAAACCGAGCTTGTAAAAGAACAGCTCGACCATTAGTGGAATAGCTTTGGTCACATCGCATTTGTCGTCATTGGTGCAGGCATTTTTCTGACTTGAATGGACTGAGCCAGAACATCTCGACAAAGTCGGACAAACATCCTTGATTGAGAGGGGAATGACTTCTCGGGGTGGTAACTCATTACATGCTATTGTTGTAGGGAAGCTTTTCCAATGGGTCCATTGTGAATCTGTAGTGGGTCGAGCCGCGGTATCATGTAATCCATGTTTCACGAGGTTTGCCATAAAGGTTCCTAACGTGAATTTGGTTTTAACAGAAGGGAAAGCATCCAAACCGAATGTTGTCAATTTTGACTGCACACAGTTTTTGAGTTTATTAGCTAACTCCAAAGCCTTATCAGCATCAACAAGCGGTATGGACGAAAGAAAACTTCTTATCCATCCACCTTCAAAAGCAGGCGTGATAACATCTGCAGTGCCTTCAGTGATGTGTTGTAAGCATTTAGGTGGGATGCTTGCTTCTCTAGGTTGGCATTTCTCAGGAATAGAATCTAAAAATTTAGTAACCTTGCCGAACCATTCTGCTTTACCAGCATGTCTATAAGGCGAAACCCGAGTGAATATGGTCAAAAGCACAACGATGTGTAAAGACCGCATCTCGCCACAGAAATTTCTATGTAATCAAAACGGCGGGACTGTCGCTTTTAACCCCTCAATCAATATGGTCTAGTCCAAGAAGATTAAAAAGAAGTTTTCCCAAAAGGATTACCTCAGAAGTGATGTAATCACTACCACAGGTTGGGAAAATTCTTCTAGTATTAGCAATACTCCTAAATGAATGACACAAGCTTCTTTACTCTCTCTCTCATCACCTCGCTTCACAGCCAGGGGGTGATTTGCTATTGCATACTTCATCGTCCTTTTCCTTTTCGAGATCATTTCTTTGCTACCAAATTTTCGAAATCAGGCAAGGAAGCTCGCAAAACCCCGTAAATTTAACCTGGCTGCCTTTCCTTCGGATAAATAGCTGTAAATGCAGTTCTTGAGTTAAAAAAGAAAAGTTCTGTTACGCCGGCCAAAAAATAACAAACGTACTTACAGGACTCCGTTAACTCGATACTCTCTCTAACTCTAACAAAACCTCATTTTCCCAGGATTTGGCCCTTTCTGTCAGCCTTGATCAGCTTTATCGGACACCTATTTATCAAGTTTGAGGGAATTCTACCGCGTTTTAAATTCAAGGAAGTGATAGATAAGGTCTTATAATTTGGGCAATAATTTCCAAAGGAAATGTTCTTATCAGAAAACCTTATAAATCAAGCCATTTTTTACCTTGGTGACTGTAGACAAAGAATAAATCCGCGATTCCTTATTAATGATTCCCAGCATATCTTGAATGGGGTTCTCCAATAACTTGAAGGATTCTATTGTTTTCCTTATAAGTACGAGTTAGCGGAAGTTAAGAAAGACACAAAAGCTTTTTTCTGAATCCTGGATATATGGTAAAAGATACATCTTGGCAACTTTTATATCACCGCAGAAGCAAGATAAATTATCATAGCTTATTAAACAACGAAAAGTCTGCCGTTGTCCATTCACGCACATGCGTGCGAATGGCAGCTCTCGATGGGGGTTATCAGTGGGGGCAGGTCTCGGTCGCCAGTTCTGCTATATTTTCAAGAATTATTTGTTTCCAATTATCTGAGTGGAGTGCCTGTAAACTAGCTGGATAAGCTAAGCGCACGTTCCACTATAAACAAGCCTTAAACTTTAAACCTTCAGAACCTTAAGCGATGATTGGTGGCAAGCCATTCGTGTTAAACCTCGCGAGAGATGCTTCATGACCCAAAAAACACTAGTACCAAACAAATAAAGAATATTTGATGCAACTCGAAGGTCAATTTGATAAATCTTTTACAAGTGTAATTAACAAGTATAGCTATTGATTTAGGGACTGAAAACAATAGCTACACTTGTAAAATACACTTGGAAAAGGATTGCTAAATTGACTCCTGATTTACTTAGTACAAACAGTCTAGGTAAAAATGGGCGTATAACCAATTAGAATATTTCCTCTCGAGAGCAAACAGCTTTTTTTTTGCCCGAACTGGATCTACTAACTTCCTAAAACCGTATCCCAAGACTTGCGGTAATTCAACTAACGTAAAGTTAGAACAATGAAAATTTATCAGGGTCTGTCAACCATAAAAACGGATAATCAGATCTATAAACCGGTGCATTCCATTAGAATTAATAGCGATCTGAGGTTTAAAATCATGTTTACATAAAACAGAAAACGTCCACTTGTACCACGCGGCCGCGTTTATCTTCTACCTATACCGTGTACTGTTCATTATATGACGTACACAAATATATCAAGCAGTTTCAAGTTAGGCTCACTCGCTCATAAGGGGTATTTATTGCTGTGGTACTGTTTATTATGCTGTTCAAGGAGGTTATAAATTTTGACTCTGCGGAAGAAATCGTCAAGTGTGTAAAAACACTTGTGGAATGCGTCTTAAATAGTTCGTTTCTGTAGAGGTATTCATCACTATTGCACAAGTTTGTGGTAGGTTTTGATACACGTTTACAGTGTTGCGGAGCTTCTTAAATACATAAACCTTTCGCTATAAGCTCAATCCAGTTTAGGTCATTTTCTCGCTTTTCAACCTCAATCTTTAACAATCTCCCTTCAAGCATTTCCCTTGATTCGGCACTTTTCACACGAAACTCGTATCCTTCAGTTTTGACTAAGTAAAGATATAAACAAAACGTCTGTATTTAAATACGTGTGTGTCATTGATTTTAAGAAGCATCTTTAGTCGCTATTCGGGTAATTATTCCATTTTCTACCGAATCACATTGCAGTTCCTTGTCAGAAATTCCATAAATCTAAAAAGAAATAAAAAGAAATATGCGAATTTAAAGACACGCTTGGCTAGAAAAGTTGGTCACTATTCGTTTTGTTACACTTTGCAGTTTAGTATATCACTTCATTGTAATTTTGACATTCAAACTCAATATACTCCTTACACGAACATTGTGATATAAGACAAGACTAGAAGAATTTTTCAGACCAATTCCATTTTAGCGCGCGTGCATTCCCCTTACTAAACCTGAAGATAAAGAGAGACTGCTCGCAGTCTACCCAAAAGCTTGACAGCCATTCCATTCTAAACAAAAATAATAACAAGGGTCATATACTCAAATGCATCAAGGAAGAAAACTGTGTCAGGAGTTCCTCAACTCAAAAATGCACTGATGTGAACCCCACTAATGTGTCCCTCTTTGCTGACAGTTCATAATAAATATTATGGTCACCTTTCTTATTTTTTCCTGGTCAGAAATAGCAGCTAGAGACGATAAAGAAATCAGTGTCCTCTTTATTTGTTTGCTCAGTTCTGAAATCTGGAAAGAAAGCACTCATTTTAACCTCAATAATATAAGAAATTTTATCATCAACAAACTGAAGTTGTGTTGGCCTTACCACACAAATAATAATGGTGTTAAAATGCAATAAAGTGTAATCCAGTACTTTTCAGTGCATAGGGAGAAGGAACTGATGATAATGATGATAATGATGACAGCGACAGTGAACTGACTCAACACATAGCGATGATCAACTTCAAGAATCAAATAAAAGGTCAACGTCAATCAATATATCCCGGCTATTGCTCTCTTCAAGTTATTAAACAGTAAAATATTTAACTTTTTAAAAAGATACCCATAAAAGGGTACATTTATTGACTAAATGAACACAATTACTGTTCGTTGAATTCTGTAGTACAAGTTACGATCTAATCTTTTTTAATTGTGCCAAACCTTTCTTGTCAAAATGAGTTTTATTTGCAGGAGAATAACATTTAATTTTCAATAATTTTTATATCAAATACTTAGCTATTGGCCTCGTTTTAAAATGGAGGCTTGGTGGGCCAACTCGAAAAGGGCCTATTCTGATTGGTCCGACTTATCAGCGAATCAGCGTGACTTCTTCTACCACGCAGGTTTTTTCGTCTTCAAAGCAGATGTTTTTAGGGCTTCGCGACGCATTCTTTACTCACGAATGAAGTTCGTCGGTGGGGAAACTAAACCTATAGACAGAAGAGGTTTTCGAGGTTTTATCTCGAAAGTGGGATTTTTTAACACGTACATCTATGGTCATCTATTGTTTTGGTGTGGACCGGCAAAAACAGAGGTCATATGTAAACGCGTCATAGCTACTCGTGCATAAAATGTTTACAAACCTTAAAAGGTCGGGAATAGACAAAAGCATCGTAAACATGTCCGAGAGTGACCTGGGAACAACAACGTTGTATTCATATCCTTTTCCGATGTAGTGTGAACAGTCGAAAACGATGCTAAAATCCTATTGCCAATAAGCAGGACAAGACAATAAGCAGGACCTAAGAGATGGGAACACTGCGGTTCGGAAGTCTTCAAAACGGCAACTTCTTGAATTTTAATAACATCAATAACATTTAATAACATTTGATTTATAATATTAATTATTAATGTGGTGGATTGAAGATTAATTTGACAAGGTACGTTTGCTCGTTTATATCATATTCTTTGACACAAATAACTTTAATGTTTCCTCATTTTCATTTGTTTTTAGCGGCAAAAAATCCTATGGAATTTAGAATTTATCTCACATTAAAATGAATAAACAATTAAAATCACCACTTTACAGACTTTTCAGAGGAAGGCTGCACGGCAAAAGTTTCATAACCAGCAAAACACATATACGTCGGAAAGTGGTGCAGTTTTTGAAGGAATCTTTTAACCGAGGTTTTATCAGCGAATTTAAATAGTTTGACTCTAGGAAACACCCCTCTGTAACAGACCCAGTTAGTCCCTACCCAGAGGTTTAATTCAGTCTATCCAGTGATAATTTAGCCTCTCCGATAACTGATGAATAGTTTGTTTCTGCCCGGCTAAATTTTTGCTTCCCCAGACACTTTCTACGAAACTTGAAAGTATAAAACATTGTTACCATTGACAAAAGAAATCGGGGGGAACAGGTGATCGATCTCGCATAAAAGAAGTGTAAATCTTTTAGTTCTTCTCGCTAGAGGAATATGTATAACGTTTTCAAAGGCCGTTCATACCCGCGGTAAAGATGTAAGGCCTGCCACCCCTATTAGATACACAACTACAGAAAAAACCCCAGTGGAAAATAAACCAAACCGGTGACGTTGTCTCCGACAACCCGGTCAAGATATAGATTCCACTGGATCTGTTACAGAGGGGTGTTAGGAACAATAACACAATGTTTATATCCGCTGGGATTCACAAAAATAACAATCTGTTGGGATGCATGATAAACATAGAAACACAATCATAGAATGATGAACGTCTTTTTTCGTCCTTTTTTAAAGGTGTTCAGCTTGATCACGTTCACGAGAGTTTTTCTGCTTTCTTTGCTCCCGCTTCTTATGTTTATGCCCTCTCTTCTCTCCAGTTTTCGCCGACGGGTTGACTTCACAATAGTACCCTCCCAACCTTGATGTAGATTCTGCTGGACACTCCACACACTCACTGGTAACCAGAGACGAGCGATAAGTGTTGTCTTGACAACATACATCTTGTTCATCCACCGGGTTCACAGACCTCAGGTTTTTGGGCGACTTGCGAGAGGTCATCCGAAGTGTTAGCTTAGCAATGAAGTACAGGTCAGTGGCTGAGTTAGGAGCCAGCCACTCCGCCTCGTTCTCTCCTGACTGTACTGTGTACGTGATCTTCCACCTGGACAATGTTGTGGCAAGAAGACTGTCGCCCGCCACTTTAGATGACGTATGACAAATCTTTGGCAGGTTGTTACACAGACTGTATGGATTGGGGATTTCCCTTGAGCAAGTTGACTTTCGATAACCTTCTTGGTACACTGTCACGTAAGAGGTTTGTTTCTCTGGCAATAAATAACGCACTGAATTTGCTTCATCTGTAGAAATGTAGCTACCTGCGTCTGGATCGGCTGACACAACTATACGGGTTGATGTCTGGACTTTTTCTGCACCATTTTTATCATGCTCTTTGTTAGGGAGAAACAGTTGCAAGTTCTCAACGTAAGGAGCATGGGGCTCGCCCATCAAGCTCCAGTGAAATTTGTAAAGCCACTTTATATCTCGAGGAAGTTTAAATGAGGCAGTTTTTTCTTCAGCTAACTTCTGAATGTTGATGAAACCCGTATCTCCGTCTGACTGTGGTTTTGAGGGGATGAATACGGTACGCTCAATCGAGATGTACGTTTTATGGTCTGTAAACGCCACGAGTTTATCCAGGTCGTTGTTCGTGAAGAGACCCGTGTCTGGTAAACAGACCGGGACTCTTTCTCCCTCATTCAAGTACTCAATTTTATCACAATATAGCCAGGCTTGAGACTGAATAAATATCTGGGACATTAGAAATCCTCCAAACAGTTCGTGAGCCTTGAATAAATCGTTTTGTTGCTCTCCAATGGAAGCAGCCAGCTTATTAGCTAGGTTACTTCTCACTATTCTGGCCAGAATGTCCACCAACTCAAACTGAAAATCGAAAATGTTTTCTCTTAAGGCATTGAACTCGGCAATTGTTCCTTCTAAATTTTCACACAGCAAGAACCCGTTGGCTATAGCCTTTCCTGCGGCCGCCAATATTCCACCGACATCGTTCAACAGATCACAAGCTGAATCCTTCAGCGCTCCCCACATGGCAATGTTTTGTTCCATGCGGTGCCGGTCCACCTTAGGGGTGTAGGCAGCATACTGTTCGACAAACCCTTCGGCGTTGTATCCAACATTTTCTGAATGGCTGTCCTTGATACTGTCGACTACTTCAATCAGGTTTGTTATTTGTTCTTTGTTGTCTTTCAGGCAAAGAGCAATCTCCATTGTATCGTCCTTAACGTCGAATAACTTTGCAATAAGTGCCCCTCCGTGTACGAGATCTGCTGCCAAGTCAGCGACAATTTTTGTTTGATCTCGCACTTCCTTTTCATCTACACCACTGAATATGGCTTTTAAAGGATTTGCCTCTGCCGCTATTTTTGTAACCAACGCTACGGTCTCCTCAGCCAACTCAATACCCAGTAGTGTCTCCATAGCAATCATTGTATCTCTAAGGTCAGTGTGTACCTTTTCCTGAAGTCTGGTAAATTCTGTTTCAAAGCTTGTAAGTTTGCCATTTATGAAGTCTTTGTCAGCGTTTGCAATCCCTTTTTCATACTGAGCGATTCCTTTGAAATAAGAAGAAATTCCTTGGATGTGAACTTGTAGGTTGCTATCCAGCTGATTTATGGCGCTTAACAACTCGGTGTGTTTAATGGTATCCTGTTTCAGTCCAATCAGTTTAGCATGGTCAACATTCCCGTGAAGTGTAAGATCTCTCGTAAATCCTAGGTGTCCTGGTTGAAGTCTTTGTTCCCTCATTTTTTTCAGCAGCAAGTAATGTGGTCGAATTGTCAAAAAC
Organism: Porites rus; assembly: GCA_964035705.1. Lineage (NCBI taxonomy): Eukaryota > Metazoa > Cnidaria > Anthozoa > Scleractinia > Poritidae > Porites > Porites rus. The sequence continues at coordinate 13,717,667 of OZ038004.1, read as the reverse complement.
TGGCAGGCTGCTTCCGCTTCGATTTCATCACATGCAAATCTAGCATCTGAAAAGGTGTTTTCGTTTTCGCTAATAATCTGCATGGCTTCATCTATTCGAGAGTACGCCCTCCTTCTAACAGCGTCTCTATAAAAGGCTTCAAAAGGTCTCTTTTCTGGCATCATGTTTACAAATGCGTTCATCCATTTCACTTGTATGGGAATGTTTTTAACTTGGTCAACTATTTCGCATCCACTGTAAGAACCTTCGGGGCACCTGGCGCGACCACAAAATACATCTACCATGGTAAAACCGAGCTTGTAAAAGAACAGCTCGACCATTAGTGGAATAGCTTTGGTCACATCGCATTTGTCGTCATTGGTGCAGGCATTTTTCTGACTTGAATGGACTGAGCCAGAACATCTCGACAAAGTCGGACAAACATCCTTGATTGAGAGGGGAATGACTTCTCGGGGTGGTAACTCATTACATGCTATTGTTGTAGGGAAGCTTTTCCAATGGGTCCATTGTGAATCTGTAGTGGGTCGAGCCGCGGTATCATGTAATCCATGTTTCACGAGGTTTGCCATAAAGGTTCCTAACGTGAATTTGGTTTTAACAGAAGGGAAAGCATCCAAACCGAATGTTGTCAATTTTGACTGCACACAGTTTTTGAGTTTATTAGCTAACTCCAAAGCCTTATCAGCATCAACAAGCGGTATGGACGAAAGAAAACTTCTTATCCATCCACCTTCAAAAGCAGGCGTGATAACATCTGCAGTGCCTTCAGTGATGTGTTGTAAGCATTTAGGTGGGATGCTTGCTTCTCTAGGTTGGCATTTCTCAGGAATAGAATCTAAAAATTTAGTAACCTTGCCGAACCATTCTGCTTTACCAGCATGTCTATAAGGCGAAACCCGAGTGAATATGGTCAAAAGCACAACGATGTGTAAAGACCGCATCTCGCCACAGAAATTTCTATGTAATCAAAACGGCGGGACTGTCGCTTTTAACCCCTCAATCAATATATGCATGGTCTAGTCCAAGAAGATTAAAAGGAAGTTTTCCCAAAAGGATTACCTCAGAAGTGATGTAATCACTACCACAGGTTGGGAAAATTCTTCTAGTATTAGCAATACTCCTAAATGAATGACACAAGCTTCTTTACTCTCTCTCTCATCACCTCGCTTCACAGCCAGGGGGTGATTTGCTATTGCATACTTCATCGTCCTTTTCCTTTTCGAGATCATTTCTTTGCTACCAAATTTTCGAAATCAGGCAAGGAAGCTCGCAAAACCCCGTAAATTTAACCTGGCTGCCTTTCCTTCGGATAAATAGCTGTAAATGCAGTTCTTGAGTTAAAAAAGAAAAGTTCTGTTACGCCGGCCAAAAAATAACAAACGTACTTACAGGACTCCGTTAACTCGATACTCTCTCTAACTCTAACAAAACCTCATTTTCCCAGGATTTGGCCCTTTCTGTCAGCCTTGATCAGCTTTATCGGACACCTATTTATCAAGTTTGAGGGAATTCTACCGCGTTTTAAATTCAAGGAAGTGATAGATAAGGTCTTATAATTTGGGCAATAATTTCCAAAGGAAATGTTCTTATCAGAAAACCTTATAAATCAAGCCATTTTTTACCTTGGTGACTGTAGACAAAGAATAAATCCGCGATTCCTTATTAATGATTCCCAGCATATCTTGAATGGGGTTCTCCAATAACTTGAAGGATTCTATTGTTTTCCTTATAAGTACGAGTTAGCGGAAGTTAAGAAAGACACAAAAGCTTTTTTCTGAATCCTGGATATATGGTAAAAGATACATCTTGGCAACTTTTATATCACCGCAGAAGCAAGATAAATTATCATAGCTTATTAAGCAACGAAAAGTCTGCCGTTGTCCATTCACGCACATGCGTGCGAATGGCAGCTCTCGATGGGGGTTATCAGTGGGGGCAGGTCTCGGTCGCCAGTTCTGCTATATTTTCAAGAATTATTTGTTTCTAATTATCTGAGTGGAGTGCCTGTAAACTAGCTGGATAAGCTAAGCGCACGTTCCAAAAAACCTCGCGAGAGATGCTTCATGACCCAAAAAACACTAGTACCAAACAAATAAAGAATATTTGATGCATCTCGAAGGTCAATTTGATAAATCTTTTACAAGTGTAATTAACAAGTATAGCTATTGATTTAGGGACTGAAAACAATAGCTACACTTGTAAAATACACTTGGAAAAGGATTGCTAAATTGACTCCTGATTTACTTAGTACAAACAGTCTAGGTAAAAATGGGCGTATAACCAATTAGAATATTTCCTCTCGAGAGCAAACAGCTTTTTTTTTTACCCGAACTGGATCTACTAACTTCCTAAAACCGTATCCCAAGACTTGCGGTAATTCAACTAACGTAAAGTTAGAACAGTGAAAATTTATCAGGGTCTGTCAACCATAAAAACGGATAATCAGATCTATAAACCGGTGCATTCCATTAGAATTAATAGCGATCTGAGGTTTAAAATCATGTTTACATAAAACAGAAAACGTCCACTTGTACCACGCGGCCGCGTTTATCTTCTACCTATACCGTGTACTGTTCATTATATGACGTACACAAATATATCAAGCAGTTTCAAGTTAGGCTCACTCGCTCATAAGGGGTATTTATTGCTGTGGTACTGTTTATTATGCTGTTCAAGGAGGTTATAAATTTTGACTCTGCGGAAGAAATCGTCAAGTGTGTAAAAACACTTGTGGAATGCGTCTTAAATAGTTCGTTTCTGTAGAGGTATTCATCACTATTGCACAAGTTTGTGGTAGGTTTTGATACACGTTTACAGTGTTGCGGAGCTTCTTAAATACATAAACCTTTCGCTATAAGCTCAATCCAGTTTAGGTCATTTTCTCGCTTTTCAACCTCAATCTTTAACAATCTCCCTTCAAGCATTTCCCTTGATTCGGCACTTTTCACACGAAACTCGTATCCTTCAGTTTTGACTAAGTAAAGATATAAACAAAACGTCTGTATTTAAATACGTGTGTGTCATTGATTTTAAGAAGCATCTTTAGTCGCTATTCGGGTAATTATTCCATTTTCTACCGAATCACATTGCAGTTCCTTGTCAGAAATTCCATAAATCTAAAAAGAAATAAAAAGAAATATGCGAATTTAAAGACACGCTTGGCTAGAAAAGTTGGTCACTATTCGTTTTGTTACACTTTTCAGTTTAGTATATCACTTCATTGTAATTTTGACATTCAAACTCAATATACTCCTTACACGAACATTGTGATATAAGACAAGACTAGAAGAATTTTTCAGACCAATTCCATTTTAGCACGCGTGCATTCCCCTTACTAAACCTGAAGATAAAGAGAGACTGCTCGCAGTCTACCCAAAAGCTTGACAGCCATTCCATTCTAAACAAAAATAATAACAAGGGTCATATACTCAAATGCATCAAGGAAGAAAACTGTGTCAGGAGTTCCTCAACTCAAAAATGCACTGATGTGAACCCCACTAATGTGTCCCTCTTTGCTGACAGTTCATAATAAATATTATGGTCACCTTTCTTATTTTTTCCTGGTCAGAAATAGCAGCTAGAGACGATAAAGAAACCAGTGTCCCCTTTATTTGTTTGCTCAGTTCTGAAATCTGGAAAGAAAGCACTCATTTTAACCTCAATAATATAAGAAATTTTATCATCAACAAACTGAAGTTGTGTTGGCCTTACCACACAAATAATAATGGTGTTAAAATGCAATAAAGTGTAATCCAGTACTTTTCAGTGCATAGGGAGAAGGAACTGATGATAATGATGATAATGATGACGGCGACAGTGATGATGATGATGATGATAATGATAACGACGACTGATGATGATAGTGATGTTACAAACGTAAATCAAAAGCGAAATCTAGTAGTAGTGGAGTTTGACTGTACGGCCAAATTTAATTTTGACTTCTGACTACATTTTACAGGTTAATGAAGATAACAACTTAATACTAAACCAGATTTTTACAGCGCAAACAATTCACTATTATATAAACACCTGCCGGAATCCCAAGTCAACAGAGAGATTTGGAAACACGTTAAAATCAAAAACGAATGTCCTTTCAAGTTAAAAATTTCTCAAAGTCGAAAGAAGGAAATGGACAAAAAAGTTTTTTTGTGGACAACAACTTTTACAGATGATTTGATAAGAAACTACTTCACTTTTGTTTGGAGATAAGAACGATGAGCCACAAATGAAACGAAAAGTTTGTCATGTGGTGAAATATCCCCCAAATGACTTCTGATAAAAAGCAAGATTCTCCTTCCAATTTTTGTCTTCTATGTGCTTGTGAATAAATATTACAGCATGAGTCACCTGGGGCCTTATTTCCTCATCTTTTCAATTTCTATTTGAGTAAATACCTTTTCAATGCCATTTCCTTGAGTTATAATCACCACTAAAATGTCTTTTGTGTTGTCCAGTATTCCAAATTTCTTGAAAGAATCATTAATCTGATGAAAGAAAATTATGTTGGATTAAGGAGATCTAATTTCCTTACCTTCTCTACAACTACCAGTAAGCTATTAGGTCTATTATCCCTTTTTTTAAAAATATGTGTAAAATAACCAATTTATTTAAACAAAATGCTCAGAATATGGATTTCCATTATTAATATTATTAACACTTATTTGTTATAAATTTTTAATCTTATTTGTTTATTATGCCAAAATATTGGCATAATAAACAAACTCAGATATTATCTAGACTTTTTATTACATACATTTGTTTTCACACAACTAAAATTCACAAAAAATGCCCAAATTAGCCTCCAGTGGGTACTACCTTAACCAAGAGTGACCAACATCAAGTTTCTCTTAACAATATCACTACATATTTAAAAGAAAAGTTTATGAGAATAAATAAATTGATCACCTAAGGGAAAATGTTTTGATCTTTGAATAAATTATCTCAACTAATAATTCTGTAAGGAAATGTATCGAGATCAGTTTGGAGTCAAATGTTTATGTGGATGGCTTCAAAGGTTAAAGGCCATGCATCTGAAAAGACAAAATCTGACCTCAAATAAATGAAACAGTATTAAATATTACTTACATTGCTGGAAGGCGACAAGTTAAAAATAATTTCAGAATGAAGTGTTCTTGTCTTCATTTTTCCTTGCTGAAACAAATGAAGAGCCTTGTGCCCAGCTACAACTACATGAAATGGATCAAAAATCTGACAAAAAAAATTAAACCAGTTATTACTAACAGGTAATAAGCTTAAAATCATTTACTAATTCCTGCAAAAAGTGAAACCTAGAGACCCACGTGACCTTTGTTGGTGTTCACTTGATAGAGACCACTGAATACAGTTTTGTTTTACTAAAAAATTATATGGGATGAAGCATTCGAAGCAAACATTTGTTGTTCTTGAGACAAGGTGTCCACTTAATATGGAGTTCAGAAGCAAAAAGTGCCTCTTGTTCACAAAAAACAGGGTGAAACAGCAAAAAAAGACGTGGACTGGGGGGAGGGGGGAAGGGCACCACCCTTGTCCCTCCTCAGACCCCTGCTCAGCTTACTTGACGATTTTTTTCACCTTTTTCCCCCACTCTTCCCTGGACTCAGAGTATTAAGTTTTCAATGCCTCTAACATTTTTTCCAAAGGAGAGCCAAACAGAAGCGCTGTCTTGTTCCTGGCTTGTCTCCAAAAGTGAGCAAAAGCAGGGGGTTAGATGGGGGAACAGTGAGGTCTTATTCATTCCCTATCCTGGACAAAACTAGGTGAACAGGGCTCTTTACAGGAGCACACAAGGCTTAGACCTGTATACAGCTATTTCAATAAACAATGTTGGAAAGCCCAAGCAACAAGGCAGCAAAACTTTCATTAAGAAATTCTTAAGGGAGCACTATTCTTCTACTAAAAAACAACAAAGATAAACATTTGTAAGGTTTTATATCATTCGGTGGCATGAAGATATGACAAAATTTTAGGGGAATTTTATTATTTTTATATAGCTACCCACATGACCTTGCGGTCCTGTTGGGTAGGCTTGAGGCCTTAAAATCCAACAACTTCATGTAAATAAGCAACAGATCGAAACTGAGTTTGCCAAAGGAATTTCACTCTGCTACCCTCCTAACTAGGCATATATGGCCGAGTGGTTAAACACCTCAAACTCTGGATCTGGAGCTCCAGGGTTCAAGCCTCACCCGTTGCACTGTTTCCTTAGACAAGGAACTTTATTCCACTTTGTCTCTCTTAACCCAGGTGTATAAATGGGTACCGGCGACATACTGCTTGGGGGGGGGGGGGAACCCTGCGATGGACTAGCATCCCGTCCAGGGTAGAGTAGCAATACTCCTAGGCATGCTTCATGCCACGGAAACCAGAATAAGCTCCGGCCGTTTTGGGCCTTTGGCTCGTGTGCGCCTTTACCTTTACCTACCCTCCTAACTTCTAAATATGAAACATTAATACATTTAAAACAACAGCGATTTGCGAACACGAGTACTGCAGATCGAGTTATCAGACAGAGGTCGATACATTACCATACTTGCGTTTAAGACAGCCGCTTCTAATTTTCCGTGCACGATCAGTTCTCGTAGTTCTTTACTATTTGACACATCAGTGAATAAAGCCAGGCTGGCAGTGTAATCTGCATTCTGTTCCATGGTGAATTGAACGATCAGCTCCTGAACGTCCTCCATCTTCTTACGAAGACATTAGTTGGTCAGCGGTCGCATAAACTAGTACCAGTTCTCGTCTATGCCCAAAACGCTAGGGATATGGGAATAGGGATGCCCAAAACGCGGCGATGCCCAAAACGCTGTGACACCGGTAACGCTCAAGTTAAACGCCCGTGAACATTCATCTTTATAAATGATTATTTTGGGTTATTTTCAAATGATAACATAAAGATTCACTCAAAATTTCTCGCAACCCTGTTTCGATCGATTAGCGCGCGCGTTTTTCTCTTTGTGACATAAACCCTCTTACGCCATAAGAAAGACTCGCTTTTATAGATTAAGATTCGGATTGTGAATCTGCTGATGAACAAACATTGCCAAAACTTTTGACTTTTATTTACTTTCTCACTTTACAATGGCTGCTCTTTTTAAAGGTTAGTCCAGTGTAAATTAGCCTGACTTTCAGACGATTGCTTCGAGTCGTTTTCTCCTCTCAGTAACTGAGGGAGTAAAAACGACTCGAAGTAATGTCAGAACGGCGTCTGAAATTCAGGCTAAGCGTACTATGAATGAAAGCAGTCCGCATTTCTTGTTGCCGGATCTCTTTTTGTTGAAATCCCTTGACGTCATCGCCGGAGATCTTTACAGCTGCACGTATTGACTAAGATACGAAAGTTTAGTGATCTTTGCACAAAATAAGCTTACGACTTCGTGACAGGTATAAACTCATAAAAGAACAGAGGAAAAACTGAAAGAAAAATTTTAAAAAGGATGTATTTCAGTTTACTAATTTTCCAATCTATGTATCACCCCATACATGCAAAGACAAGCTAGTGTCTTCGAGTTACAAGAATGTGACTCATGCTATTTGTTGCCTTTTAAAGCTATCCGTTGTGTTCTCCGACAGTTTTAAGCGGTAACCCGTCGATATTTCAGTCAATTTTATAATGAACTAATATAGTACTTAACCTTAAGTCTTAAAGTGCTACTACGACCAAAATTTTTGTTCTTATTTTCCTCCGCCGTTTCTTGCTTCAATATATTCATAATGAGTTTATCATTGCAAGAATAGCTATAAATTGCATCAATATAAGCTCACTAAAGATGAAAACAAGCTGGCGAAAACCGGCCAAAAGTACGGTGGCCCATAAGGGACATCTCGATATTTTTCATTTCCCTTTAATAATTTGCGATTTGACTTACTCTCGATCAAAGTTAATAAATAGCAATACAAATTTATATCTCTTCCTGTGAAACCTATCGATGAGCGCAATCTTGGAGTTGAGTCGTTTTTGTACCCAGTTCTCCATACAAAGTTAAACGCACGAATGAGATATGAGATCGATATGTCAGCTAACTAAAATTGATTTGAAGAATTGGCTGGCAAAATTTAGTTACTTTTACCTTCCAAACTCTTGACATTAAAAGATTTGACAGTTGGCTGACACTCAGATTAAAGTCACGCAAGTAGCGAAAAAGAGAACTTTAGTGCGCGTGTACAGGTCCCTGAGTGCAGTAAAGTAAAAGCTTTTGAAAACGAGAGTTTTCCTCCGGTTTGGCCTACCGTCTAGGCCTAGGCACAGATTATCGTTTTCGAGCGAACGCACGAAAACGGAGGTTTTCGACGTTTTCGAATGCGATGATGTCACATATCATATAGCGCATGCCCTGTGAGGCCCATTGTTAAAGCGTTTCCATGTGGACAGGCGAAAACGAATCGAATACGCTACATTAGGGTGTGGACGCGTATTTTTTCGAAAACGGAGAAAAAAATCTTTGTTTTCAAAAATACTCGAACACGTGTGGACAAGGCCTGTATGAGAAGCACACTGCTCTTCAGTAAAACTTGCATGACTGTGATCACGTGATCAACTTTCGGTGAACACGTAAACAGTTCACTTTTCAAATTTTGTTAGTATAAGCTGAAAGAACATATTAAAATTAGGTAACCTGAGAATTTTCAGCCGTATATCTCAAAAACAGCGCGATTGCAACGGTCGCCGAAACTGAGTTAGAAGCATTTGTATTCTACTGAGAAAAACAACTTTTGCCACCCAGTCAGGTTTGAATTGAATGGTTTTCCAAACAAATCCTTGCAAATTCTAAAATTTTTAAGCTGTTGTTAAATCTTTCCCTGTTATGAATTAAAAGGAGATTTGAGGCCTGTAATGTTTAAGGAAATATTTCATGACAGTTTTGAAAATTTCGAAATTTCAAGGATTTGTATGGAAAACCATGCAAGCGTGACTGGATGGTAGAAGTTGTTTTTCTCATACAAATGCTTCCAACCAACTTTGGCGGCCGTTGCAATTGCTACTTTTGAGATTTACGGCTGAAAATTCTCAGGTTGCCTAATTTTAATATGCTCTTTCAGCTTGTTCTAATCTGTTTTCGTGTTTACCGAAAGTTGATCACGTGATCAAGTCATGCCCAGCGCCTATTTCATACTGTAAAGCCTCTCTAATAATCCCCCCATTTTTTACAAGGGAAGTTTGGATTTGTTTTCGATCCTCGGCTGCATGACTTTACTTCTTGTACTTGAGCTTTTCCACGTTGCATTCTAGTTCTCTATGGATAATTTATACTATCATCTTTGCCAAATTAAATAAGCCCCCTAGATATGTTTGGTGGGCTTACTAGAGGATTTACGGTAAGCTACCATATTTATTCGAATAAGCGCCCAACCTCGAATTAGCGCCTACCTCGAATAAGCGCCCAGCCTCGAATAAGCGTCCACCCCCACCCAACCCCACCCCTCCCACTCAAACTCAAATAAGAGGTAATAAGACATTCACCCGAAGACGGAGTTTTTTTTTTCAGCGTAGCTTGCGGCAAACAGTACATTGGAGAGACCAAACGCCATCTCCACCAACGCTTTGGGGAGTATCGCCGCTCCATTCTCAACTATGGCCACTTTCCTAATTCTACTCCTGTCTCCGAACATTTTAATCAAGCCGATCACTCTATCAACAACGTCCTTCTTATTCCCTTAGAACTAATCCGTAGCAACCGTGATTTTGGCAGAAAGGCACGCGAAGCTCACCTCATTGATAAAGTTTTGACTTTAGACTGAACCTCATGGTATAAACAGACGTGATGAACTCAATTAGTCACCTTTATCTTTTTACTGGGGCATCCAACGAGAATATAGTTAAAAACCACTTAAACATATAGCATTGTTAAACGTATTCTAGTATTTAAACGGTAGATATAGGCATATTTTTATCCCCTAAAAATTTTTCATCTGTTCGGATTCACTAGCTGAAGGTTTAGAGATACGAAACTTATAGGGATCAAAATGGGCAATTAAACCATTTTTTAGATGTTCGAGAGATATTCAAGCAAGAAATTTTACGACAAATGTTCCGAAAATTCTAGATCTCAAATTGTCTTCCGAACAGATATTTTCCTAAAATTGACGTTGGGTGCCCCTGTTTTTGGTAGCCTATCACTTTCTGTTTGTTATGTATACAAATCTCGTATATGTAACGTTCATCTTTTATCTGTACTCATTTTTCTTTTCTATTCCCCGTTGAACATTTTTTGCTACATTTGTGTTGCAAACCGAAATATCGGACAAATATAATTCACCACTTTAGTTATTTTTGTTTTCTTTCTTTATTTTTTTCTATCACTCTTACTGCTGTAAGGATTAGTTTACTATTAAAATTTGGTAAAATAAACATACTACACTTACTGAAAATGGTGAAAATTTAATAAGCGCCCACCTCGAACAACGAAAACGGAAAAGTAAAAAATTAAAACCGAAGTCTGAACCGAAAAGCAAAATGGCGAAGTGAAAAGCAAAAAGTTAAACACAAAAATGGAAAAGTGAAAAATAAAAACGAAATCACTATGTGGCCTCCCTGGGCTTCGGTACCCACTCTCAAGGTCCAAAAATTTAATAAGCGCCCAGGGCGGTTAATCGAATAAATACGGTGTGCTCACTTGCGTCGTGCAGAGTAGACCCAAGTCTTGGTTTGTCGGCTAGACGGAGCACGCAAAGGTTTCAATCTTAATGAACTGATATGGGAAATTCTATATAAGTCAATGATTGAGAAAATGCGTTTTGGGTCTCTCATTTCGACCCTGCAAACCATAGAAAATGTTTCGTGTCGCGGTGCATGCAGATGGAAACTTTTACCGCCTGCCAGGTACTTCATATCGCGTGAGAAAATACTGCATGTACGCTACATGCTCCCACGCGCGGTAGAACGTTCAAGACTTAGCTAGACTCTTAGTCACGTGAGCCTGTTCCTAGTACAGAGCAACCGGTACAAGGTTGTAACGATTTTCGTCAGTTTCACCGGTGCCGTTATTTACAAAAGGCTAAGTGGCGCCAGAAAATAATAGTAACATAACGTTGAAAAGTGAAGTCAAAAGTATGGATTAAATTCGAACGTGCCGGAATTATAATAGAGGCTAAAGATAGAGAAACCTCATAATTTTTGTCAATGTTTATGTTGCTGTATTGGCCCAGATTGAACCATAGATAAGCGCGCCATGGGACCTCCGTTTTTCGCTTCAGCAGTTTGGGCCTTTGCCCTTTTCCAAGTCACGTAACCAGAGAGAACATTAATATCAGTTCGTGAATGAGTGGTGGTTAAATTTAGCCTCAGATGGTTAGTGTTTTTCTTTTATCGTTTTGATGAGCCAATATATTCACTAAGAGCTGTCAGGTGATAAACTTTTATACCAGCTTGTCTCTTTAGCTCACTAGGAATAAATTAGCCATTATTACTCCGTGAAAAAATTCAAATATGGTTTTATTCTCCTTTCGGGTTCAACTTCACAACTGATCTATTTTAAGTCGTCCTGGGATGATGTCACCTCATTTGGCAATGATCTCTTAATCAAACTCATGAACAATTACTGAAGTAAAAACGACCTTTCGAACTTGGATATACAACCTTATTAAATTTGCAACTTCTGCCTCAAGTTTGTCCAAAAGAATAAGCTTGATCCGTCGAGGCATCAATGCAATGATATATCACACACTTCAAAAAGTGTTTCGTACTGAGCTATCTTGGTCCAAAAACCTCCGATGATCTCGGATCAACATAGTTCTCGATGTTATCTGATGAAATGCGATTTTTCCTATGGCTGCTATATTAACGAAGAAGGTTCAAATAACTAAGTTCGACTATTGCTGACACGAGCTATCATGGCTATAGGCAGAAGGCCAGGACAAAAATAAATTGCAACTAAAAAGAAGATAAAGTTATTTTTTCTGTTGTGCCTTAGATAATCGGGAAAAAAATCTTGTACTACACACCTCTTGAGGAATCAACTACATATTAAACTGATATTTTGCGCCCTGCCCTAGAAGCACTCCGTGTGTGAGCAAGATAACTAGATATAATATTAATACTTTTGTAGTCATTAACCCTTATACCGCGGTGGTTTTTAAATTAACACGCAAAAGTACATATCTAATATCTCAGTGTTAGAATATTTAGCTAATTTATGAATGAGGCTCGACAACGAGCTGAAAGACTTCTCTGCAAAATTTTGTCTTGATATTGCTAAATTGACTAAAATTGTTAACTTCTAGATCCTGGCTCAATTGCTTGTTTCGGTTTCTATATACTTGGCTAACATGGTTGCACGCTATTTTGATTTTTTTTTTCCTGTTTTTCTTTTTAACCAGTGTCAATCAAATTTTGGTGCATTATTTGAAATAATTTTATACAGAGGGTGATTTTGGGGGGCCAATTTCTGAGCCATAATTCTTCCTCTGGTCATCCTACACGTATGTGCCGACCCCACATAACGGTCACCAACTTCGAGAAGCGCTTGACTCTTTTGTGATGTACGTAACGTTCTAATTTTATACTTCTTTCAGGATTTATAGACTAGAAGAAAAGACTGCGGAATTCTTCACCACTATTGTAATAAAATTTAAGCTCCCCCTTTCCAACTCGAATTGTTAAGTGTTCACTAATTGTTCCTGTTTTTAAGACTTCCGCAACAGATCAGAAACACTTAAATGTCCCCGCCGGTTTCCGTTTAAAAATAGAATATGCCGTCAAGGAAGGGTGCCATTTCAAAATAAGCCCTCAAGGAAACTGTTTCGGACTGAAACCACGCGTCAACCGGGAACACTCATTGAAAACAAGGAACAATAAAAACTTTTTAGATGTTAGCAGCAGGAGAGTACGTTCATCATGGCACAAGAAATGGTTCAAAGTTCTTCAAACGCAAAGTCCACTATCGAAGGTCAGCGCTAAAACTGGTTGCGTGATCGGTGAGAGTTTATAGCACTGTTTTTGGAACCAAACATACGAGCTGTTTCGCTTTCATTAGAGTAAATCTAGGCCAGAGAGTAAATAGCTGGTGGTTGACAGATGCGAGGAAGGCAAAGTAAATGACCAAATATACTTGAAAAAACCTTTACGTGAAAGATACCGCACCGTCCCGTGTCGCCTAAGACTGGAACCGGAAGTCAAAGGCGAAAAAGGGCGTGGCACTAAGACATGCTGGAAGGCGGGAAAAGTTACTGGTTACCAATACAAAAGAAGATTCAGAAGCAAAAACATCCACTCATGATATTGCTCTGGAATCTTCCCTGCCTGTACGCCTACTTGTTCCACTCGAGAAAGGTTAAATTTTAATCAGTTTTCGAAAGCCCTGAAGTAGCGCAAGACTGCTATTGTTAGCGGAATAAGGGGCCTAGGGATGAAATTTGGCAAGACTGTTTTTGGCCATGAAATGAGATGCTTCAGCTTTCGATAAAATAGGTTCTATTTGTGACCATAGCTCAGTATCAGTGCCATTAATCTGGTGCCTATAACACTGCAGCTGTCTAATCCGTTATAAATCATTCCAAAGATAAGACCATGGTCCTGCCTGGTTTTTACAATATATTTTTTTATCTCTCTTTGAACCAGTCTAAAAGCACCGGAAAAAATGAAGATTCCGCTGCCTTCAAGAAACGGTTTCTAAGCGATAAATCAATTTATTAATGCTTTACGAGAAGGTTTTTTCGACCTTTCCTATTCCACAGTGACCTAGGTCTTGGCTCAGTTTCTTTCCAGTTTGTTTGCTCGAAAAAAACCGCATCGTGTAATGACTTCCTTAACGAAGTTAGCATGCAAACTACTTTTGCGGGTATTACTGAAACACAAAAGATTCTGTTCAATAAATTGCTCGCAACAACTTCCGGTATTTGCCAAAGTTATTTCCATATTTGGACACCCACGCCAAGTTTTATGACATCTGCCCAGAATTGAATAGAAAACAAGTTGCCTTACTTGATATCTTTTTATTGCACGAACAACGGTCTTAATTATTTTATTTAAAATCCAAATAAAAGGAAACTTTGAAAAACGAAAAATAAAGAACATGGTGGTTAAGAAATTATTACATACTTAATTTGATTTGCAGAGCAGTATTTGAAATAATTTGAGAGTGTTCCGCTATTTTTGCTCTACTTTTGGCCCCTATATAGTGATTTTATGTACAGGTAGAAATATTTGCCATCCATATTTTAAATCGACATTTCGGTTTGCTTTAAGAAACCACATTCAATCTGATCAAAATTCCACAACAAACCATTTAATTTAAGCGTGTTCGATAACAGGATCATGAAGGAAAATAATGTCATGTTATGATCGGATGGTTTACCCATCCTTATAAGCCCCCGAGCACAGTTGATCTAATTTCTAATCCTTATTTTGCAATGACAACGTGATGAATTATTCGTGTCTTCTAAAAATGGTATTTACCTGCGGTCAACCGAGTTATGAAGTTACTGGGGTACAGAACAGTGTACACATATATCGCCATAATAAGTCCTAATGAATTAAAACTGTTATTGCGGGGCAAATATCACTGTTATTTTAAGATATTATTTGCATTGCTTCGCCCTTGCAAGGTTAAAAAGTTATCCGTGACAGCTGTAAAATACAATGTTTTTTTATGAAAAAGAAGAGTCATTTCGTCAAAAAGCAGCTTCGCGAAAAGGCGAGGTTTATCAAATGATGTCACATCCGGAAGTTGTTAACAGAATTACTGAAGCAAAATACGCAACTTTTAAAAAATTCGTCTTCTTATAGTATTGAATATGGAACATTTCAAATGGTGCTTATACTAAATGTGACTGTCAGATATCAAACCATTACCATACTTAGCAATATACCATTTGGCGTATTCCAAATGTCCAAAGATATGTGGTTCATTTATTAGCCCTGATTAGACAAGTAGCTCGAGTGTGGCTGCCAAAACCGACCAATCGGAAGCCGCAGTAGCCATTCTATTTCAAAGGTCAGCGGGTCTCGTGAACGACTACGTTTAACAGGAGCGGTGCGTAAAACCACTACTTGTTCCTTTCCTTGCGACTAATTCACTAACCGGCGCTTCTCATACGACAGAGCGCCAAAAAAAATCAGGCCAACGGTTGTCTCCACTCTGGACAGGTTAGCAAATAGCGTTTTACCGAGATCTTTATCACGCTACTAATTGACGAGGCTACCTTATTTCCACGACGTGACAGCAATCAAGTTGAAAATCAAATACCGAGACGGAGTGTTTGCGAAATTCGACTCTGAAATTTAAGCCCAATTTAGCACGCGGACGGAATTCTTTGTTGCTCGCTTTAATCACGAACCAAGGAACCTTCTGTTGTTTGGTGACATGTTGGAAGTGATTCTTTTAAATGAAGCTGTTTATATGCTTAAGCTGTAAACTGCAGCGAAGAACTGTTTCGTAATTATTCTCGCGGTAACGACGTCTGCTCAGAAATATTTACGCTTTGGATCAGAAGTTTCTTTGGAACGCAAGAATTGTGGTGTACATTTCACGTTTTGGATTCCTTGCACATGTTTGATGTGCTTTTGGATTGCTTTGTTGTGTAACTTCTCTTGAAGAAAGTGAGCAGAAAACGCGCGATATTAATTGAGTATTATGACTTGCTGCAGTTGAAAACAATGGCTTCCCCGATTAAACGAATCATGAGCTTGCGGGAGTCGAGGAACTCGACAGTCTCTCCACAATCATCACCCTCGACCTCGGCTTCGCAGGCTAATCGAAAGCCGAAATTTTTGAAGATTCTGAGAAGGCAATCTTTTAACCATGGGAGGAGAAAAAGCAATGATTCAAACAATGAACAAGAAAGAAACGAAACCGATGCACCGGCGAAGCCGGCCAAAACCTCATCGCAAACACGCGATTTGGAGACCTTTGAGCAATACTACAAAGAACTCCGCAGTGCAGTTCAATATTTTATTCTTGTTGTGGACAAGTTCAAAAGCAACATGGAGATCGTGATGGCAAAGATCCCCGATAATACTTCGATCGTCCTGGAGTCAGTGATCAACATTGATAATATGTTAGATACATGTCTTCGTTTGCATTCCAACAACACAGATCTGATCCCGCACAGAAAGCTCGTTCACGAGCGCATCGCGGAACTTGTCCGTTGGACAGATCAGCTTTTAGTACGGGGCAACGTGAAGGGAAATCTCGAAGAGGGCGTCGATTTTGTCAAAGCGCTCGATCAGAGTATGAAAGAATTTGTGGATCTTGTGATTCCACGACTTCGAAAGCGAGAGGTAAACGATGAAATCAGAAATTCAATTTTCATGTTTGAAGGCAGTAGTGAAAGTATCCAAGTTGGCGAAGATGTAAATTCTGAAAGCAGTAATGGGCAATGGTCCTCCAACAAAAGAGATTCAGGTATTAGTGAGGGAAGCCTCGGCGGAATGGATTCCTCTTCTAACAGGCCATCACCCACCACTTCACGAGACTCAGGTCGTGGTTCCATCAACTACATCATTGATTCTGACTCACATCATCATAATGGCTATTTAAGCCCTCCAGAACCACCAGTGAGGGGACGTCACTCTTACAGACGTACTGCAAGTTACCAAAACCAAATCAATAGAGCTAAAGACTCTGACTGGTCACTCAGTCAAGCAAGTGATTCATCCAGCTATCGCTCTCTTCCTCAGTCCCCTGTTAGCTTCAATGATGAATTCACTGGGCATGCCTACCTTTCTGCTTCCAGCTCCACTGGAGAGGAAGGATCATTTTTCTCTGCTGATGAAGGTGATCATATGACACCTTTTGAAGAACCAGACAGTCCCATTATTCAAGCCTCATTTCTAGGATATATTGAAAACCATGAAATATCCACACCTAAGAGGAAGGCATTCCAAGTTTACATTGAACTTGTTGGAAATTACACCCAGCCATCTGACGGCATTCTTAAGCGACCATCATCAGCATATGAAGGCTATCAAGAAACTTTCAGGAAGAGCATTACACAAAATAATTCTCCAAATCACCACACTCCGACTGGACTAAAGAAAGACATTTTTACTTTCCGAAATGTTGCTGATACTGAGCGATCTCATTCATTGCCAATACTTCAAAGTCCAACTAAAGTGCCTTCAAATTTCACCCAAGACTTGAATAGAAACATACAGACAGAAATGACCAGGAAGAAGCTGCTCCCACTTGAAGAGGAGCGAAAACGTAAACAGAGTAACGCAAGCAGCAGTTCAAGTAGTTTAAGTGGTACAGAAGATGAAGATCACAATACTCCAGCGCTTGATTGCTTGGATGTTTCTAGATTTCTTGTTTACCGTGATGATGATGATGGTACAACACTTATCGGTGGAGCAATAGATGCCTTGATAGTCCATGCCAGTGGCTCTACCAAGAGAGACTTGGTTTATTATGAAGCTTTTCTTACCACATACAGAACATTCATCTCTCCAAAGGATCTGATTAACAAACTTCTGTACAGGGAAAGAAGGTTTCGAGAAAAAGGCTGTAAGAAAGCTAGCCAAAATGCTTTCTTCTTGCTTTTGAGGGTTGTCGACGAGCTCACTGGAAAAGTTGAGAGAACCATTTTAGAACAGCTAATGAAAGAAATCTTTCGCCTTCTTGTGAATGGACACATTGTTCTTGGAAAGATTCTGCGTGAAAAGATGCTGCCTAAATGTGAACATTACTACAGATCTCGTAGCCCTTCTTCAATCATTCACCCTGTCATTCCAGATCCATCTCAGAACTACTCTGTCCTTGACTTCCATGCTGAGGACCTGGCCAAGCAGCTTACTTTGATGGATGCAAAGAACTTCCACAACATAGAGATTCCGGAAATACTTGCTTGGGGTAAAGAACAGAAGGAAGAACATTCTCCAAACCTATGCATTTTCACTGAACATTTTAACAAAGTTTCCTATTGGTGCCGAACTCATGTTCTGTCTTTTGAGAAACCGCGAGATCGAGAAATGGCTTACTTGAAGTTCCTAAAGATCATGAAGCACCTACGAAGGTTCAATGACTTTAATTCTTTCTTTGGAATCCTCTCTGCTTTGGACTGTTCTGCAGTCAGACGATTAAACTGGCCAAAGCATTTGACAGATGGCTTAGCTGAGTATGCGACGTTGATTGACAGCACCTCATCATTCAGAGCTTACCGTGAGGCCCTGGCTCTTGCAGAACCGCCTTGCATTCCTTATCTTGGGCTTATTCTTCAAGATGTCACCTTTGTTTACCATGGCAATGCAGATGAGCTTCCTGACGGCAAGGTCAATTTTGTGAAGAGGTGGCAGTTGTTTAATATTATGGACAATGTTCGCCGATTTAAACTCAATTCTTATGACTTTGAGTGGAATGATCAAATTGCGCAGTTGTTTGCCAGAATGGACAATTTCTTGTCAGAAGAGGACTTGTATGACAGATCACTGAGATTAAAGCCCAGAGAGTAAGGATAAAAATTATTGTCCTTAAGATACTGAATAAGAACTTTTTTGCTATATCATTGGTTTGCTATGGAGTGGTATTTTGTATTCCAGCATTGCATTTTTTTTTAAATTTTAGTTCAGCACCAGCTTTCTTTGACTTGTGCGACTGAGGAACTTGTGCACCAAAGATATTTATTCACATTTTCCCTTGCATTCTGTGACTTTGTATAGTTGCACAAAAATAGGTTTTGGTGTGTTTACAGTAGTGTAACATATGCAATGAAAGACAAAGTTTTAGTATTAACCTACCCTCCAGAGTTGGGCAGGGCAGGGGGTGCATTTTTACCAATTAATAAGAGCTTGATACTTCATTTACAAACACATGTATGGCCAGATTATTTTTGTACCAAAGTAACTTCCTTGACTTCTCATGGGTCACTCATAATACCTATCATATAGGGAAAGTTGAGGTAGAGCAAATCATGCATGTGGTTATTTAATTGAGAAAAAAATTTATATGCTGTGTATATTCATACCATCAATCTTCGGCTTCGAAGGGTGGGCATTATTGGTAAATAATAACAATAATATTCATCTCTCTCTTTGTTGAACACCCTTACCGCTACATTTGGCGTGGGTTATAAGAGTCTGGATAAATTGAATGACAGTGAAACCTGTATTAAGTGGACTCCATACAAAGCAGATGCCCTCTATTAGGCTAATACATGCCATTTTAAAAATCTAAACTTTTCCTCTTGACAGCTCATTGTAGCTGACAGTAACAAGGTCCCCTTGATTCTTGCTTAATTCAGGTTTTGTTGTGGCAATATTTCTTTGGTATGCCTGGGACAAGGCCTTGATGTGATAGTTGTGTATTCATTGTAAAGTTTATCCTCTGTAATATGGAAGTTAAGTGTCTCCACTACAAAAGTGTTTGTATTATTGAGGTAGAAATTGTCTGAAATTTTGTATCATTTTGGTCAGGTGAGCTGCCCATGACAGACAGCTGTCCATAAAGAGAGCTTTTATAATTAAAGTAAGTTGTTCCAAAGCTGGATTTCTTAGCAGTAGCCTTGATTACAAGAGGTCTTTTTGGAAACATTTCTTTTTGGCTAGACACATGAAGGCTTGTAGTCAAAGGCTGATGCAAGAAAAAATGCTCTGGCAGAGGCTACTTTTATTGCAACAAAAGAAAATGATAATTTTTTATTGCAGGAAA
Organism: Porites rus; assembly: GCA_964035705.1. Taxonomy (NCBI): domain Eukaryota; kingdom Metazoa; phylum Cnidaria; class Anthozoa; order Scleractinia; family Poritidae; genus Porites; species Porites rus. Next base: position 13,698,090 of record OZ038004.1, on the reverse strand, counting down.
TGCTAATATTAAGACAGTGTTAATATTTTAAAACCTGTGGTAGCAACTTTGAAACATTGGCGCAAAAACAGGAAAATAAATAAAGAACCCTCCTTTTGTAGATAAACCAATTAACTTTCTTACATTAACTAACAGCATGAAGTTTTTACATTGTACTTAAAATGTTTTATTACAGCTGCATAACTGCTGTTGCTTTTATAGACTTTCCGGTAAACACTAAATGAATGTAATTTATTTTTGTGTAAGTTATGAAATTTTGAGTGAATGTAGGTTTAAAGAAGTAATTTTTAATTCAAAGAAAACATATTTTTGCAAATAAAGTTGAATATTGTTAATGTGGGTGAGTTTGGTTTTAATGGATCATTTCGTGCCTAATTTTTCTTTTTTATGGGTGAAGAAAATTGACTGTCTGGGAATATGATTATAGTTTATGTAAGTCCAGTCCATACAGATTTTCTCTTGGTGCAGGAGGCAAGATACAAATCTTATTTGTGATCAATTTTGTCTATGTTTACAGACATCCCTGTTGTTATTGAAATACAGCAAATAATTTCTTTGTATATTTTAAAAATGTAATTTTAACATACGATTTTAACATATGACTTGTGGGCGAAGGCTGATGCATTAATAAAATTATTCTAAAAGTTCCAGCGCATTGCCCATTTACTTTTGGTAAAAAAGTTTAAATCTTAAGTTAAAGTGTCCTACATTCTTTGTATTTAAATTTGCAAAGTCCCCTTGGTAGTAATTACTATATTGTCACTGTAGGGTTTCATTTACAGACGTAGAAACGGAGGAAAATAAAACATAGCTAAATTATTTATGTTAAAATTACAATATTAGCCACAATTTAAATATTCTAGATTTCCAGCATCTTTGATCAGCTGAGGACTATTCAAAGTATCGAATCTCCAATGCAAGTTTGTTTTTGACTAAAAAAAAAAATACAGTGACACATACTCTGGTGTTAAATTCTGTTACCGGAAACCATTTGTAACAATAGAAATTTTTTTCTTCCTGTAATCATGATCAAGGATCTTAAAGAGGATTTCTTAAGCACGCCATTAGCATAAACCAAAAATAGTGTTTATTGTTGTTTACGTTTGGTCAGATCGCGAAATAAGGTAATCAAAGTGCGACAGAATAGAGTTTTTTGAACAATTCACATTTGCCAGGCTAGTTGACGTAGGTGGTTTGTTCTTAGTTAAGGGATTAAGCGTTTGTGTGAATTTGTAACAGATAAGAAAAGAGAATCCTTTGAAGAATTTAGCTAAGAACACTGAAGAAAGCGTTTTATTTCACGGTGTTATCGGCATTTATCCTGTGATCTGGAATATGAAAAATGTCAAATTTTGTGGAATATAATCTTGATAATCAGATAATGAGTTGGTATTTATATGCTGTGCATTGCAAGAAATGCCGACAATGTAAATAAAGCCAATGACTTCAAAGTGTGAAAGAGCTTCCTATTCATTAGATTTCCTTGATTAAAACAAATTGATAAATCCCACATGGTTTAACAGATCAATTGGATTTTACCTCGGATTTTGTGGATTAGAGTTATCCTTATCTTATTTTAATCATACTTTGGATTAGTTGTTTGAATCCTTTTAATATTTACTGCGTATAGTTGAAAATACTGTTTCTTTTACCTGATAGAAATGGCACTAACAACAAGTGAAATTGTCTTGTGCATTATGGCTCATTAATTTTTGGTATGAAGTCCATTCAGTTCTCGTGTTGTATTATGAAGTCAATTCAATTCAAGCGATCAGGTTTTAATTCTTTAGATGTATGTTCTAATTGAAATTGTTTTTAGATATTTTCAGAAGTTTAAAACGTTGTTGGTAATTTGTGGTTTATAAAAGTCAAGGTGAAATTAATGGGAATATTTTGAGTTTAATTCTGTTGATATAATCTAAGAAGGGAAAAAATTCTGAGGTAAAAAAGAAAATTAAAAAATGTGTAATCATTTTCATGAATTTAATTCTTGGCCTTGTTGACAGATAAAAACTTGACTTAGGCATTTAACCAAAGTTATTTTTTTCACATGGCGAATATTAAAGTTATTATCTTACACAACAAATGCTAAAAATATCACTAAAACATTTGCATGTTGTTATTCTCATGCAAAGCTCAGGTCATTTCGAAGATTACATACGGAATCTGTTTATTACTCATAGAAAATTAACAATTTGTTGTTTTGTAGACTTTTTAAAGTTGGCATTTGGAGTTGACAAGACACTGTACAAAGTTTTTCTTAGGTGTAAAAGAATAATTTGTGAGCGTGAAATTGAATAACAATGTCAACAACGTGCTGTACTGCGTTCACTCGAGAATTAAAGAATTTGAAACACGTTAATTAATTGAATACGCCTTCGATAAAGCATTCTTGAAATGACAAACACGTCCTTTGGGAAAAGCTTGACCCGACTTTCTGTTCGCCAGGGGAGTGGGGAAAGGAAACAACGGTCAGCGGATGGAATCGTTGTTTCAGTCTAGTGTGTCAATTCGAAGCAATTCGATAGATTCGATTTGCGTTCATCTTTCAATTGTATTTTCTTCTAAATTGCTGGTAAAACATGACCACTTTGGACGATAAACTTCTTGGTTTCAAGAACCAGAACTACGTGTCGAGTTCTGAGAGTGAAGGAGAAGAGGATGATAGAAATATTTCTGAAGAAGACAATAGGGACGATGTTATAGACATTGGTGGCATTGCTGCACCGCCAGATTTTCGCCTTGAAGTGCCCAAGGTGAGCCTACAAATCTTTGATTTCATTGATTAAGTGATATTTCCTTTTTTCTGATGTTCATGATGTCTTTAAAAAGGTCATATCATATCTATTAACGGCGTACCAAGATCTTGCTAAAAACATTTCAGTAACCTTCCTGTAACCTTGTCATGACAAGTTGATTGCTGTCTTTAACAGTTCATTCTTCAATGCTGAAAAACTATAATGATGTGATTCAGTCTTGTTTTTATCATCCCACCCCACCCTTGAGTACCCCTCCCCCAGGGCTGTCAACCCCCCCCCCCCCCATCTTTAAATATTGAGAATCAATATATCGATAGGGAACTAAGGGAGGGACAATAGATGACATCATTGTGCAGGACACATGACGCCACTTGTGAAAAAAATACTCATTGACTCGGATCGCCACCAACTTGCGATGGCACAAAACTTGCGAAAAAGGTATTTGTTACTTCCCATCAATCATATTATTATAACGTTACAATGGCATACCAAAGTTTATGTGAAAATTTTTTGATGATCATGTTAACATTAAAGTACCTCAAACAATGCAAAATAGCTGAAACTCCAAGTATTGTCGAAAAGTTTTCACACTCTAATCGGGAGACCTGGCGATAGAGTCCAAAATCTGGAGTCTCCCAGATTATCCGGGAGGGTTGAGAGCACTGCCCCTATCTTTAGCCTGGAATTTACCACAGGTCAAAAGCAGAGACCAAGCCAACCTCAGGAAATCTTAAATCTGGAGACTCTCTATTTTGCACTACCCCTTTCCCCGGCGAATATCAACAGCCCCACAGCCCCACAGACCCCCAACCCCCCTCCCCCCGCCCACAAGTTGACCCAGCCACCGTGGCTTAGGCCATTATGTGAAGTCATAAATGAAGTACATGCTATCAAAATTTGCTTTCATCATTGTAATGATGAAATAATCTTTGTCGCTTTCTAAATACGTGCAAAAATGTTCTGGAAACTGTACAATGAATAAAAAGTTCGAATTTTGAGAAAAAATGGACTAAATTTCAAACTAAAGCACAGAAAAGCTCAGGAGTCCATTTTATCCAGGAGATTTGGTGACCCATACGGGAGAGCAGGAAATCAGTGCTGTATCCAGGAGGCTCCATGATAATCCAGGAGAGATGGCATATTTTATAAAAGTAAATCTGGGTCCAATCATCAGGCAGAGGAGTCCAGCAACCCCTGCACTAGCACTGTCTACCTCATGGTGTTTTCACAGCTAGCAGTCTACACAATTTGAGTACTTTTTTCGTTAAAAGTGGAAGTTATCTGTTCCATATGTGTGCACATCAATACCAGTAGGTTAATATGTAAAAACCAAAAAATGATAATAATAATAATTTCATGAAAATACCCAATGTACCATTTTCTGCCCTGTGACTTTTGTTGATTAGTTTTAAGCTTATGCTTAAGCAACAATCTTAATTTTTTATAAAATCGTTCTAAAATAAATGGGCCTGACATGTGTTCAAAGGGCTTGCTCACTCTGGGTCATGAAGGGGCAATAATTTGTTGGGGGGGAGAGATAGTTACAGAAGGTTTTTTTATAAAGAAAATTAAGGTTTTATTGTTTTTGAATTTTTTTTGCAGACAGGACCCAAAGGTGTCATTCAGGATTATCGTCGCTATAAACAGCTGGAAACTGAACAGAGGAAAGAGAAAGAAAAGGAAATGAAAAAGTTGGCTGAAAAGTTTTCAGTTTCTTGCCAGAGTAGTGTAAGTTGGTTAGTTTTTATTATTTAAAATTCAACAAAATACTTCTGTTTTCCAGAAAATTAAAAAAAGGAAAGAAAAGGAAGAAAGGGAAAAGCCACAATAACCTAGACCTGGTTTAGATTATGATGACAATAATAAAATTAGAAATATTATTATTGCTCAAAACATCAGTTTTTGCACTTATTTGTGGTCTTCAGATTGTTTATTCTTATACGTTTTTGTGAAACAATGAAAATGGGATTGATAGCTTCATTACCTTAGTTACCTTCATGAGCCACACAAATAAACAATAATGTCAGCTGTGTTTCCTGGAGGCTGTCCTTCTGGACCTTTTCTAACTTCATGCACCTGTGACCTTTTTTTTTTGTTTGTTTGTTCTCATTTTTGAAATATAGCTGGATGACCAAAGGGAAAAAGAACTTTTGAAAGAGCTGGAGCTTGACACAGATGAGTTTATTCAACAATATCATCTTCAGAGACTATTACAACTAAAACAAGAGCAGGAACGGAGACTAAAACTTTCCAGGTTTTTCATTTAATCTGTAACTGAGCAAGCTAAAAATTATTTTTCATCATTGAGTTGTTAGACAGCTTGATTGAACGAACTGCCGCCCGGTTGGCTTGGTTGGATAAGCGCTGGTCTGCCAGGTGGGAGGTTATGGGTTCAAACCCTGGCCAGACCAACACTCAGGGTCTTGAAATAACGGACTGAGAATGTGCTGCCTTCAGACATTCTAGTCTTCTCGGATAAGGACGAAAAACCATAGGCCTCATGTCACACCTCTTTCACTGTTCTGATTCTTGTGGGACATAACAGAGCCCACGCTACTATTCCTAAAGAATAGGAGATGTTGTCCCTGGCCAGTGGTGTGGTACAAATTTTCATGGGCTGGGTGGGTAATGAAGGGGTAATATAAATTGGGACGTTAGTCCTGTTTCATCCCCTGTCACCGTGTTGAGTCACAGTGGTGAATTTCAAAAAATTATTTCTTTGGACATACACAAAAGAAATGAACTTCTCCAACAAACTCTTATGCGTTTCTTTTCAGACCTAAATTTGGACAAGTACTACCATTACAAGGCAAACAGCAGTTTCTAGATGCCGTGGATAAAGAAGACCCCAATATTGTGGTAGTGATCCATCTTTATAGCGATGATGTTCAAAGCTGCAGAGCAATGAATGGCTGTCTACAATGCTTAGCTCAACAATACTCGCTGGTAAGTAATTATGCCTTTCATCAGTAGTTGTATATTGTCAACTCCACTGTAACAATGTTAGGTTTATAGTGTCTCACAGCTGTGACAGGATCTGTTTATTACCAGTCTTGTTCGCTGGACTTGAAGTAATAATGTACATATTTCCTTTTATATCTTGAGTTGAGTTAAGGCACCAGTTGATTGCAAAAACAGTGAAAGGGGAATCCCCTTAAAATGGGGATTGCTCTAAAATATGAACTTATTATTTGTTTTAAGGAAAGTTGCATGTCATAGGACACGTCCTTAAGTGGGGATCCTCTTTTTGCAGATGACAGTTTTTGTTCATGGATCTACTGCCATCCTATGGGAATCCCCCTTTCTTTCTTTTTTTTTAAAAAACTCAATGCTCTGTGTGGTTACTCAAGTAATGGAGCCTTCTGATGTGGGTTTATTTCACCCAAAAGCAAGCTGCAACTGGAAATGATGTGGTTATAATTTTGTGTTTCTGAACAACTGCACCCTTCTTCTGACTTTATTGGAAAAAGAAAACTACTGTGATTGATTTTGACAACTAACATGCATTTGTTTGCTATATTGTTATTTTAGGTAAAATTCTGTAGGATTTTTGCTGACGATACTGGAATCAGCAGACATTTTGTAAGTTCAGTAATCAGTAACAACTCTAAACCAAAAGGAACTAATCAAGAGCTTTATCAGTCTGCTATGTACAGAGGGCCCAATATAGAGCCTTGTGGCATGCCAAACACAACTCTTTCTTTGTGTGATCTTCTGTCATCAACCTGCACATAATGATCAATACTGATTTGATAAGTAGTTTAAAGTCAGTATACCGAACTCTTATTTTCAGACATCTGAAACTTCCCCTTTTAGTGGAATAAATTTTCTTGTCTCAGGAAACAACACAATGGTAAGGCTTTAAACCTGTTAACTGCTTAGCCACCACTCCTCCTCCGAGCAAGGTTAAAACCATAAAATCTAGACAATGTTGATTTACTCTTAACAATGCTAAGTTTTCCTGTCTCTTTGTTTTGTTTATTTTCTCTTTGGTGTCAGAGAAAAGAAGGCCTTCCTGCTTTACTTGTTTATAAAGGTGGACAAATGGTTGGAAACTTTGTCAAACTTGAAGACACATTTGGTGAAGATTTTTATGCTGTTGATGTAGAAAGCTATTTAATTGAGTAAGTATACCCCAATTTAAATTTAGCTGAAGAGTGTTGGCATTGGAGCACCATAGCTAGTAACTGCTTGTTGGTGTTGTGGTCAATGCAATCCCCAAATCACTTAATACGAGAGATTGAAAAGACACTGAACAGTACCAAATGCGAAACAAGACCAAGAAACACTCCTTTTGACTTAGGGGAACTGAGCCACCTAACATAGGAGAACTAAACTACCTGCCATTGCATACATGAAAAAAATATTTGGTCAAGAAATTACACAAAAAAAATACATAAAGGTAGTATTTTTACTTTCTTTTCTATTATTGCCTTTATAGACATCCTTGTCTACCTACAGCCCAGCTGTAATTATCATTTAGCCACTAACTACTAAGAAAATTATTGAAGTTTGAGAATCTTGCTTCATAAAATATCCATCCCCCCATGGAGAATTAATTAGTTTGACCCGGCCCCAACCCAACCAAACCCTCTTGAAATTTCTGTTCAGATTGTAGCCTACAAAAACGGCAGTCTCTCAGGCCATGCACACGACGTTGGTGACCACATTTTTGTGAAAAATGGTCTAAGGCTACATTAACTGTTACCGTTCTAAACTCATATAATACTATTAAATCATATTTAATGTAGTTAACGACTAGGAGCTATGGTCCCGGGTGTTTTGGGCATTCTTTGGTAGCGCATTGGTCGTCCGTAGCGTTGTGCGTGACTATGTTTGCGTTTGTAGCGTTTACCATTGTTCGTGAGCATGGGGGCAGATTCCTGTCCAGCGGTATGTCGCTTTGGCGTATGCGGAGGCCACGTGCCTACATTGTGTTTGCGTTGTACTCGAAGCTTTCTTGGCGTGGCGTGGCGTTCCAGTTGCGTAGCGTTTCTCTTGGTTCTGCCCCAGTTTTGGTTAGCTTGGTTTCTCAGTTCGAGTAGCATAGCGTTTTCTCTTGGTTCTGTCAAAGTTTTTTTTTTTTTTTTTTTTTTTTTTTTTCCGGTCGAAGTGGTTTTTCGTTACCGTTGTTCGTCGTTGTTCCTTTTGTGGTTCGTCCTCTGCTGGAGAGTTTTTGGTTGTCGTCTGTAATGCCGCGCCCATCTCGCTCGACCAACAACAGCCTATCGGCGGGCCTTCCTACCGAAGACTCCCTTCCATCTACGGCAACGTCTGAAAGTCCTGTGTCGAGTACGGCTTCTAGTTCTTGGTCGCCTCAGTTGGCTGACTCCCTCACCGAGGCTGTGGTGCGGGCAATCGGAAACTCCATTCCCGCCATTATTTCATCTATCCAGAGAAACGCCTCCTCGCAGGCTTCTTCCTCGGTTCCAGGCGTTTCTGCTAGCGGGGCTCCACAACCTTTATTTTCTTCAGCGTCCGTTTCGAGTGCGAGTACAAGTGACGGTGTTTCTTCGGTGGCTTCAGGTACGTTTACCCTTCCCGCGTTTGTTCCTACGTTTACGCCAGTGCCGGCCATTACCGTCTCGAGCTCGGCCCGCCCCGTAGCACCTACTCCCTCCACGTTCGCATCGCCCGGCGTTACTAGCGGTCTTCCAAGCCTTGAGTCTTCGTTGGCATCTCCCAAGTCTGAGAAGGCTTTTATCGTTGGTCCGGGGCATGCCCCTATTCCTTCAAAACTGGTGTCAAAAATTGTAGGTGGCCAGTTTGTCGAGTTGGCAGATTTGTTGTCCGTGAACCTCCGCACCGTGGAGCAGGAGCCGCAAACGTTCCTCGATGGTAAGCTCGTGGTGTCCTCGTCAAAACGCAGGCAAGTGGAAATAAAAGACATTTTGACTTGGACGGAAGCCTTTACTATTTTTCAGATGGTGCTGTGCGCGACTCACCCTCATCGTTGGCCCGATCTCTCCAAGTATAAGCTGCTTATCATTCAAACGGCTCGTTATTTTTCTAGTGCAGCCTGGTTAGAGTATGACCTGGCGTTCAGAAAGGATGCGGCTGCCTCTGGCCTCAGTGACTGGTCAAGGATGAACTTAGACCTATACAACTTTCACCTAAGGTCTCCAGCCGTGGCCTCACCCTCACCACCGCGGCCATCTTCTTCCACGGCATCAGCTCCACTTCCTGCCGCCTCCCGTGACACCAGCCTGGTCCTTCCGTTTTGCCATTCATGGAACGATGGGCAGTGCCGCTGGCCCTTTGGTAGGTGCAAATATCGACACCGCTGCAGTAACTGTGAGGGTGAACACTCCCAGTTGAATTGTCCATTTCCCAACTCCTCTGGCGCACGATCCCGATCTCCCCAACCCGGGGGGAGAGGGGGACGGTACAGAATGGGCGGTTACGCCCGGTGAGGCTTGTGTACATAGTGTAAATAGTTTTGTTGCGTTTTCAGTGGGGCAGCGTGATCTGCGTTCCTCGGTCAAGTCATCTTGTTCTGTTACAGTTCCAGTTAGTATACCCAGCGTTGCAGTTTCTGTTCATTCTTTCTCGCCATTAGCCCCAGCCTCCCAGGTCTCTCCACTACGGCTGGATCAATTTCAGACAGAGCTGCAGCATCATCCTGACCGGGCAGCAGTGGCCTATGTGTTGTCCGGATTACGTGAGGGTTTTCGCATTGGCTTTGAGTCGTCCATGGTCAATCTTAAGTCCGCTTCTTCGAACATGCGGTCCTCCTTCGAGCACCCATTTGTGATCGACTCCTACTTGCAGACCGAAGTTTCCTCTGGCAGGGTGGCTGGCCCCTTTTCAGCCCCTCCTTTTCCTTCTCTACATATCAGCCGATTTGGGGTCATTCCCAAGAACAATCAACCAGGCAAATGGCGTCTCATCCTTGACCTCTCCTCTCCTGTTGGGCACAGCGTGAACGATGGCATTCCCAAGCCTACCTTCACAGTGCAGTATGTTTCAGTCGATGCAGTTATTGAGGGCATCATGGCTCGGGGTCGCGGAACACTAATGGCTAAGTTTGATGTGGCCAGTGCATACCGGAATGTGGCTATCCATCCCGACGATCGCCCCTTGCTGGGGATGCAATGGCGTGGGAAGTACTTTGTCGATCTGGTTCTCCCGTTTGGGTTGCGGTCAGCGCCTTTTATTTTCACTTCTATTGCGGACCAGGTTGAATGGATCTTGGTTCATAATTATGGTGTGGACTTCCTACGTCACTACCTGGATGACTTTTTTACCCTTGGTCCACCGTCATCCCCACTCTGCCACTTCTATTTACTTACCTGTGTTCGCCTTTGCAAGAGGCTTGGCCTCCCCCTTCATCCTGACAAGGTAGAGGGACCAACAACTTGCTTAACTATCCTCGGGATTGAACTCGACTCCGATAGACTTCAGGCTCGCCTGCCCACTGAGAAAAGAGACCGGATCGTTACGTTACTTGAAGAGTGGTCCACCAAGCGTTTTTGTAAGAGGCGGGAGTTGGAATCCTTGATTGGCCACCTCCATCATGCCTGCAAGGTTGCCCCACAAGGGAGGACTTTTCTTCGTCGGATGATTGACTTGCTTTGTGCCTTCCGCCTGGACGATCACCCCATCAGGCTAAACCAAGAATTCCGTCGGGACCTTACCTGGTGGCGGGAGCTTTTTCAAACCTGGGATGGCCTCAGTTTCTTTTGCATGCCCACGTGGGCACCCGTCCCAGACTTCCAAGTCTCGTCGGATGCTGCAGGCTCGCTGGGCTATGGGGCTATTTTTAACACCAAGTGGTTTTGCGGCACTTGGTCTATGCAGCAACGGTCGTTATCGATCGCGTACAAGGAGCTCTTCCCCATCGTTGTAGCCGCTGCCTTATGGGGTTCTCAGTGGGTCTCTCGGCGGGTCGAGTTCCTGTGCGACAATGAGTCAGTGGTGGCTGTACTTAAGTCTGGCACTTCACGGGACCACCACTTGATGGGGTTGCTGCGTCATCTTTCCTTGCTGGCTATACGCCACTCATTTATGTTTACTGCGTCGTCAGTTCGCGGCTTGGCCAATCCAGTAGCTGACTCCCTCTCACGCTTTCAATTTCAGCGTTTTCGTCGCCTGGCACCTCAAGCCGACCTGACTCCTTGTGTGATTCCCGAGTCGCTGCTGGCTGCACTCCAGACGTGTTGACCCAGAGGTGTCAGTTTCTGCTCTCCCAGGGACTCGCGCCCTCCACTCGGCGTGTTTATCTCTCTGCTCAACGTCGCTATATTGACTTTTGCCGCCGGGATGGTCGCCTTAACAGCGATGGCTCCTTCGCTCCTGCCGATGAGGAGACTCTTATGCGCTTTGCTTCACTCTTGGCCGACACCTTGACCCACGCCTCTATAAAAGTATACCTGTCAGCAGTACGTTCCCTACACATTGACCATGGCTTGTCGGACCCTTTCGTCAACTGCCTTCGCTTGCAGCGTTTGCTCAGGGGAATTAAGCGGGTTCAAGGTCCAGTATCACCCCGGCGCCTGCCTATCACCCTGGATCATCTGCGGGCAATTCAACATCGTCTGGACTTCTCCGCGAGAGACCATGTGATGCTGTGGGCGGCATGCTGTTTGGGTTTCTTCGGTTTCTTACGAGCTGGGGAGTTCACGGTGAATTCCGCATTTCAGCCTAGTATCCATATGACTGTTGCTGACCTGCAAGCTGATTCCCTGGTGAATCCTACCTGTTTTAAAGTTCATATCAAGTGCTCTAAGACTGATCCATTTCGCATGGGCTGTGATATATATGTGGGGCGTGGTGAGGGCCCAGTGTGTCCCATCCGTGCCTTGGGCAACTTCTTGGCTCTGCGTGGCTCTTCTGAGGGTCCTCTCTTTACTTTTAGTGACGGTCGCCCTCTTACTCGGCAACAGTTGTCATCTACAGTACAGTCTATCTTGCACTCAGCTGGCTATACTGGCTCCTATTCAGGCCATAGCTTCCGTATTGGGGCAGCAACTACAGCTGCTGCTCGGGGAGTTCCGGATCATCTGATCAAGACCCTAGGCCGGTGGTCTAGTGATGCCTACCAGATTTATATTCGCACTCCAGTTAGCTCCATCCTCCACGTATCCAGACAGCTGGCTGCATAGCAGGTATCTCTACTACCTTTGGGGCTGCCGTGGGGGTGGGTGCCTCAGGTTTGGGCCCTCGGGGCCTGGGGCTCTGCAGCCCCGAGCCCCCTTGCTCCGGGTTTCCTACCCGGAGGTCCCTTCGGCTTGGCGCGGGGGGGCTCGTGGCTGGGTTGCGGGTTGGTAGGCCTGTGGGTGTTCTTCTGCCTTGGGGTGTATTGCGGTTGCAGCCCCCTGGCCCATGGGCACCCAACCTCCACTTGCGACGCAGGCGTTAAATACTATTAAATCATATTTAATGTAGTTAACGACTAGGAGCTATGGTCCCGGGTGTTTTGGGCATTCTTTGGTAGCGCATTGGTCGTCCGTAGCGTTGTGCGTGACTATGTTTGCGTTTGTAGCGTTTACCATTGTTCGTGAGCATGGGGGCAGATTCCTGTCCAGCGGTATGTCGCTTTGGCGCATGCGGAGGCCACGTGCCTACATTGTGTTTGCGTTGTACTCGAAGCTTTCTTGGCGTGGCGTGGCGTTCCAGTTGCGTAGCGTTTCTCTTGGTTCCCCTCCCTCCCTCCGCTTTCTTTCTTATTTATTTATTTAGTTATTTATTCTTTCAGGGGTTGGTTCATTTTACTTCCACTGGGCATCTGGCCTCAGTGTGACGGGTGCTATAGTGGGGGGCTGGGCGCGGGGGGGCTCGTGGCTGGGTTGCGGGTTGGTAGGCCTGTGGGTGTTCTTCCGCCTTGGGGTGTATTGCGGTTGCAGCCCCCTGGCCCATGGGCACCCAACCTCCACTTGCGACGCAGGCGTTAATAGAATTTAACTTTATTTTCTGCATGATTGCTGTACTGTCAATGTGCATTACACTGTGTACATACTTTCTGTATAAAGCTTTAAATTTAATGAAATAAATTTTTTGTCAACGAAATGTAGTGTGGTTAAAAGGTGCCATTTTGCCCTACTGTTCACTAAAAATTATAAAGTTTTGATCTCATTCACCTCTACAATAAAACTGTATTGACCAGAATAGACAAGGCTTTTTAGAGATGCACATATACCAAAGTTTCCCCTAAGTTTAAAATTTATCGATGAATTTTTGTGGTTATTGAATAAAAAGCACCTTTTTAGTGTGAGACAAAATTTTTCAATGCACCAAATTGCCACAGTGCACAATCCATTATTGTGCATCGAGGCTTGATTATCGTTCTTTGTCACTCATGCATCGTGCCTTTGTCCTTGAGGCACCATTAAAACACAGTGAAGGCCTTTTTTAAGCATGATGAAGGCACCATTTAAGCATGATAACTCATTTAAGCATCAAGGAAGAGGCACAATGATGTATGGATAATTGTTTGAAAAAGGCTTGATGAAAGCAGAATTAACGTTCGATAAAGGCACCATGAAGGCACTATCCATGCACAATCAATGGACTTCAGGCTCAATGCACATTTATCGGCTTCTTATGCATGATAGCATAATTTGATCTATTTTGTTATGGCTGTGATCACCAACATGGTGCACTGAGCCCTCCTTGCTCTTAAGTCCCTAGTGGCGAAGGGTGAGAAGAGATTGACGGCTGTTTTTGCAGGCTATTTAGATTGATACTTTGCTTTTAAAATTCTGGCCTTACAAGCCTTCCTCCCGCTTGGAATTTCCAGCATTGACCTTCCACTGGGCAGGCAAGGATGGTTTCTTAAACTGCACATTGGAAATGACCTTTGCAAAGGGATCTCCTTTTTTAGGGGAGTGCTTAATTTTTATTTGTCAGGTGTCAATTCTTCACATAGAAATCTCTCTTCTTACAGGACTTATTTTGTCTCCTTCCTTAGCACTACATTAAACAAATATAATTTGAACATTTATATGTGTGGAATAACGGGCTACATCATATAGGGCTTTATAATTTCCTTGCATTCCGTTACTGTTGAGGTCCTGCTGTTCTTAAGGCAACTTCTCTTAGATGTTATTTTCCTATAAGCCGATTCAGGTTGTTTTTGTTTACATCAGCTGACAATGATATTTAACTTTCATTCCCTCTAGGAATGGTATTTTAACGGAGGAATTAGAATGCCAGCTAACAACAACAGTAGAGCCTAAAAAGGAAGATGACAGTGATAGCGATCTAGATTTGGATTAAAGTCATAAGTTTCTGTAAGACCACTGTGATCTTGTGAAACAGTACTGTACTCCACATAGTTTCCTTCTTAATCATGCTAGACTTCAGGAGTTTTTTTGGAGTAATAGAATAATGAAACCAAATCATTCTGCATGAAGAATGAAGGCATAGCAAAAACAATAAAGGCCCCAAGTTGCTCCTGGTCTAAAACCGTTTTAAAAGCTATTGGAGCTTTTAAATTCCATGCACCTAATCTGATTTTTAATGACATCACTAATAATAATAAAAAAATATAATAATAATATATCAAATCATTTTCACTTCTTTTTTGTAAAAAAATTAAATACGTCTGCAAATTTTTTGTTAAGTGAAATACTAGTCCATATGCATTTTTGCTATTCTTCTTAATTTTTCAATTCAATGAGTTAATCTCACATACTTGGATTTTAAACATTCGACAATGCAAAGAATGCGCAATACTTAAATCTGAGCAGTGCTTTAGAAACAACAATGGATAATTCTTCAAATCTTCCATTTTTTGCACAATCCTTCTTTGAAACGAATACGTTATGGTTGTCTTTTTTAGTACCAGAACGTTACACTTTCTTCCAGACTGCATTTTTTTAAGATGTAGGTATTGTCAAATATCTGCAGGCATGTGTAAAAATGAAGGGAAATACCAAAAGAATAATGTATTAATTATTATTATATTATTATATATTTATGATGTAGGTCTTGACATAATGAAATTCATCAGGTAAAAATGGTTTCAACATAGTTTGATTCTCAATTTCCTTTGTGTCCTATTATTTAAGAAACAAAGAAAATTGATAGCATCATTAAAACGTTAAAATAAAAGTAAAAGCTGTTAGGTGATAGTAAAAGAAACAAAGAAAATTGATAGCATCATTAAAACGTTAAAATAAAAGTAAAAGCTGTGAAGTGATAGTTTTCTGTCTTGTTGTTATTGCTTATCATGTTCATACTCAGATTTTTTTTCCTCCATGCTTTCCAAGACTGCCAGGAGTCTCTCCTTTTCTTCAGATATAATGAGGGGAGCGCACGCGTGCGCGTTGGCCACTAAAGATGCGCAAAACAAGTGCACGTGCACCAACATCTCCTGCCTCGCGCCTTCCAGGCCTTCAGCCACACGCGTGGTCATTAGGGACCTTAAGCAAGGACGACGACGGCGGCAGTGAAAACGACGGTAAAAAAATGAATTTGCATTCTTTCAAACTTTCGACTTTTCCTGGAGTTGAATTCTTAAGGATTTTATTGAGGCTCAAAAAGATGAAGGGAAATTCGTCGTAGTATGTCCACGTCCTCCATAAAGGTGATTTTACACGAGACGATTCGCAACGACGATTTTTAGCATAACACAGCGTTGCAACATTGTTGCGACATTGTTTTAAATGCTTGCAACATTGTTCCAACATTGCAACAATGTGTTGCGTGAAAAATCGTCGTTGCGAATGGGTCATCAGATGTTTGCAAAGTATTTTAAAGACTTTACTCGTAATAGTAAAAAATATTTTTCGCAAAGAACTTTAACAGTGAAAGTTAACGAAACATGTTTAAAATATTACAATGATAATACTAATAAATGGAAAAACAGGCAAAAAAGAAATGACTTTTTAGGGAGAAAATGCATTTATTAGTAGTTTAATAATAGATACTAACAAATGGAAAAATGGGCAAAAAAGAAATGACTTTTTAGCGAGAAAATGTAAATCGTCCTGTGTAACATCACCTTAAAGCGTCAAATTCGGAGGTTTCTCGTCGTAGTCGTGCAGTGGACGTCAAAAAAATGTACTAAAAAACCTGATGCACGTACAGAGCTGTTGTTTTGATCATAGACTTGTTGTTTTTTTTGAAGTCGTCGTTGTGGTCGTCGTCGCGGTTGCTTAAGCTTCCTATTTTCAGCTGTATTTTCGTGTCTCGTGCATTTCGCTAGACGGACTAAGAAAAAAAGGGTCTGCTGGTAGTCTACGCTTTCAAGACTAAAAAAATCTATGAGCAAAGCTACTTGAGTGGCTACAACTGAAAGTATGTCAGCCTGGAAAGCATCGGCTCCCATCTCGTTAGGTGTCTCCAGCTGCACCCATATATTTGAATACAATAATAATGATAATAATAATAATAGTCTTTATTCAATCAAAGGATAAAAATACATATCCTAAGTTACAGTAAAAAAGTATTAAAAGATACACGATAAAATACAATAGTAATATAAGATAGAATAATACTGTACTTAATTATATTTAAAAATAAATAACAAATACCGTATGTCTGCTTGAAATTTAACACAGTCACATGCTGTTGGGTCCAGGTACCTGTTTCTCCAATTAGCTTTAATATTCACATCAAAATGTAAAGATAAAGCATGGGGTCCTAGCTAACAAACTAATTCATTTTGTTTTCTTAACTGATAGTCCTATCTTTAAAATGATCTGCAAAATAATTGAAACCTCAATCTCGAATATTATCAACAGCCGGCCGGTTTGAGAAATAGGCCCAAGGCCTGGAAAAAAAAGGCCAGACCACAAGAAAGAATGTCAGAAAATAAGTTCTTAGACTGCAATAACTGTTGAAGGAAACTTGACATGGGCAGTCTCTTAGGATGGTCCCCGCCACACCACACAGGATTTACGCAGAAGTGAATCCTGTTTCCTGTACACAAGCTCTTTGAAGACAAAATATGTCGTTGTTTTATGGATAAGGTCTCTTGTGAAAATAGGAAACAGGAATTCATCGGGTGCCAAAGATATTTATCCTTTTATCACCTGTTGATATGATTGTGCCAACCAGCGGCTTATTGGCTCTTTAAACAACGGGTGTTTTTGTTTCAGATATATTAAAATGACCAATAAAAATGACGAAGGTATAAATGTTTAGTAAGATGAAATTTTGCTATTGCCGTCATGGGTACGAGGTCCTGATGGTGATAAATGCCACAGATGTGTGTTTCCCTGCAAAAATACCCCAAAATGTACGTAGTGATTTATTTGCCTGCTCGCTCATGGACGTCATGAATCTGACATTTTGAAATTGCATTTGTGCACGATTTCTAACGTCTGAGACGAAACCACAGACATGCATTACTTCCTGTGACTCTCCTCGTCTTATGCGGAAGTTGAATTACGAATATTTTGGAGGAACGTCGGAAAGTTTCCGAAAATTTCTCGCCCCCTTCGTGATATCAAATTCTGAAATATGATTGGTATCTGATCAGTCACATGGCTTTTTCGGACTAAAAAATCTTCGGAGTCTTCGCCCACGGATGTAAACAAAATGGCGGGCTAGTGGTTGGTCATTTCTCATCGCCACGATGGGACGGTTATGGTGCTGCCCTTAACTTGTTGTTTAGCAGCGAAATGAGTTCAATACAGTCCACATTAGAAGCCTTGTCAAGTGTCGACTCTTTGGTCGGCACTTTGAAAGCATGTATTTGGAAGCAAGACAAAATTATACGCGAGCAACGAGAAGAAATAGAAAATCTAACGTCGCTAGTGAGAGAACTTGAAAAAGAAAGAAAGGAGCTCCGCCGACAGATAGCCAAAGAAAGGACAAATGGTTCCAACTCTAACGCTGACGAAATAAAAACACCGGATGAAAAGGACAGGTGAGGAAAGATATTCGTTTAGTGAAATTAGATATCTTAAAATAATGAAGTGGTAAATTGCTTATAATTTCTAATCAGTCTCATTCATTCACGATCCTTCCTCGCATTTTTGGTGCAGGGAAAGTGAAATTAGTTTACGCATTTGTGTGATGTGTTGTGCCCTTGATTTTAATCTTATCTCCTTCGTGATTTACTAGTATTTTCGGTTTTCATCCTTTCGATCAGATTTATTAAGCACTTTTAATAACTTTTGTAGTTTGGTTTCGTTCTGGGGATGTGGACACTTGAATATTTACACGTATTCAATGACAACACATTCTGGAAACTTCCATCAAATATTCTCCATAACTCGGTCATTTATGAAATAATTTAAAATAGAACAGCTATGTAAGTTAATTGTAATTTATAAAGAGGAGAAAGGCTTTTAGTATTTATGTAATTTTGTGATTGAAACCATGCACCCACTTCAAAACAATAACAATTTTGTAATTATTAATTACAATTCTTAATTTTACTTCCTTATGTTTATGATACACCTTGAGTCCAGAACAATGTAGTTTTCTAGGAAATTTTACTTAAAATGTCTTGTAACCATTTTTTACCTGGTAACTTGATTACAGTGAAACCTGTATTAAGCGGACACCGTGTTAAGCGGACACCCTCTATTAAGCGGACAGTAGCCGAGGTCCCCAAATTTATTTCCCTTATTTACTTAAAATGAAACCTTTATTAGGCGGACGCGGACACCTAAAAAGTACCTGAAATGGTCATTTCTATTGTTGCCAACCTGTATTAAACGGACACTTATACTATTCCATCACCCAACATGCCAGACACCAGAAATGCGAAAGATTTCCACCCACAAATTTTTTTATTTTTACATTAAAAAGTGTGACTTGACAAACGTATTTGATTAGTTTCACAGTACACTATTGTATTCTATTTCCTTTAGTTTGTATAGAGCTTGTTTCACTCATCTGATTTCTTCAAATTTGAGTTGCAATCTATGTTTATGGTACTATTATTAATTGGTCCTCTTTAATAAAGAAATTAATGCAGTCATATATCGTCATAGTGTCTAGGAGTATTCTAAACATTTCCCCTGTTCATTTGAATGGCATTTGACACCTCATATGACGTTATCTATCGAAACCTGTATGAGGCGGACACTCTGTATTAAGCGGACACTACAGCATTCCCCAAGGGTGTCCGCTTAATACAGGTTTCACTGTAGTTGTTGATAATATTAAAATTTTTCCCTAAAATTAGTACAATCATTGAAGCAAGTACATTATGAATATTTTTTGATAAATAATAAGAATGTGAAAGTGCATTGTTGAGTTTTCAATGAGCAAAAGGGATTTTTGTCATCAACACAGCCGAAAAGCTAGACAAGCAATAATTATTGCTTCTCACATTTCTTGAGTTTCTTACAATTCCCAAGTGCTTACATAAGGCAGTGTTTACACAAGAAAAGTTGGACTAACAAGAGTTTCCTAGTAGGGTGACTACTTGACCACTTGTGTCCAATGTGACGACACCAACTCAAGTGGATGAATATTCCAGTCCACCGAGGGGCTGATTTTGTATCAAAATGACTTGTTGCTCCCTGTTTACACAATACCACATATATGAGATTTTGCACTGCAGCAAAATAGAAATTTGGTTGAATTCGTGCCGGCATAACAATTTTTGGGTGGTATGTTCTAAAAAGATATAGGGCTCCCAGAGGGACCTGTATTAAACTCAAAAGAGTACAAAAGTTACTGGCTGGTACCATGTAAACACCCCTCAATTGATGTAATGCCTGAGTATCAATTATGGAGATATAATGGGCTCGTTCTGACTGATCATAACATGCACGTTTTGTTCAAGAAAGCCTATAAAAGCTCGTGGTGTACAGCATCAGTGTGTGTATTTTATACATTGAATTAAAAACCTTGCTACTAATGCATTATTATTGAACAATATCATCTCATGGGATTGTTAAGAAGTACTGTTTCTGAGATTCCTGCTTATGCCCCTTATATGTACATCTCCTAAATGTACTAAATCTAATGAAGTATTCCTTTTTTCAGCAAAATCAAGGATTCCCAGAAGTCTTTTGAAACTCCATCTGAAAGACTTCCTTCAACTGAAGGACGTGAGAATACTCCAGAAGTCTTTACTACTCCAGAACCTCTGCGATCTCCTATAATCACCATTACACCAGACCCTCCTGCAGGTACACCGAAATCTGAAAAGAAAGACATTTTTAAAACATCAGTCAAACGGAATGACAGCATAACACGACAAAAGTCCTTTAACAGAAAATATGAACTAAGTCCTGAACTTCAAGAGAGGAGTGTGATGTTTCTAGAGAGACAGTATGGTGGAAAATTGAAGGCGCACCATGCTGCTCGAGTCATTCAAGCTTATTATCGTACATACAGAATGAACAAACAGTTTAAAAGGATGAGAACACATTCTTTTACACCAGGGAAGGACTCGTTTAGGTCAAAGTCTAATAGTGATCCTCGTTCTTCAGTTACGAGCCCTACAGCAGTTAATTCTGAAAGTCAGGTCACTCCAGTGCTACGAATAAAGAAGAAAAAAAGTGGTGATAAGCGAGTTAAGTCAATTCTTATCATAGATAATATCAATAGCTTCCCTGGTGGAGAGGTCCAAAGATATAGCACTGAATTTCTTCCAAGTGATCTCACCTCGATCTTTGCTAGTATGACACCACAGAGCAGTGATGCAAAGAGTGAACAGAAAGAATTGCCTGATGAAAAGGCCAATGCAAGACTAGGAAGTGTTACCAGTGAAACAGAACATTATGTCAAGGTTGAAATTGTGGATAATATTGAAACACTACCAAGCACTGCAGGTGATGTCTCTAACCAAGTTCCTAATGGGGATCTGTGTAAAAGTTCACGGAGGGAAACATTTCATGAAGATGGCTCTGTAATTGAGAGTGATGAATCAGGTACGATTATACCATATAAAATATTCAAACACCAAAATAAAATGCTGCTACTTTTGCTCCTCTTTACAGGACTTATGTTGTACAGTAGGTAAAATTTATTCTCAGACTAAACCAGAATTGCCATTGTCTTGTATGAATAATAATGGCTAGGAAACAAACTAAGTTGAGTACTGGTTTAACCTGAGAAGGGGTTTTTACCTGCAACAGTAAACATGTGAAATAGAATGTAGTGGCTTTTACTGCAGGGACAGAGCAAGATTGATAGTGGGGGGGGGGGGGGGGGAATCATGCTCATTCTAGTAAAGTTTGAAAGATCTCTTTACCTCGAACAAGTTAGCCGACAAAGTTGTCCTTGAACATTAAAACTGATGATGTCACAAGTGATAGAAGGGATGTGGACCTTCACTGGCAGTTGTGGGTGGTTCAGGGGTGAATGGGTTAAAAAAAATAGTGATGCAAAAGCAAATTAATTCTGGACAGAATTAATTTGAATGCCATTAGTTTACAGTGCTTCTTTCAGCAACTGACCTTGAAACAAACAGAGGCTTTTTTGGGAAAATCCCTCAAAAGTCTCTGATAAAGTTTGGATTAAAAGAGCTTAACAAAATGTTGCAAATTCTGCAAAGAAGTGAGCATGTGCTTCGAAAATAGCCCATTATTTAAGTAAGGATTATGACTAATCAACCGTCTAATAAAGCCAGCCCGCCCATTTTCAGTCCTTGTATGGTATTGGGAGTAGAACAATGGATAGCTTATAGGTCTATGTGATATCTTAACGTGAAGTGATCCCACTGGACTTTGTTAGTCAGAAATATAAAAAAATATCACGGTGGCATTTCAATTTCCAAGAGCAATCTAAAAATTAAAAATGTATATTAACCAGTATTAAAATACAGCTGTAGCTTTATGGATTAATTTACAGTATTTTTGAGAATTATAGGATTATAATGATATTTTGAGTATGAGAAGACAACTTTTCAAAGCTTATAGCTTAGAATGGAAAGCTCTCCCAAGCAACACAGGATAATCAAAGCTTTTTTAAATGTCTCTTCTAAATTTTGTCTTTGAATATTAGGAGATGAGATGACTAGAAGAGATCTCAGTAGTGTAGACAGTCTTGATGGACTCTGTCCCTCTTCTGGTCCTGCTAGCACAGATGACGACTCCTTAAGTCTTTACTCAGAGTTTGAACCCAAACCTCAGAAGCTGGAAACTAGGATTGGCATAAATCATTTCAACAGGTACATGTGTAAGATCTATTGACATTCACTCGTAATAATTAGCCTCTGGAGTGATGTCAACTCTCCCGGATAATCTGGGAGACTGCAGATTTTGGATTTTATCTCCTGGTCTCCAGTTTAGATTGTAAAATCTCCCTGATAATCACTGAAGTTTGCCATTTCTTCAGTGGACTTAACTTTCCGACAATAAAATTTCAACTATTTTGTATTGTTTGAGCTATATGTTATTGTTAACATCAAACGTTTCCTCATAAACTATGGTATGCCATTGTAATATAAGCAATAATGTGATTGGTGGGAAGTAAATGAATCAAGTCAAATGTTACAATGCCAACAACATCTTTTTTGCGTGTTTTGTGTCATCACAAATTTATGACTATCACAGTCAACGAGTATTTTTGCACAACTGACATCATGTGCTGTGTGTTATGATGCCATCTATCATCCCTTATCAATTCTCTAAACCAGAATTTTTAGTCAGCAAGGAGAAAATGTTATTATTAGTCGCATTGGCGACCGTGTCAGTCACAATTTCGAGCCCTGTAAATGCATCTGATCATAATATTTTTGTGTTGTTCTGCTACCCATACAGGAAGCCAGAGAAAGGTATCAACTACCTTGTTACCCATCAAGTACTGGAAGATAACCCTGAGATGGTAGCAAAGTTTCTGTTGACAGAACCAGGCATTAGTAAACAGAAACTTGGAGAATATCTTGGAAATTTGCAAAATGAATTCAATATGGAAGTGTTGAAGTAAGTACTTGACAATACTTTTGTGTGTCTTTCCTCCTCTGGCTTTTCTTATTTCTAAAGTGATGACCTCTTTGCCCATGGCGTTAATTAGTACTAAGGCTACTGGGGCTAAAAAAGGAATAGAAGGATCCTATCCTTTTGTCCTCATAATCTCTTAAGTTTTTGTGTCAGTGTAAAAAAATGTTAAGTTCAGAGTTTTGCTCAGTATTTTGGTTGTAACTTTTATCTCTTAAAAATTATTGTTTTATTTGCAACAGGTACTTTGTGGAAAACTTGGATTTTACTGGCATGGAGGTTGATGAAGCTCTCAGAGTCTATCAGACATGCTTTATCTTGCCTGTAAGTCCGCTACTAAGTATATTTTCATCGCATGAAATTCTTTATGTAGAAAAGGCTTTCGTACAAGTAGCAGTTATAGCATGGATTGGAAGGAGGCTGGGCAATGTTGGACATTACAGAGTTTACAGTGTAGTTTAAGATTGCTGGAAGTAGAGATCAAACCACTGGCTCATCTTTGTATTTAACATTTTCAATGAAACTCTTACTTGGATATTAAACATGATGTATGCTGTTTTACCTTTTTTCAAAGGGTGAAGCTCAGAAAATTGAGAAACTTATGCAAGTAAGTCATAAATTATTCATCATTTGAAATAAATAAATTTAGAGAGAGCTGTCTCTCATAAGCAAATTAATGTTCCAGATTTATTTTTATAATCCAAAGAGGAAATCAAAAATCAGACTATTTTAAAAAGTTTTTAAGCCCAACTGGTTGTTTTCTGCTTGGACCTTGGAACAAGGTTTGCAGAGTTGATGGTTTTTTTTAATCCTGTAGTTTTTCCATTTATCTGTGCAGGATCACGTAGCTTTATGTCAATTAAACATTCTACGCTACTTTTTTAAGGTGGTGTCTTTTCTTTATATTACCTTTGAAAATTGCCATGTGGCTGGGCTTGTCCTTGCATAATGTTCTCATCTAAATCTGAAATATCTTCAATTTTTGTAAAACCTTGATTTTAGGAATTTTTCAGGGGTGGAGTGCATTTTGGTTTTCATGACATAAATCATAAAGAAAAAGTACTGAAGTCCATTTGCTTGAGGGACTGTATATTTTTGTTTACAGTTCTCAGTTAACAGTAATGTTCGTGATCCTTGGACCTGTTTTAGTACAGTTTGTCCTCTGATATGGCATTCAAAACCTTTATTTTCTTGCTACAGTGTTTAACTGTTTGTTTATTATTTGCAGGATTTTGCAGAGCACTATGTCAACTGTAATCCCTCAACTGAGAAAGGAGCAGTGGATGCAATCCTTATTTTGGCCTTTGCTATTGTCATGTTGAACACAGATCTGCATAGTCCAAATGTGAAAAGAAGAATGACTGAAATGGACTTTATCAATAACCTTAGAGGTAAAAGTTTTTTGAAATTCACAAATAATGGTAGAGTACTTGAAAAATGTTTGCTCTTATGGGGTACATTATTTCAGGGCCCTGTTCTATACTCTGTTGAAACTCACAATAATAAATTAACAGACTCTAGTTTGGCGTTTTGTACATTTTAATACAAAATACAATAGTGACAAATATGCAAAACTGCCCTAAATGTGTTGTCATGGAAACAAGGTACATGGTTGATACCACATCAGAAGAGTTGCCCATTGAAGAAAAGATGTTTTTGAAGTTCGCCTTCTCTGCTTTATTTTTTTTCTCAAACGATGCTAATGGCACAAGTAACTTTGCCGATTTTCTTACAAACATGTGTATTTCTAACTGTGTGAGAAGTGGTTTTTTTTTTCAAACTGTGGTTGGCTCTATGTGAAGTAGACTTTTGTTATTGTGACATATCAAATTGATATTTTTGACAAGTATGTGGGTGGTCATTTATCCTTGGCTTACAAATTATTGTTATAATAATTACAGACCGACATCAATTCAAATTCTGGCTTGTGAGTGTTTTTTTTTTTCCCTTTCATCTTTTATTCTTTTCGATGTTTGTTGTTGTTGTTTTTATTTCTCCTTCTGTTTATTGTTTATCTCGCCTCTTAAACTTATCAAACTACAAACACAAAAAAGTGTTGGACTAGTCATTATTCAAAGAGTTGTGAGGAGATGTAGTATTGAAGGGAGACAGAAGACAGTTAGTAATTCACTTGTCTCTATTTCTGAAATAAGGGCTAATCTTTGACTCAGTGCTTTTTGATTTGTTCATTGTACATGTATACTTTGTGGTTCAAATTTAATCTTTGGTTTGAATTTTTTTAATTTAGGAACTAATAATGGCGGAGATTTTCCCCAGGAAAGCCTTCTAGCAATCTACAACAGAATAAAGAAGGTACAATATTTATTATAATAGTAAAGATCAGTGGCTGAATACTGAGATCACCTACAGTGTATATGTTGTGGTTCAATTTTATCCTTGGTTTAAATTTTATTTCCCTTTGTTTTTGGGTATGGTAATGTATGATAATGAGTTTGAAACAAAGGAAAATAAAATTTAAACCAAGGATAAAATTGAACCACAACATATATACCGTAAAATTCCGAAAATAAGCCCCTAGGCTTATATTTTTCAAAGGCCCTTTCTGAGGGGCTTATCTACGGAGGGAAATTTGTGTTTCAAAATCGATTGGGCTAGCCTAATAGTTGGAAGGAAATTTACCATTTTTGCTTTGTTTTACTCTGTATCTGAGGGCAATTTTCAAGCACAAGCTCCGGGGAGGGGGAGGGGGGCTTATATTTGGAGGGGCAATTTAATGGAGGGTTTTCTGCGTTACGAGTTTGGGGGGCTTATATTGGGGGGGGGGGGGCTTATACATGGAGGGGCTTATTTTCGGATTTTTACGGTGATCATAATAAAATTTGTTATTATTTTGGATGGCTGGCAGTCTTTTAAGCATCTTTATCGATAATGTTATCATACTTGACTGCTGTTTTTTGACAAAAGGTAGACTTATTGGGGCACCAACGTTTAACCTAAATCCTTAAGCATTTGAAAATAGGTTTATCTTGATGGAATCAGTTGACACTTCTAACTTATTTTTATTTCACAGAAGGCATTTGTGACTGGCAAGGATCATGTCAGTGCTGTTCAAAAGCTTGCCAAAAAAATTGTGGGAACCAAATCACCTTGGACAGTAAGCTGCTGCTAGCATATTCTTTCATCACCTTACTATTTTTATTGACTGTAATCTCTTGTTTCTTGGCTGTTTTTATTCATACTGTTTTTGTGTTTAGACATTAGCAGCCCTTCACAGACAGCTCAGAATGTTAACTCCCCTCTACATCATACGTGATCCTAACAAGAAGGAAAAACCTCATCCAAGAACTATCTTCCTCTTCAATGACATGCTTGTAGTAAGTATACTGCCAGTTGGGGTTATTCTGTCCTATCATGAAATTACAAACAATGTAAATTGTATGGCTTGTTTGTTTTGTTTTTAGGTTGCCAAGGAACGTGGCAGAGCTGGTCGTTCAGAAGGAATTCATTATTACAGCTTCAAGCAGTCTTTTTCTTTGTGTGGGCTCAAAGTTACCACTTTTTCCAATGACTGTAAGTTGTTGATATTTTCTGTACGTGATTCACCTTAAGTTGCTGTTTTGTACATGTCTGTCAATCAATGTTCTTTGCTGAAGTGTATGCATATTATGGAGGAAAGAAGTCTGTAAAGCTTAAAACATAAGAAGCCTGCATATGAATGCTGTTCCCAGTGCCATATTTGGCTTGCATCTAAAGGAAAGGAAAACCTTTGGCATGGGAGAGGTGCTAGATAGATAGCCCAGCGATGTGATTCTTCTTGGAAGGTTAAGCTTATACCTCTTTACAATCTTCCTAGCTGTATGTAATTTTCTAGCTGCACAGTTTTATATAAAATTAATCCTTCTTTATTTTTGTTTACAGATTATGCATTTGGAATTCAAATATATTCTAAGCTGGATAGCAAGGTATGTGTAGTGTATGGAGAGATTTTTATTGCCTTGTATCACAAGTGTGGCTTCCATGCACCACAATTTGGTTTGGACCAATTTGGTCACTGATGGAACATGACTGAAAAATGGTGCAGGGGCTGGGAGGGAGGTGTATGATCTGTCTGGGTAGGAGAGAGTTAACTGTTTGTCTTCCCCCTTCCCCCACCATCATCATCTGTTCATAATCCACCTTGAATTAACCATGGGTCAAATTGAGTTGACATAAGTTCACTTGAGATTGATCATTCCATCCTAGTTGTACTCAGTTGTGCTTCAGTGTTTTACCAGTTGCAATTTTTTTATAGATTCTTGCCCACTTCAATGCAAGAGATGAACAAATAAGAAAGGTGTTCTTCGTTGAACTTCTGGACTGCATTGAGGAGGTACTGTGTACATGAATACTGCAGAGCAATTTTCTAGTTAGTCAATATTATTAAGGGCCGCATAAAACTTAATAGTCTGAAATGTCAGCCGTCTCCACCCTGTAACCCATGGGGGCACAGGGGATAGGGGGTGGAGATGGCTGACATTTCAGACTAAGAACTTAAACCTTAGAAGAAATTATTGATATATTGATTATGCCAAAGAGAATAGATGCGGGCTACAAAAGAACCAATCAGAACGAAAACAAATACTGTGCTAAGTATTATTTTTTAAATGTTGGGGAATTGCACAGTTTTAGATTTGTTGTTGTAGAAATAGTTTAAGAAAAATACTTTTGTCTTTTTCAACTTTATGTTGCATGACTTATTCACTGTTTGCACAATCTTGAAAAAGTTTTGAATTTTTATTAGTCGCCTTGAAAATTCCTTGAATTCAGTTAAGGTCCTTTAAAAGTACTTGATTTCTTTATTAGATCTTGAAAAGTCCTTGAAATTAACTACTTTGTTTACACCACACCATTTTCCAGCGTGCAAAGAAAGTGGTGTCAGATAGCCCGGGGCTAGTGGATGTTGCTACCGGGCTAGTGATTTCTATTCTTAACTTGCCCGATGGGCAAATGAAGTTTTTTGGGGGAATTCAAATTACAGAAGAACTGTAACCAATGCTCATCAATTTTTCAGGCTAGTTCAAATGACTTTTGGGCTAGTGCATGCTAGCTACAGCTTGCCCGAATGGCAAGCTGTAAAACTGACTTTCTTTGCGATTTTCTGGCTCATCCTTGGTGTAAGAACCTGCAAAACTCACAAGTGGTGTAAAAACATTTTAGTGCATTCAGAATATTTTATTTCTGTTTCTAAAAATTCCAAATGCTATTTCTGTCCCTAAGGTGCAACTGCAAGTCATACCCTGTGACTGTAGTCATTTTGCAAAGTGTTGTTACGGAAAGTAGTGTAAAGTAATGTGATCAACCATGGCTGATCCTAAATGACTCCCTTGAGTGTTTTAGCTGATAAGGTGTTCAAAATGGGGTCAAAGAATGCCGATTTATTGAATAAATCCTGGTCCTTGAAAACTGTAATTTGTCCTTGAAATATCCTTGAATTTTGTTCTCCGTAAGTTGTGCGAAGCATGTTATTCTTTGCCCATGTGAGCATGTTTATGGTGGATCATTTTTTCTTTCAGACAAATGAAATGGAGAGTGACAGAATAAGTAAGTGGAAGAGTTCTTTATTTTCAATTTTCTTTAGAGTAATTTTGTAGACTTCTGGAACATTTCTCTTTTTTGGCTGACGTGCAGGTCTACCGCTGCATTATGGTGACAGTGTTGGCAATCTGCTGAGAATTCATTATCAATCATTTGAATTAATCAAATTGACCCACCCGGTCTATCATGGATTATAATAATGGAAAAACCTCGTTATAAGAAAATTTTCCATGAAGGGTGGAAGCTTTGTCAAGTTTTAGAACACAACAAAACAATATGAAGTGTATCAGAAAAGGGACCCTGCTCGCCATAGATTTCCAGTAGCTTAGTTGAACTTGGAGGATCATGAGTTAGATTCTTGCCTGAAGCTTAAAATTTTCTGTGCTTTCAGGTGATGAGATTCTCTCTGAACCCACAAGTTTTTAATATGTGTATTTGCGAACAAAACAATTTTTTGCATCATAATCAATTGAACGTTATTCATAGTCTGTAATTCCAATGTATTATAATATTATATTTTGATCTGTGATTGATTATAATTGATGATTAGCACATCTGATTGACTAGTCATAAAAACTCTCATATACTTGATTTTACCAGCAACAGAGAAACAAAAGCATCTTGGTGCAAGATTCAACAGATCCGGGGTAGATCTAAGTCGTTCATCTTTGACGTTACCCAAGAAACCAAAGAAGCCTACTCCTGACACCATTAGTTTGATTGACAGTTCCAGTTCAATGGAGTCCCTGAGTACAGCTGGTCTGTTGGGATCCAAACAACTGTCTAGTTCTCTGTTAAACATCAATGAAAACACTGGTATGTTTGACCTTCTTTCACTTGTAATCTGATCACATGCATTGTGACCCTGTATCACTCAAATGGTTCACAAAGCACAGCATTGGAGCCAGAGCGTTTCCATCTATCCTGCCTGCACTCCCCTACCTTTGGTTATTACTAGTTTCTAGGCACCATATTTCCCCATATGGGGCTTAATAGGGTGGTGGTGGTAGTGGTGAGATGAATGACTCCTGGAAATTTTTAACAAGTGAGGTACAGACTTTTCGTTCCAATTCTTGGAGTCCACAATATCCTCATTTTGCTATTAGATTAGAAAAGAATAATCTGAAGGGAGCAAACTTGGCACCCATATTGAAGCACACAGTTAGCTAGCCCAAGCTTCTTGGGAGCTGTCAACTTGAATTATTGTGAGATTGCATAACAGCATTTCACGGAAATGTAACAACAACTTTTTTAACCTTCTTACCAGTTGTCTAACTACTAGTTTATTATATAGCTCACCTTATTTTAAATAAGCTTGTTTCCTTGTGTTTCAAGGACATATAAGTATTTGAATTTTTTTTGGCTTCCTAGAATTTACCTCAGAGCTCAAGAAAAGCAGCAGTATATCATCTCTAGACAGTGCTTTTACTGACGGAGTAAGTCTGTTAAACTTTTGTTTCTTTTAAAATCAAAGATTTGAATTTTGAATCATGACTGGGGGAGGGGGGGGAGAGGATGGGGTTAGCTTAGCCTTAGAGAATCCCTACCCTACCATCAAGATGTGGTTCAAATGAGATTAAATCTCTTATCCTAACTACATGCCTTTGCTCTGCGTAAGTATATTTTACATGTATGTTCCCAAGCTTTGTTAAACAAAACGGAAACACTGAGAAAACAGCCAACATTTCACAATGCCACCACTGGTTTCCCCATGAAATGACATCTGAGAAATGAGTGCAGAAATCCCATACTGATGACATGTCACTTCCCAGATCAGGGTAGTGCTTCTTATTGGTTAAGGAAAATTTTTAGCCAATCATGCAGATGTACCACCCAGATCTGGGAAGTGCTGCATCATCAGTGTGGAATTGTTGGCATCGCAAAATATCAGCTGTTTTCTCACTAGGCTATGTTAGGTTGAAACAAGGCCATGACAATAACAACAAGATGGAGCCTTTCTTAGTTAAACTAACCAACTGTATAACCTTGGATTTAATCAATTTATTGGCTTCACCATTTTATCTTTTTTAAAACAGAAGAATGTTATGCTGATAGACTCATGAATCTTTAATTAAGGTTAAGTATAATAATGCTAACTCTTTACTAATCATTTAACGCAAAACAGTTAATAAACGGAGGTCCTGGAAAGATTGAAAAATTTGGTGGCAAGACTAAACGGGAGAAAGGAAAGCGAAGAAAATCTGAATCTAAAGACACAGTGAGCATGAGTCGACTTCTACACATTGGGAGTGAGTATAGGGCTCAATTCAATGGCCAGATAGAAAAACAGGAACAAAATTTAATATATTAACGAGCTATACTTATACTGATGTTACATTGATTAAGCTCTTTAAATGTTTGTATGCTTTTATTCTGCTGAGTGTGAATGGATTATCTTGGAGGAGAGAAAAGGAAGTTGTATTACTGTGGCTGATATTTGGAAGACCTTAGTGGATATTTGTGTCTTGTTTATGGAACCAATTGGTATTTTGGCTTTAAGAGGCTGCCAATAATTGAATGTTAATTCAGTCAAACTACTATTATAATAAATTATCTTAACCAAAATAATTTATAATACTTTACAGTTAAAGCCACCCTCTGAGAAGGGACAAGTGGCCACTGATCATGAAAAGAGGTTCTGTTTACAGTGATTAACTGACTTATTGAATTCTGTCTGATATGACACTGCTTACTTAATTTGCTTTTAACCTTTTTATGGCTACATTAGCTGTGCTTAGTGTTTTGCTAAACCATTTCTTTTGCCCAGTCTTAAAAGCTAGAGCACTTGTTTCTGTCAGGGCAAGTCTCTGTTTAAAACAGTATTACAATAGACTATATAGATGCAGCAATTGTGTGAGGTCTCAGCTTGAAATCACCTGACTACAAACTTGGCACATTTAAATTCTATGATCAAACTGTCTTCAGGAATGCAAATTGTGTTATTGTCATTTTCTTGCAGGATTCTGATCGGACAATCTCAGAAGACCTGCACAGTTCAACATTTCACAGAGGGGGGATTTTTAGAAAATGGCGGCACAGACACAATACAAAAAGCATGTCAAGACGACCATCACCAAAGATGAGCCCCATTGGCACTCCAGTAGAAAGAAAATATTCAACACCAACATAAACTTACTGGCATGTGTTTGGCTGTTAACCATTTATCCAGCCTATCGGTGTTCAAATGAGCTGAACAGGCTGTCCTTCAGGAGTATTTGGGATGGTTATGACAGTTTGGAATGTCGGTCTTCAGATTTTTCAGGCACATGGATTATGATGAATGATATTTTTGACTGGGCAAGGTATTTTTCTGAGCAGTTCATAGTAGGTCTTTTCAGTTAGAGATTTAGTTATTTCACTGGGAAACTCAGAAAACCATGAGCACCAAAAATATTTTTGGAATACTTTTGTTTGCAAAGAAAAATTGATCATGGTTGTTAGACAGTTGTTGATAAGGTTAATTAATAATTAATCAGTAATTACTAATACAACCACAAGCTTGTGTCTTATGTAATTGGTCACTACACAATCTATATTCCAGAAATAGGGGGTGGGGGAGAGATTTGATGGGTGGGTGTTAATATTGTCACTCAAACTCAGATTGTATCATTCCAGAAATACTTATATTTTCTCATGAAGGTTTTTTTCACCCTCCCCACCCCTCTGAAAACTCCAATTTAGTTTGACTTAAAAAATCTTGGCCTTTAGGACCCCCTGCCAACCCCACTGAAACCTTGAAAGACCCTTCATGGGCTGGTTAGGATGTTTTCTGGAACTAGATGTGAAACTAAGGGATGGTAAAACCGGCAGCAAAAGTGCACATCTTGTTTTGAAACATTGGTGCAAAACAAGTCGAAAAGTGATGTGTTGATATACCACCCACATTCAAACCTATCTTGCAACAAATCAGGTTGTTGCCGGTTGCACAAATTTGTTGCAGAAAGTAGAGAGTAGTTCTTTTTTTTGCGACAAAATCTGTACATGTTGCGTGTTTTACCAGCCCAAGGCAACTTGTTTTGCAGCAAGTGACGTAACTCCCACGTATTGCATGACTTCCGCGTAATTTTATCCAATCAGAAGTTAGAATTCACGCGACTTGCAACAACCTTATTTGTTACCAGACAGTTTTGAACATGGGTGGTAAAACATGCAACATTGCTTTTCAACATGTTCTGCAGAAATGTTGCAAAACAAGTTGCATGTTTTTGTTGCCCATTTTACCCGTAGCTTAAGAATCATTTTTTGCTTGTTCTGAAGCTTCATTTTGTTGGTATTTATTTACAGTCATAAAGTTCACAGCTGTTTCATGGTTAAAACACTACATGCATTATTTCATTTTCTTATATTATTATTTGTACTTGCATTCATCGCTACACGCCTGTGCATACGTTATTTCAGGCATGTGAATCATACTTTCATTAAGACAAAATGAGTGACATGCCATCGTGTAGCCTGACAAAATAGCCTACAGTTCAAGACACCAGCACACGTGAGAACTGATGGCGGGTAGTGATGTGTCATCAGTACATAGAATTTCTGGGCTTGTTCCTCAGATGTCATTTAGTAGTGAAACCAGTGGCATCATATCGTAAAATGTCAGCTGTTTTCTCAGGCTAGCCAGTGTGTTAAATAACCGACCTTTATTTCATTCCTTCACCACTTCCAGTTTGTTGCTAGCCATCTTTTTTTTTATTTTTCTCAAATAATGCATTACACAGTGAACTAGATGTTTTTCTCAGCTGTCACTTGTCTCCACTGAAAGTGATAGCCAGAAATGTGTTTGGTTCACAGGCTAATATTGCATTATTACATGTCCACTAATGTTAAGAGGGTACATGTACAAAAATTAGAAATGAATCAGGCTTGAATGAGTGACTGTGAATTCTGTGGAGTAGTCTTGCTTGTTTATATCCTCTGGACATATAATAATATTATTTAAAGTATATTATAGTAGATTAAACAGATCATTTTTTCATTGTAATCTCTCAATCCTGAATATCAACATGCATGTTCTCCAAACTGTTCTCAATACATTTCTCTCATGACCAATGAGAATTTGCTTAAAGATTGATTAATCTTTGGAGATAGTTTCCCTTATACTCGCAACCTGTATGTTTGATTAGATGGTCATAATATCAGGGGAAATAAGATGCTGATGACCCATGGCTTGAAGGGTTGCTAATTCAGTGGGACTGGTTTTCATTCAAAAATTCTATTTTTATCAATATTTGTATACATCACATTAAAATTGAATTACAATTCAAATCATTATTGAAATAGGCAGGTTGAAAAATTTTGCTGTTGACAGTAATCTATTTTTTCAGCAGATCTCCTATTTTAAACTTGTAAATAAACTTAGCTGGAGATCTTCAAGGTTATAATATTGTAAATGCTAGAAATGCCTAAAATATATTTAGCCAGAGAAATTGTCCATTCCTACTGTTTTCTAGTGTAGGGTAATTGAATTCTTGTAAATTAAGGTTAAAAATTCAATAAAAGGTCTTAAAGCTGTATTTTGGTTTTCTGAGATTTATTTCTGTTCTCTTTTAGCTACCATCTTGGACAAAAAGTGCTAAGAATTTTGCACTTTCTTACCCCCAAAGTCAAAGTGGTCAAAGTTGTTTAGTTGGAATCAGAAATGATCCAGCTGGACTTCAACATTGTGTTTTGGGGTGAAAAGGGAGTATTTGCAGTTGACATTGCTTTCAAGAGCTTTATCTTGAAACTCGCATGGGGTCTCAATCTTGTCTATGGAAATGATGTGACACAGGTTGTCACAACGTCCATCACTGTCAACAACAGTCCTATTCAGGACTACATATTCCATCATATTCCACCTACTTATGAAATGACTCCTGGGTAATACTTCTTCCAGGTTACAAAGGAATTTAACTTTAATTTTAAATATCCTTTATTGGCTTATGTTAAGAGTTAACTACCACTGCTTCATGAAAAATTGTTAACAATATTTACAAAATCTCATCCTACTGGTGCACTTAAATTCTATTTAAAAATACTGATAAATTTATTATGTTATGCATCAGTCAATTCCACCTGCACCCAGGTTTTACTGGAAAAAAGGTCAAAAAGCAGATTGGCTCATCTGTCAAGGACAGGAATAAATTGTAGTGGGTTGTAAAGGCATATGTTCTCGATTTTATGCATGCATTTCTTCATTGCTTATCAAGCCAGAATTACGTAGCGAAATTGGAGCTATGGATGTGAATCAACTTTATTTGGTTATTGAATCAAATTGCTGTTGGTATTATTTGAAGAATTTTATAAAACTATTCATAACATATAACTTTACAGTGCTCTATTGATTTTAATGTCAATAATTTTATATCAATACTAAACCCATAAACTGGTGCATGTCCTTGCAGCGTGAAGTCTTAATTAGAATCCTAGCGCTATTAGAAGGGAAGACGTTAATTGAAACAAAAAATCACACATTAAAATGCTTAAAATGGCACTATTCGACTGTGCGATCAATGAAAAATGTTGCAGTGTTGACGGAGGATGGGGCATTTGCCCTCTTTTTGCGTCCCCACCGTGGGGGATTTGACAGCTCAAGAGTCCCCACCCCCAGGAATTTTCCATCCAAGGCAAAAAAAAAAATGCTAATGTGCCCAGCCCCCCCCCCTTCTGGGGAGGGGGGGGGGGCTGGGCGCAGGTGGAAATGACCGATGCATTACTCATACGTTAAAATTACTTGGCTTATTAAAGTTCAAAGTGGTAAAAAGGTCAACAACAAAAAAAACAAGTTTATCCCATGTGTCTGATATCATTTTCTAATGAATAAATCTTGGCCTTAAGATTATGAAGTTCTCCAACAAGTTTCTTTGATTTTCCAGCAGTTTTCCGCACATTCCTAAGAACTTCTTCATCATAATCATCACCCATGTTAACAGTAACCTGAAATGAACAGGAAAATTTCAGTCATTCAAACCAAATCTTTTTAAGGTTATTGTGCAGTGAAGTAATTGTGAACAGTGATGATTTATTGTAAAGTTTTCTCCATCTTTTACTAATCTTTACATGCTGTAAACGATGAATCTGCAATCAGATTCCTAGTTTCAAACATAACTAAGCAGGCACGGCCTAATTTGCAAGCATTCCTTGTGCCTTTGGCACTCACGTAGTCAACTTGTGACAAGTCTAACATGGTCTCAACTTTATTTTTTAGCTCTACCAGACTCAGCACAGGTGTGGATCTAGGATGAATACTGACCATTTTCCTAAACGAGCGCTGAAGGCATAAGTTTGTAGGGGGGTCCATGGGCATGTACCGCTGTGAAAATTTATTTTGGATTTTTACTCCCTAAAGTCACTCTTTCCTGGGTCTCTGAGTCATTCAGTCAGAATATTGTCCAGATTTTAACTTGGAAAGTTTTTTTCATGAAAAGTTTATTTATTTATGAAATGTGACTGATTTTCGTAAAACAGTGGAAACCGGTGTGGGTCCATGTCTGCAGCAGCTTCATTTCAACAGCTTACTCTGCTGATAAAATATTAATAATTATAGAACTTAGTTACTTTCCAAAACAATAATAATAATTGTAAACAAAGCCCTGAAAACACAGGGGCTTACCTTGAATAACTGCTTTTCAACATTCTTAAGCTTGTCTCTTAGCATTTTAATGTCTGTTTTAAACCCTTCAACTTCCAAAGCCCTTCTCTTTTCTAAGTTCTCATATCTGGAATTCATCAAAACCAATCTCTTACTCATCTTCTCTGCTCGCTCCTTGAAAATGTCCTCACTAACATCAGTGCGTTCCCTTATCCTTGCCAACTCATCTTCTAGACCAATACACTGCTCTCGGTACATTTCTGCAAGTTTCTGTGACTGTTCAAGCTGATGTCTTAGTGACTGTACAGCAATGAGCTGTGCCTGACGAGGTTCAACAACTTCACCCGACACTTCCAATATGCTTGCACCTGACACATCCAGCTGTTCTCGCAAGTGATCAATTTCTTGGACAAGTCTGTCTCTTTCCACCATCCAGTGTCTCTCATTGGCCCTTATCTCATATTTAAGCTCAAGGAAATCCTTTGTGCTGTCATAAAGAAGATCATGTGTTTTCCGTAACTTTTCCTGCATCATTTGTATCTTGTCTGAATCTCGTTCTCTCTGTGCTTGTTGTTCCTCCATGTGTACTCGACGATCTTCCAACAGTGCATCAACTTGTTCTTTTGCCAGCCTGGTCTGCTCTTCTAATTGAGCTTGCAGTGACTCTATTTGAAGCAGAAGGGTCTGGTTGTCTTCCATTTCAGCTGGGTTTTTAACTGGACGCACATTTCCAAAGGAATCTCCATATGTAAGACGAGTAAAATTAACATGTCAACTCAGTAAACTTGGTTACAATTAAAACTTAATTGGGTAAGGTTTAAAATGAGTAATCAATTTAGCCTCCCCTAAGCCAACATTAAATTTTTGTCCTAAGTGAGAAGTAAGTGTTAATGTTAGCTTAGGGGAGGGGTAGGTGGGCAGTTTCCCAGAGACCTAAATTGATCAAAGGTGGGTAGGTGCAGTCTGGGCCTTCAAATAAGGAATTTGCTCAGCACCCAGAAGCCACTAAGGAATCATACCCTGAGCACCTTTGATTGCACAGTTCTAGGGTACTGGGTTCCCTGCAGTCTTTCTCAATCTTACAGCACAGCCTTGCCTAGTTTAAGTTTCTGCATACCCTACCCAGTAAGTAACAGTCACAGTTATTATATCTTAGACAAAAAGAAGTGCTAAAAACAATGGAACATTCCTTCCACCAACCCGTGGATGAGCAAATTTCTACCACCTCACCTTTTTTCGTAACCCTTTGAGAAAATCTTTCCAACTCTCGTCATTTTGTGTATGTCCCTTTAAAACGGATTCCTACTAGTTTTCTGCAGAGGACGCTCATCCATGGGGGGGAGGGGATGTGGGAGACGATTGGAATAAAATGGAACATCCCTTAAACCAGCCGAGCTAGAGACACTAACATACCAGAAGCTTCTACTGATAATTAACCAGCATGGGGCACAATGAATAATCGTTTCCTTGGGGTAACTCCATAGAAATTACCTCTCTTGTGTCCCCCCGGACCGCGTCCAGTCAGAGGTCGTCTCCTAGCTGTCCTACCCGGTTCATCTTTATCCTTGGGTTTATGTTGGGTGACAATAGCCTTGGCAGGAGGCTGGTGGTGGAAATATGTTATTTCTGGTGCTGTAGTCTTAGAAAGGCTTAGCAATTGTTGTATCTTCTTGCGATCTTCATTTTCACGTATTTTTAGCCTGTCATTCTCCGCATACAACCTCAAAACATGTTCACGTTCTTGAAAGAGGTAGACCTGCATGTCACTAAGAGCTTTCTGTAGTTCAGCGATTTCTTCTTCACGTTGTCGCAATTCCCACTGTGTTTTATGCTTAAAATTTAGGGAGGGAAAATATTTTAAACTCAATGACATAAATAAGTATAGTGGCGACAAAATACAGAGTTGCAAGCTGTCTGTTAACTGTTAATACAAAAAAAATTAAGCTAACCTGTTCTTCATAGGTACATTTGTAAAGCTCCAGTTTACGGGCCATTTCGTCGTATTCGCCATCATATTCCGCAATTTTCCTTCTGTAATATTCAAGCAGTTCTCTTGAAGGTTTTAGATGTCCCAAGCGTTCATTTACAGTCGGTAAAGGTGATTCTTTTCGTTCGTTTGGATCGGTTGTGGCAGCCGCCATTTTGAATATGGCGGTGAAAACGAACTTTCATGCGGGAAGCCGCTGGATGGCTTTCAGCGGCTCGGATCGCCTATAAATAAATTTTTAACAATCCCAGCGGTGTGGGGTGGGGGGGGGGGGGGGGAGGCGGTGGGCGCGGGGGAGTACTCCGGATTTCAAGTGACAGGGGTGATGATCGTATGGGGGCAAAAGTCAAAACCCTAAAAACTCCCTAGGGCTTCCAACAAAATCCAAAAAATCCCTAGACCAATAATTAGCCCCCCAAATTAAAAAATCCCAAGTCGAATTTCCGAGCCTTTAAAATTTCAAGAAAGCAAAACAAGTTTGGTTGTACTTTACAGACAGAACTACGCGGCCAGGATATGCGGGCACCACCGCGAATCTAATCCCTACTTAAATCAAGCCACCCAAAACAATACTTGCCAAATCTTTTCACCCCAAAAAATCCCGGAATCGAAAACCCCCCAAAATTCTTCGATCATTCCCGGGCGTCACTTGAAATCCGGAGTACCCCCCACTCCCTGGGATAAAAACCACGTTTCGATCAGTTCTTAAGAACTTCTACATGTAAGTGCTCGGTAGGTAAACGAATTACAACAAATCACAATTAAAATTAGCGGGGAGTTCGAGTTATCCGAGTTCGAGTTACCGGAGTTCTAC
Organism: Porites rus; assembly: GCA_964035705.1. Classification (NCBI taxonomy): domain Eukaryota; kingdom Metazoa; phylum Cnidaria; class Anthozoa; order Scleractinia; family Poritidae; genus Porites; species Porites rus. The sequence continues at coordinate 13,659,629 of OZ038004.1, read as the reverse complement.
TGTATACGTGAGGCAAGAACAATTCAGCTTGTGATGATTCATTAAGCTTACAGCAATGTAAAATCAAAATTCCTGTCCCGATCTATTTATTCATCAGCAACTGGAAAACCTTGTTATATGATCTGCAGCACTACCTAAACGGCGAGAGCGTGGTTTCCAGCGTGATTTGTACTCAGGAGACTAGCTGCGACGCCCACAAACTCGTAGTATGAAGGGATAACTCAACGTGGTTTGAAACTTCCTTCCAGGGGCATAGCCAGGATTTTTCCAGAAGTACGAACAATTTTAATTCCAAATCCTTCCCCATTCAACGTCCCAAACAAGATTCAGGTGTATTGATTAATTGATTTTGACCAACAAAAGCACCCTGCATTCACGTAAACGTGCCCTACTTAGTCCACTGCAAAGACAGGGTGAGCCAATCACGCTTTATACTATTCGCCTTGCTATCTGCCGGCTATTTTCCTCCTAAATATACTGTACCATTCAATATTCGGTACACAAGTAACTCACGTAGCTTTCCTGCAAACTGACAATCGGTTGTGGAAGAATACATTCTGTTCTTTTAGAAAATAACATTTCCCAGAAACAAGCACAGTTAAATGAATTAGGGCAAAGTGTGCCTTTTAAAATAATCATATTTTGTTTTTTAGCTTTTTAGTTATTCACCTTCTTTCTTTATTTATTTGGTTATTTTTTTACCCTGGACTTTTCAGGTACGCACGTGCGTACCGTGCTTACAGGTAGGTAGTTACGCCCCTGCTTTCAGGAACTTGGAGAAAAAATATACCAACCCGGAAGGTTAAAAAGAGGCGGGGAAGGAAGAAAGGAAAAAAAATGTGAAAATTGTCTTCAGCACAGGACTAAACATAGAGTTGAAAGTGTACATAATAGACTAACTGAAATCACGCACCCAACAAATTTCTTTATCGAAATGGCTGTTGGTATATACAATTGCTTAAAGAAATAACGCGTAAGTTCTCTTGCCTCCCCTTAAAAAAGTCGAACCTCGATATAATGAACTTCTATGCTGAACAAAGTCCTCGGTATAAGGAACGATATTTTTACCCCAGCTGTAGTAAAACATTTGGAAAAGTACCCCGATAACGAAACCTCGTTATAGCGAACAAATATGACCATGTCCCTTGGCCCTTCTTTATATCGAGGTTTATCTCTTTTTTCGTGCCTCTCCCATCTCGCGCCATCAGTCTCGCGCGTGGCCATTTGCGTGTCTCGCGTTTTGCTCGACGGACTACAGAAAAAAGAGAGACTGCTCGTAGTCTACTGTATGTCTTACTTGCTCTGCAGCTATATCCTGAATTAATCGGTTTTCCGATTAAATCCTGCCATTGTATCAGTCGATCTTAAAAAAACCTCAATTAGGTCAGAGTCCTTTGATAGATTTATCAAAAACTGTTGAAAATCACCTTCGCTCTCCAGCTGACCCTCTCTTGCTTCAAATATTCAAACAAAATGCCTCTCGGGTCCAAAATGCCCTTAGTCCCGGGTCCCCTTGCGTCCCTGTACTTGACTTCCCCGCGTCCCTGTGTTTGACGTCCCTGCGTCCCCGTCCAACTCGTCCCCGCGTCCCATACTTGATGTCCTCGAATACCTCGTCTCGCGTCCCCAAGTCCCCACACACGCGTCCCGATGTCCCTGTCCCCTTGTTCCCGTCCCACTTTTATACACAGCCTACTCGGTTTTATTTTTTACAATAACTGAGCGAATCCTCGCGAGCTGATTGGTCGAGAGCTATGGTTTATAGACCATGGGAGTGACGTAACATGTCACGCAGTGCCGGTTGTGTTGTTTTTAGTTTTTCGTAAAAAAAATTATTTAAAAAACAAATCGACCACAATTTTCCATGGCCTACACTCTTATAGACCATAGAAATGACGCCTTAAGATGTTCAAAACTTTGCGGCTCGTGGTTCAACTTGAGTTTTGAACACAGTTATATCGTCATTTCTATGTTCTTTAAAATCAGAGTTTGGACCATGGAAAGTTGTGGTTGATTTGTAAACTGTCATTTATTGAAAAGTTGTTTTTTTGCACAGTCCAATTTGGGGGCTGAAATTCTTTCTGTTGCAACAGTAAAAAAATGATGCCGGCTTTTAAAAGTATAAAATGAATATAATTTAATAATGAATAAGTTTCTGGATTTTATTCCTGTTACGTCAAGAAATAACTAAACTACAATAATGGTAAAAAATCTGTTTGCGATGGCCTGAAATAACCCACTATAGCCATTCTTGAAATCGAGCTTGTTGTATTAAGAAATCGTGATTGCTGTATATATTTATAAATCAGCTGAAAATTATTCACGCAATTGGACAGGAAATATTGCTGGTGGCTGTCACGGACTAATCGGAAATCAACTTTCGCTTCACGTGCTCCAATCACGCACGAGTTAAACTCTATCAGATGAGTAAAAATTATTTACTGCGTGAAACGAATCGTGACTTCAACTTTTAAATCGTGGGTCAAATCTCTATTTACTTCCCCGTGTGGAGTTGATTTTTTTCAGCAATTTTCAAGCACTTGTCTCCTCATTTCAGTGGCAACTTGACGTCATGATTGGAAAGCTCACAGCCAATCACACACTAGACTGACCGTCACGTGCTCATCCAAACAAAAAGCGAGTAGAGCCGTCAGTCATATGAGATGATTAGTCGATTTTAAAAATGGCGTTGGTCTCGGCGAAATGCAAGTCCTTTGTTTTGAAATGGCTGGTCTTGTCCTGACTCAACAGCAGTCATGGAGGACGACGTTGAGGAGTTCGTTTTTATCCCACCTCCAGAGGCCCCAGTCTTTGAACCTACTGAAGAGGAATTCCAGGACCCTCTGGCATATATTGCAAAGATAAGGCCTTATGCCGAGAAAACTGGCATTTGCAAGATTCGACCTCCCCCGGTTAGAAATCTTTTTTTTTTCGCGTAGAAAAGTCTTTATTTTCTGATGTGATGGCATCCATTTAGCCATCAAAGGGGTACTAACTCTTACGTGTAATCCTAGGATTGGCAGCCCCCGTTTTCAGTAGATGTGGAAAGTTTTAGATTCACACCAAGGATACAGCGTCTGAATGAGCTAGAGGTAATATAAAATTGTTCGTCTTTTTTCAAGAAATCCGTTGAGTATCACATGTAATAACAAACTGAAACTTGCTCCGAAGAGCACAAAAAGTGGCTCGCATAGATCTCTGATTCATACTCTTACGTCTAAAAAAGTTAAACGCTGTTTTATTTGTCAAGAAAGTTCTACGTTTTGCCTGTAAACTATGTATAGTGATTGTAGCCAACATGTGTCCCTCCCATTAAAATTCTCTTTTTGCTTCAACTGCTCCTCGTTAACAGCTCTTCCTTTTTTATCCAGGCAAGAACAAGGGTGAAACTAAACTTTTTAGACAGCCTTGCCAAATTCTGGGAACTTCAGGTAAATATTGTTTGTCTAAACGTCTTCCCTGTTGGGTAGATGTTCACTATGTTGAAACCTTAACTCGATGGCAGCCATATTGGTTTCGTCATGTTTACTTCGCATTTGTTATTCTGAAAAAAAATTATCCTCATTCTAACTGGTTTCGTCGTTGGATGGCTCATTTTTCAGGGAACATCCTTTAAGATTCCAACAGTTGAAAGAAAATCATTGGACTTATTTCGTCTTTATAAGGTAAGAGAAACCAGGGAAATTTCTTCATGAAAATTGAAAAGTCTCTGTTACTGAATGCAACGTGGACTTTCAATTACGTCCGTACATTTGTTAAGCACCACTCCCTTCGTTCCAGGAAGGAGTTACCTTCCATTACCAGGCAAATGATTGGATAAAGAACTCTTATTGCTAGTATCCATTTTGGTGTGCATCTTTCACAGCGAAATATTCCTCTTTGACAGTATTCATGGCAACATTTCTTTGTTTCCTTCGGAAGAATGAAGCTTTGTGCTTACCCTTGTTTTATAGAGGGTGTGTTTTGAGAATTGAAAGTGAACTTCCAGTATTTCTTATGTAAAATGTTACCTAAAATGGCGTTTTTCCAGTGCCCTTTCGCTTCAAGGCAAACAGCTGTTTGAATTTAGGAGCAAAATAGGAAATGCAAGCAGGCAGTTGTGATCTTTAAATAGTTCCTTGTACAAGGTGTAAACAGAATCATATTAAACCTTTAGTTAATTCTTGTATGCCATCTACATCTTAGGGTGTGCTGATGGGCCAAATGTGGGTGTGTGAAAACTTGAAATATTCTCTAGAAATAGCTTGTTCATGCACAGATCTCTATCCCTGGTTAAAATACAACATTAAGATTGTTGTATGTGGCCCACAAGCCTTTAGTCCTTGTGGAAGCGTCTTTTCTGTGTATTCTTATTTTCAAAATACAACCAACGAATGTACCCATAAAGATGTAAGAACCTTGTACACATGTTTGCTGAATCTAAAAGATTTGTAGACCACTTGCTTAAACATATTTATCTAAAGTCTACGATTGAAAAATGAAGAGTTATATTATTTTATATGGATTAAGTAGGGTTGAAACATGCTTTTGCAACATATTTTTAGTACTGTATTTGTTGCTCCAAGCTATCAAAAGAATTATGTTTTTGTTGCAAATGACAATCTCTTTGGTTTTCCCCTGCAAATGTGGGCTGCCACGTGCCTTTTGTCTTGAAGTTGCAGCTTTTATTTGCCTGTTGTAACCAAAATACTAGTAATATTTTTATTTGTCTCCTTCACTTGACAATGTTATAGTCTTGTTACCACTTAAGCCACAAAGTCATTTTATTGAAGGGATGCAAAACTTTTTCCCTTGGATCTGTTTACAACTTTTTTTTTCTGCAGACATCTGAAAACTATCATCATTGAATAAGTACCTACAAATAGACATTGCTGAAGGCAAAGTCCATTTGGAGGAGTAAAATATACATAGCCTGCATGCGACAGGAACTATAACAGAGTGCGAATTGTTTTCTGTTCTAAAATCTAATATATTTAGCACTACATTGGATTTCACACTAGCGCAAAAAGTTATCTTGTCTAATACACAGTAAGGGTACTGGTCTAACTTACTTTACCGAATCTTCTCTTTTGATTAATTTTTGGCCATTTTTTGTCAGACTGTGAATCAGGAAGGAGGTTTTGAGTATATAACAAGAAAGAAGAAATGGTCCATTGTTGCTCGGAAGGTATATTTACCATCGTGTTTTCTATCTTTTGGGCCTATGCAAGCTGTGTCATAACACACATAAAGAAGAGAGTCATCTCAAATTATTCTGTTCTGCCATGGTCTATGCTGGCAATATTAAAATAAGTAGCAACAGCCTTGTAAGTTGGGAATACGAAACAAGACTCAGTGTACAAAATAACAGTAGCTTCTTGGTTATAAACTGAAAGCAACTACAGCTGTATAGCATTTTTGGATAAACAGTTAACAATCCTTAAAGTTGAGGTAATCTTCCTGAGAAAAAATGCCCAACTTGACAACCCACTTTAAAGGTTCTCCTAATGGTAAAACCATGAAGCAAATTGTCAACCATTTCATAAGCTCTTCCTTTCTGAAATTGTCAAAAGGCATGTTATCTAGCCTGTTGCACAATGAGTCCATGACATCCTTATTGTTGATATTGTAATTTGCTGCTTATAATGTTAATTAGTTAAGTCTTAAAAGTGAAGTTGTAGCTCAGATCTCTAGTTTTTAGTCCCAAAGGAAATATGAATCTTATCATCAACATTGTACAACAAGGCGAGGCCAGGTTTGGGTACCTAAAGAAAGCCTGATTTTTCTAGGTGGGAATCAAATTCTCTGAACATCTGTATTTCTAATAGAGTTCTTCAGTTTTAGTCAGTATTTTGTTAAGCCAGTATTTATCCTAGTTTAGTTCAGATTTTCTTTTGTTTCATGGCATCTACATACAACATAGCATATCCAATCCTCTTAACATGTTTTTTTTTTCTAATTTCCTTTACAGATGGGTTATCAAGTTGGCAAATCTGCTCCATCTTTATTACGGATGAACTATGAGAAGTATCTGTACCCTTATGACATCTTCCAAGCAGGAGCCTTCACTGGTGATCCCCAGCCAGGGGTTAGTAAACAACATTAAATCAGAGAAATTAGAGAAATTTTGTCTAATTTCTCTGATTATGTACAACTTATTCTCCGTATTGTTCGTCCAAGTCTGATGACGAGAATTGTGTCATTCCAGAAAATGTCTATACTCCTGCCCACGGATGGTTTTCAGATTAGACCCCACCCCCCATCTCCTTGGAATTTCCGTCCAGGAAGGGTCTTATATAACCCCCCCTGGAATTTCCTATTTTCCTTTTAGTGGCCTTTAGAAATTCATAGTATTTATCATATTATTGACTGTTTACCGCTTTAAAATCACTGTTCACATCTTTACACACACCTTTTTTTATTATCCATGATACATTTTCTTTGTTTTTTAAGACAATATTTCTAAAATACATTTTGCACTCTCGATTAATTTCATTTCAGCAAAGACGTATTCAACAACTTGCAAACCAACAGTTGTTTCGGCAATGTGTGGTTCCAGAAAATATCCAGACCCCCACCACGGAGGGAATTGGAAATTCCAGGGGGGTGAGGGGGTCAGATGCCCAGGAAATTCCAGAAGGGAGGGGGTTGGACCATAAAATCACTTTCCAGTGGGGCAATATCATTTTGTTTTTGACCTGAGATCGAACATTGCTTCTTATCGACCTGGTAGATCATTTTTAGGACAAAAATAACTTGAAATATATCACTTAAGATTGTTCCTTTTAATCTTAACCAGGTTTCCTTTCTTCTAAAAGCGTTTTGGATGTAATTTCAAGGGAATTAGACCCACTACAACTCGTTTTATGGCATGCTCGTATATTCGGCCGCCATTACTCGTTACCAGTCTTCCCCAAAACATTAATGCATGCAACACATCACGCAACACAACACGTAGCGTCAGTCGATCGATTAGATCAGAAGAGTGGCAATTTTGCCTCACAAAGCACAAGCGATACATTGTAACCACTTTAGATTGAAGAGTTTTTATTCTCCTTTTCATTTTCCCTTAATTTTGTGGTTGAACGTGTGGCATGTTCTTGATCGAATTCTCGCTGAAATGGTGTCGATTTCACCAAACATTTATATGGCCATCGCGCATCACGTTGCATCAGTCGATCGAAAAACAGTAAATTGAACTCGGTTTCCCTTCAAGTATCTTCAAGATGCAGGGGGTATTCATTGTTATCATTTCACAATTCAGAGTTTTTATTCTCCTCTTTGTTTTGCATTAATTTTGTGGTCGTAAGTTTGACTTGTTCTGCATTCCCGCACGGAATGGCGTTAATTCTATCAACATTACGCCCATGAGACGAATAACAAATCTAAGCTTGCCCTGATTAAGGTAAATTCACAAATATAACCGACTTAATAACTTTCTCTGTTTCATTTAAAGTAAGAGATGAGCAAAAATTACAGATCAGGTTACTTTGTGGTGGTGTAGTGTGTTTTAATGTTGCGAGATCACTCAAATAAATGGAAACAAAAGCATACAAGCTTCTGATGGAAACCGTTATGTACTAACCATGAAATGCCTCATTCTTTTACTTTAATAGTCTTTCTTCGTGAAAATGAACTTTTCCAGAGGGTTTGGGGGGTCTTTGTCACACTTGTGGAAATTCCGGAGGGGTGGGGGGGCCATCAGTTCCCTGCAAAAATGGAAAATCCAGGGAGGTGGGGGGGTCCTAAGTGAAATTCCCTCCGTGGTGGGGGTCTGGATATTTTCTGGAACTACACAATGTCAAGAAACACCCACAACTTCCAGTCATTTATTTACATAAGACTACATTTACATATATGAATAAAAAATGTAACTACTTTTGTGCATGAATAAAACTAAAATTACAGACACAGTTTATCAGTAAATCTTTGGCCTTTGATGTGGTATCAAAGTAAAATCTTTTAATTAACAACTTGTCTAAGATATAACAAACATTTTAAAATGATTAGAATGAAAAGTTGTTCGGAACTGTAAGGACTCGTGTATAAGCCTTTCTGTGACAATGTGCAATGTATACATCATATATAGTGGTATGAAGTGACCCCTTGTTTTCAAAATGACTCCATCATCTGTGGTGGAAAAGTCACAAGAAATTTGTAGTCCTTCTTAGAAGTTGGTGCATTTGAAATTCTCAGTAATTTAATGTTTGATTGAAACAGTGAGAATTATTGCAGAAGTAGAAGTCCAAGTAAAGCTTGAGGGATTATTTTTTGGTTATGGAAATGCTTATCATAAAAAATGTGTCTCATTGTCATTGAATTATACATGTAGCTACAAGTAGCTTTTATAGAGTACTATAGTGACGATGTCATAAAAATGAAATTTCTGAAATTATGGGATTTGTCAGGATATTCTGAAAGAATAATGTCCAACCCTAACCCTTCTAATTTTTTGGGGGGGGGGGAGGGGGGGTCGACCCCAAAAAAATTTAGAAGGGTTTGTATGGAGTTTTCTAAGCATAACTGGGCTACAATCTCAGAGACAATTCGCCCTGAAATGCTCATTTTTGGCAAGTAGGCCTCTTGGACATTGTTCTTTCAGAATATCCTGACAAATCCCATAATTTGAGAAATTTCATTTTTATGACGTCACACTTTGGTACTTTATTTTTGGAGGGAAAAGGAGAAGTGTTGAGAATTTGATGAAGATGCAGTCAGTAGCCTTAAAGGAAATGATTTATTAAATACAGTTTTCGTTATAAATTCTTGAAGGTCTAAAAACGTAGTAGTCTTCTCTGCATCCTGCTCTGTTGTTTCAGAATCTAAACCCAGTCAGAGGTTAATATTTCATATTGTCTTATCAGAATGAAGATACAAAGAAAGAAGAAAAAGATAGGGACTTCATTTCAAATGCACCAAACACCAATTACCAGATGTCACGGAGGTCAAAAAAAGCTACTGCTGAGGAGGTAAAAAGGCTTATTTTAAAAAAAATACACCACAAATACTTTTTGCAAAATACACCACAAAATGATATTGGATGTTCCACCTTCATGTGATTTTTCTTATGTTAAGCCTCTAAGTGAAAATCAAGCAATGCCTATTAAGCTTGCTAGTGAGAAGTAAAGCTTTAAGTCCTACAAGTTGTATATGGATTGAGTGAGAGCTGGGATGGTGCACTGGTGGAATCACTTTCCCCCCACCAGTGTGTCTTAGGGTTGAGTCCCAGCGCGGACACCATATCAGGGTTGAGTTCATTGTAGGCTTTTTTTTCTGCTCCAAGAGGTTTTCTCCAGGTACTTTGGTTTTCCCCTTTCATCAAAAGCCAACATTTCCAAATTTCAATTTGATCTGGACAAAGTCTTATTCATTCTTGTGTGTTTCTTCAGCTTAATTCAATAGACTTTGAAAACAACCCAGAACTGAAGAAGTTACAGTTCCTTGCTCCTGGTCCTAAAATGGCTGGGTTGGCTAAGGGCACTTTGCAACCTAAAAAGGAATTTAACATAAAGCAAGGTAAGATATGAAAATAGTCACTTACTACCAGCATCAGCAGTGTTATTGTTATGAAAGTGTTTTGTAAGGTCCTTGTTTTTTGGTCAGACATTCTCAGTCACCAAACATGAATAGTCCAGATTAGGGAAGTTTGACCACCATTTGAGTTTGGCTATTGTTGAATTTTGGTGAAGTTTCCTTGATGGTTCACAGTGCACTAAGCAATCAGGAACAAGGAAATCACGATAGATAAGGACTTATAATGGCTATAAAATGTGTAAGTAAAAGGGAGCAAGATTGTCCAGATTAATCAATTTTTACCGTCGGAGCATTTTTGTGATCAACTCAAGGATGAAGTTACAAAATAGAAGCCAAGGTCTTTTTGTGAGATTTCTTAGTAGTTATATAATGCATGAGAACTGAGGTAATTGTGCAAAATCATGCCATTGCAGTATTATCAGAAACCCTGCAGCTGTTTTCACTTAATAACTATGCTTTGGGATCCTGGTGAAAAACATTTACCATCTTTATTTATTTGCAGTATTTGTTTGTTCACTTACTCTTTCAGTATGCATTGCACTACATTTAATTTACTACACAATTATTATTTACCAGCAGAACTTGAAGATAGCCCAGTCAAAATGGAATTCAGTGAGGATGTCAAACCAAAAGCTAAGACACCAGACAAGACTTCACCTTCTCCCTCTAAACAAAAAAGACTTAGGCAAGCTCTCAAGCTTAAATTTGAAAGTGTGCTACAGAAGGAACAGTGCGAGTTGAGTAGAAGAAGACCAGTGAGAATGGCCAGCAGAAAGAATTATTACCCAAAAATTGTCCTGGTAAATGTGAATGTCATTATTCATTATTCCTACAAAGGGTAGCCATACAAAATCTGTTCATCCAAAAAAACCACCCATGCCTCTCTCATCATTATTTGCTTATTTCAAAAGTCACCGGTGGTTCAGACTTGGAGGGCTGCTTATAGTCAGCTTATAGTTAAAAGTGTTAACCTTGATGGTTAACATTACTTTGAGACTCATTCCCCCTTGTAACTATTGTTTATTTGTGGTTGGGTAAAAGTTGGTTGTCTTATTGCATTTGCTTTTGTCATGATTTCAAGGTAAAGAAATGCAAACTCTTTGATCTATTTCTGTCAATAAGTTGCAAGAAAAAAAATTGGAAAATTACCCCCACAGTACCCTGTCCAGGGTAGAGCAGAAATCTTGTCCTCATACAGCGTGTCTCAAACTTTGTATCTCTGCTTTAATATCTTGTTCATTTTACCCAACAGGATGAATATTTATGTCAAGTATGCAGCAAAGGTGATTCTGAGGAAAGCATGTTACTTTGTGATGGCTGTGATGACAGCTATCATACTTACTGTTTGATTCCGCCATTAGCTTCTGTCCCTCGGGGGGACTGGAGGTGTCCAAGATGTGTTGCTGAGGTTAGCAATAAGCTTATTAGTATTACATTTATTTGAACATTAGTTTCTTACCACTGCCTCGTTCTTGTGTTTTCTTAAGTTCACTTGCATGCACTTGCATAAATTTTATCTTTGTCAAATTTGTGTTTTACTCTGCATGTCTTTGCATTAAGGCACTTTTGAAGTTGAGTAGTGGTTTTATTTTGTAATAATTTTGTAGAGGCTGTTCATACTAATAAAAACTCCCAGCGTATTTACACTACTTTGGAACTCAAGAAAGAAATAGTCAACATTTGACTTTCCCTCTGAAGAAATTTTATTTATTGATCCATGCTTTAGAACCTTCAAGCCTGTGTCCTTAAATCTCGAGTTGATAGATTAAAACTAGCAGTAGCCGTTGGCTATGAAATGCGGGCGAAACTGCTTTCATATGAATGTGAATGCTCTTTTATAAGAGTTATAGTGTCAATAAAGGAAATCACTGTGGATCATGAAAACTGGATTGAACGACACAGTAAACAAGACTCATATGTAATCCAGTGATTTTATTCACAGTTGCTTAGATACAATTAGCCTTCCAATGGTAAGGAGTGAGGAGAGATGGTTGTATTTGCCAGCAAAGATACATTGAAACAGTAATGCGTGAGACAAGTAATGCGTGCATCCAGTCATGCACGAAGTCTCCCATTTAGTACAGTACTTTTTAACCTGAATTAAGTCTGCTAGTGAGTCAGTTGTAATAATGATTGTTGCATCACGTGCATATGCATTCACATGTTTACTGTGACATCAGCCTTAGCATCAGACAGACTGTAAACTCAACACCAGGGCCTTCGTGGCCACATACCATGCATATTAGTTGGTATAACATCAGAATTCCAAGAATGTGAACAGATTCGGGGAAAATCTCGCTAGACAGTTAAAAGTGTGCCACTGACCAACAAAAAGGTGGCGGGCTCATTCATCGCCTACAATAAATCTTTTATTTAACTTTCCTTGAATTGTGTGAAGTTAGTTGTAAATTATTACAATAGTGCATGTTTTGATGAAAGTAATTTTTTGTCTGTCTGCAGGAGTGTAATAAACCTGTAGAAGCCTTTGGATTTGAACAAGCTAAGAGAGAATACACACTTCAGTCATTTGGAGAAATGGCTGATAACTTCAAAAGAGAATACTTTAAACTGCCACCAGAGCAGGTGCCCACTGATGTTGTAGAGAAAGAGTTCTGGAGACTTGTTTCATCAACAGATGAAGATGTGACTGTGGAGTATGGTGCTGATTTGCACACATCTGTTCATGGAAGTGGATTTCCATACAAATATAATGCTGTAACCAGTGAAGAGGAGGTGAGTTATGAAGCTTCAGTGGTTCTTAATGGCAGATTTTCATTGAGCAGTCAAGTTCTGTCAGTTTTATATTCCGCTTTTCTGGATTAAATTTCAGTTTGTTTATGGAGGAGACTGGTGTTAATGTTAAAACATGTTATTGTTGTAATTCAGCGAGTTATGTCTAAAAATACACACCAAGGATATTCAATTTAATCCTCTTAATGATAGACATCACAAAGTGCCCCTAATTTAGCCCCAATTGCCCAACATGAACTCCAATGGAAATTACACAATTTTGTGTAATGGCTGAAGAAGTAGCCAAGGTCCAAGTTATTTTCATTTCTGGAGATAAGCCTGTTCATGTTTATTTATTTGTGTTTTATCTTTCCTTGTAGTATTATGCCAAGTCAGGTTGGAATCTCAATAATCTTGCAAATCTGGAAAGATCAGTGTTGTCACACATCAGTGCTGATATATCAGGAATGAAGGTTTGTTGTTATAATTAGCTCTGACCCTCTATTTCTGTGTTCAGTTCATGTCCTTGGGTAGTTAAGGGAAAAATAAACTATACTTCCCTTTCCCTCGCCCCAACAACAGTCATTGGGGTAGCTTTTTTATGTTAACTTTGATTTTCTTTTGCAGGTTCCTTGGATATATGTGGGAATGTGTTTCAGCAGTTTTTGTTGGCACAATGAAGATCACTGGAGCTATTCAATTAACTACATGCATTGGTTAGCAAATTTTTTTTTATTTCTACCCCAAAACAAACTAGATACCATAATAATATGCACAAGCAGTTTTTTTTAGTGTCTGGTTCATTCCCCCAGGTAACTTAAAATTCATTGTATCATACTACGCTTTTTGCAAACTTTGAAGGGATTTTGGGTTTTTCTGTTTAGTCAGTCATTTGAGAGGGGGTGGGGTTAATGCAAATTACAATGCCAGGCACTCGCCCAGCTTGGCACACTGAGAATGATTTTTGACTTCTAAAGAATAGCAAAGGAAATCACGATGAAGAGTGGAATTCTTGTTGAGGGAAGGATGCAGACATTGGTCTACTCTTGCAGGTGACAAGAATTAGAAAGATCAGAACGATCTTCGAAGCAAACTAGTCGATTATTGCCCAAAACAAGACGATCCTTGGCAACAAACCTTGAAACACAGAAACAAAAAAAACGGATAGAAATCTACCAACCACAAATCAGAAACCATGACCTTTTGATCTCATTCAAGTAAACATGTGTTTCCTAAGATGATTGAAGAAGCCGAAATTCCTTTGAAGTTTGCAAAACGCGCATCATGATACAATGAATTTGGCAGAAGAACTAGGAGTTATGTCACATGTAACTGCTGTGTTTTGCAGGGGTGAACCTAAGACATGGTATGGTGTGCCAGGAGACTGTGCTGAAGATTTTGAGCATTCTATGAAAGAATCTGCCCCAGAGTTGTTTGAAGCACAGCCTGATCTTCTTCATCAACTTGTCACTATTATTAATCCTAATGCACTCACAGCCAAAGGAGTTCCTGTGGTCAGAACTAATCAGTATGCGGGCGAGTTTATTGTTACATTTCCTCGAGCATATCATGCTGGATTTAATCAGGGTCTGAATTTAGCTGAAGCTGTCAATTTTGCCACCGCTGATTGGGTATGTTGTCTTATTCTTGATCCTTTATTACTTGCATGCACTGTAAAGATATGTTAAGGTGATGACTACTGGTAACTTTGATAAAACAATTCTCAGACTACATATACCAGACGCTTCAATAAACTGGCAGCTAACAGCTGCCTTTTGGATCTCTTTCTTTGATCTATTAAGATCTTATTGGTAGGTTTGTAAAAAAAGTTGTTCTTTGGTTAGTAAAAAGCACCACATTTAAACAGTTATTTCTGAGCTTCTAGCTTTCACTTTTTTTTTCAGGGGAGCACCCCTATACTTCCAAGAAGAAAGGGAACTTGCAACCCCTTTCTTGGTCACAGCCACCTATTCCACCATCGGTCAGCAATCACCTATGGAAAAGTAATTGAAACCCTGGGACTACCTGCCTCTCCCCCTTCTTCCTCCCCATCCCCCCCCCCTAGCCCACACACACACACACACACATGCAAAGAAAGAGGAAATTGCTTTAAAATCTCTTGCATATGGCCAATTCACTTTATCCTAAAGTACTTATACAAACTAACAGCAGTTTCCTTTACTTCCTGCTTTGCTCCCCTGTTACAAAAAAAAGAATTGCTCTGTTGAATTCTATCATGGAGGCCAATATGAAGTGGTTTGTGTAATGAGGAGTTAAGTTGTGATGTGGAAGGTGGTTAAATGTCACATTTCTTCCTTTATGGAAAATCTATCTTTTTGCTGATAATATTGTTTTTCCAGGCACCAATTCATTTTGTCTTATCAACTCAGTTGTGTCTCATTCCCTTACAAACACAGCACCAAAGTTATTATTTATCCACTTACATTTTCTCCTTGCCAATTTAAAAACTTATTACAGCTGCTTTTTTTATTTACATGTAATACTAAAAATTCATTTGAATGTTTTTTTAGCTGCCTATGGGTCGTCACTGTATTCAACACTACCGAGAGATGGCTAGAAACCCAGTGTTCTCTCATGAGGAGTTGGTTTGTAAGATGGCTGCAGATCCAGATGGTTTAGATCTGGACCTTGCCAAAGCAGTCTATGATGAAATGCTTGCAATTGTGGAAAAGGAAGCTAGTAGAAGGCATCGCTTGGCAAAAATGGTAAGCTGTGAATGCTAACTGGTTTATTAGAGGATTTTTTTTTTATCATCCCTCAAATGGATTAGCAACAAAACAAAAGTAGAGAGCTTGGCAAATTAAGCACTGTTTGCGTGTCAATAGTTTCTTTAATGACCCAACCCTGCAATTATACATTTATGCATTGTACTTTCTTTGAGAAATTTGAACACAGATCTGAAAAACTGAAAACGTCAGTGATAATGGGCTAATTTTACCAGCATTGCCACTGGTTACATTGAGTTTTCATTTTAGCTTAGTGTGAAGTGTGGTGCAGGGTAGGTTTTCTCACTGACTAGGTTGTGATTGCTAATACTAGCCAACTTTCCATTGCCAGTTTAATAGCCAGTTTCATCTTGGACAGGGTATTCCAGAGTTTGAACGAGGTGAAGCGTTTGAGCTGCTACCCGATGATGAGCGACAGTGCCGTGTATGCAAAACCACATGCTTTTTGTCAGCTATCCAGTGTTCATGCAGCCCAGGTAAGATGTAGTTTGACACCACCTCACATGATCACCTATGAGTTAATTTTCCACTTCTTGTATCTAGTTTTTGTGATATATTTAACATATTTAAATCTATTTTTGTGTCCAGGTAAACTGATATGCATGGACTGTGTCCCTGAACTGTGCTCTTGTGAACCCAACGAGAAAAGTTTGAGGTAAATAAAAGTAGTTGGTATGTTCAACATACCTCAAAAATTGAAAATGTTACATACGTTGTGAAGAGCAAAAATCACAAACAACTGTGAATGTTCTTATTAATGTATTATTTTTATTTCATTTTAGATATAGATACACTCTTCAAGAGTTACCTTCTATGTTGCTACGTCTCAAGAGAAGAGCTGATTCATTTGACAACTGGGCCACTGAAGTCAAGAGATCGTTAGATCCTTCAGATCCTAAAGTTGGTGAGTTATTGAAGATTTTTTTTTATTAATGCTTACAGCCTACAGTGAAAAGAAAACTTTTGTCAGTTTGATTAATAACCTTGCATCTTGAGACCAATTCTACAGGAATGGGCCATTTCCAAGTTTCAAAAACCCTTGTTGTCAAGTTGCAGCAAAGTGTAAAGCCATTATTTTGAAAGCAATGTTTTACTTTCATTTGCATGAGAATAAAAATCTATTTTCAGATCAAAGGCTTTGCAACTATCTTCAAATCAAACATAGGCTTGGGACAACTTGAAAAGGCTGTTTTTATCTTAACTGACATATTAGTTGTTGTTTTTGAATGACAGATGTCTCAGAGCTGAAGGATCTAGTGAACACTGCAGAGCAGAGCCAATTCCCTGACTGTGATTTGTTCCAGCAGCTCAAAGCTACAGTAGCAGAAGCTGAACGTTGTGCTAGTGTTGCTCTTCAGCTCGTCAGCAGGAAGCACAGAACCAGGTACAATGATATTGAATTTTGCAACTCGTTGAAATCCAAATGCAATGAAAATTTTAAACAAGGAAGCTATTGAAGAATTGTTTCAAATTGTAGAAGCTATGATCTCTCAATGTAGTTATGAACTGCAGGAACAAAGGAATAACCCATTGTTAGCTTTCAGCAATGAGCAATTTGGTGTGATCTATGTCTTGTCTATCACAGCCATAATTAATAGGATCATAACACACCCTCCTCTCTTCTCTCCTCCAAGAGGACAGTGTCTGTTAAGGTTGGGTGCCTGAAGTATCCACAATTGGCAGCCAGCCCCTAGATTGAAATAATGCCCCCATGACTGGCACAACAGTGCAACCCAGCCATGAGTCCCCACACGAAAGGAAAGGAACAGAAAAAACATCAGTGGAGAAAAAAACAACAAAGTGTAGGGGGAGGAGGGGGGGGGGGGAGAAAATGGCTGAAAGAACCCAGCACAAAAGAAAGCTGATCATGCCAATGAATTACATGATCAATGTAGCCAGCTACTGGGCATGAGCATGCCAAAGACCGCTGACCTCAGGCACGTAAGGTGCTCTTAGTGGTTAACTTCTTTAAATTGCATTTAAATGCATCTAACTTATCATAATATGTTTGTTGTGTTTGTTTTAGGCCTCATGGTGGTTCAGATACTGTTCCAACCACTCGTCTGAGTCTTGATGAGCTGCAGGGATTTATGCAGCAACTGCAGAACTTGCCTTGTGTTGTTAGAGAAGCTGAATTAGTGCAAGTAAGTGACTAGTTATTTGGTAAGAAAGAACATTTGGTAAAAGCTGCTGGAAACACACTAGAGAATTTTTTCAGAATGTTTTGGTTTTCTAATAAGAGGTTCATACATGACAGATACCCCCATCGCTGATCCTTATTTCACAGCCTTACTTTGAGTTCTGTTAAAAGTAAGTTGCAAGTTATCTTCCTTTCTGTGAGGGTTTTTTTGCTCGGGTAATTCCAGTTTGCTAGTTTACACTCCCGTCAAAACTGAAAAGCCAACTCTTCCAAATTGCAATGTGTTCTGCAATGCACAAACACTCGTACTGGTTGGTTCTGAATTGTTCCTGCAGGAGTTGATGACACATGTGGAGAGTTTTCAGTGTGAAGCTCAGAAGGTGATACAGAGTGGTACAACTGACGTGACCAGACTACAGCAGCTACTGGACAATGGCCACACTTTGGATGTTGATTTGCCTGAAATACCCAAACTCAAGCAGGTAAGGACAAGTATTTCTGTGAAAGCCCAAATGTCTCTGCTGTTACCACAGCAGGATTAGCTCAGTCAGTAGAGCACTTGTCTGAAGAGTGTGAGGTTCCACAACCGGAAAAATTACTTGGGGTTTTAAAATAACTGAGAAGTAAAGATACTGCCATTGCCTTGCAAATAGCACACCTCCGCGTGGCTCAGATAACCACGTAAAATGATACATTTACACTCAAATAATGTGCATTTTCTTACTAGGGTACTTAATTTTATTTTATTGTCTGTGTTGTAGGAACTACGCTTGGCTAATTGGTTAGAACAGGTAGATGTCACTCTTGCCAACACTGAAGAAGTCTCGTTTGATACTCTACAAGAACTGCTTGAAACTGGAAACTCGCTTCCTCAGAAAACAGGTATTCAAGTTTGTCTACAACCTTTGAAATTATTATAGCAACCTTACATTTCACGCCATTGTGGAGTTCAAAATCAGAATCTTAGTTTCGTGTTTTGCCCAATCATCTCTTTTTCCACAGCAATTGAGAAAGCGGTCAGCGAGCTCCGTGGTCTTGTGGCTCTGGGTGAACGGTGGGAAGAAAAAGCAAAACTGTGCCTTCAAGCAAGGTAAGAAACATACATGTGACTTATACCCTCCATCTTTAAAACGAAAGAAAAGGTCGTTTGGAATCTAACGAAAAAAACAAGCAGACCTATAAACATTTATAAACTAGGTGACGTAAACATTGAAGAGAGTTTGGAGGGGGGAAAGAGGAAGACTTGGGATAAGTAATATAGCTGTATTTTAGTAATTTTTTTTAGAAGCTTTAGAGTAGGAGCTGCTTGTAAGGTCTCTCCTGATTGGTCGCAGGAAATAATGACATGTCATTCTTCCAATTGTTTTGTATTGTTTGGGGTCAGGGGAACGTACAATTGGTGACCTCTCTTCCGAGCAGCTGCTACATAAACCCCAGTTGTCCTAAAAGTGTGAAAAAGTGCTATCTAGAGAGTGAATGACTCTTCCTGGACAAAAGTAAACATCAACAGCTCACATTTTCTGAACATGGTGATTACTATGGACAATAATATACTCATTGTAAACTACGGTATTGTTTCATAACAGGCCGCGTCACGTGATGGCTACAGTGGAGGCAATCATACAAGAGGCATCTCGTGTGCCTCTGTACCTACCAAATGTAAGCGCCCTCAAAGAAGCTCTGCGTAAGGCTCGTGAGTGGTCTGACAAGGTCGATCAGGTTCAGGTAAGATAGGCTTGTCCACTCCTGAGATTCATTCCACGTTAGAAAATATCTCAACAGAAAACACAGCGTTTTGTTCTTTAGTTTTTGACACAACTGTAAAGTCAATTAGTATAAAAACCTCTTAGAACGCCTCTCTTCGTGGAAGCTTTTTGGAGAGAATTTGGAGATTTCAAGTTTTAATTCATTCACAAGAAATACAAGAAGTACTCGAAAGTTAAGGGTGCTGTGTTCGTTCTTAACCAAGTTGTAGTCATGGTAACCTGCTTTGTGGTGTACTTCTAGAATGATAATTACTATCCTTACCTTGACGTGCTGGAGTCGTTAGTGATGCGAGGGAGGCCCATTCCTGTACGTCTGGAACAGCTCCCACAGATGGAGTCCCAAGTGGCGGCTGCGCGCGCCTGGAGGGACCGCGCGGCAAGGACGTTTCTCAAAAAGAACTCGACAGCTACACTGCTGGAGGCAAGTCATACTCTAACTCATCTTTTGATAACCTTTAGGAAAAACATATTTGTCGAAGGATAGTCGGCGAGAAAATTCATTCCTTTTTTGTTTCTTTTACAGATCTTGTCACCTCGCACAGACGTGGGTTTATACAAGGCATGCCCAAAACCACGCAAGAAGCGCGAGAAGGAAAAAGAAAAGGAGAAAGAGAAGGAAAAAGAGGTGATAATCGATCTTGTTGCGTTAGACGAGTACATCGGCAGAGACCCTGCCTTGCAAATCGCTGAGTTTAGAGAGACTGAGAGGAAAGAAATGGAAACAATGGGACACTTGCGTGAAGCTAATATACAGCGACAAAAGGAAGAGGACAATAAACGCAAACTGGGAGAAAGCCTGGACGGCCAGTACTGTATATGTCGGCGGGGACCGGACGGATTTATGCTGCAGTGTGAGCTGTGTAAAGAGTGGTATCATGGCTCCTGTGTGCCGCTACCACGAACCCAGGGTGGGAAATCCATGGGCAAAGGCTCAGCGGCGTTGGAAGCAGCAAAAGAGCTAAAGTATCTCTGCCCGCTTTGCTTAAGATCCAGAAGACCGCGTCTGGAGACTATCCTGTCTCTGTTGGTGTCGTTACAAAAACTGCCCGTGCGTCTCCCCGAAGGGGAAGCACTGCAGTTTCTCACTGAAAGAGCAATGAACTGGCAGGATCGCGCGCGGCAGTTTCTTGCTGACGAGGATGTTGTGTCTCTGCTGACTTATCTTAGTAGAACTTCCACCAGCTGGCCTCAAGGAGTTAGTGCCGAAAACTTGTCTGCGTCAGCTGCGCTACTGCGGCTCGCTCAAGGAGGCCTTCAGAATGACGACTCGGAGAAGGCCACCGCATCAAGTGATGTCTCTGTCACTGACGAAGGGAGTACAAGTGCAGCCGAAGCTAAACCGGCTTTTTCGGAGGAGAAACGAGCACGAGCCGAAACACTGATGATGGAGGGTGATTTACTGGAGGTGACACTTGACGAAACTGAACAACTGTGGAAAGTGTTACTAAGTCAGAAGACCCGGGAAGAACAAGAAACACAGGTAAAAAAGTAACACAATTGCCTTTTTATTTCTTTAGAATGTGAACTCCTAAGCGGAAGTAACAGCACATTATCACACCCGCTAAAGAAGTGTGAGTTTGTGCGTTCTGCGGCCAGTTTAATCGCGCCCTCGAAACTCAAGAGGCTCATTACTTGGTTTAATGAAAACAAAACGCCAAAACAGTCGGTAGAGGGTCATCTACAAGTTATTGGTGTAGTCCGCAGCCTTTGCTTTTTCATCCCAGTCGCTTTCATAAATAGTCCTATTTTTCGAGCAGTGTTGTGGTAAGGAATGCTTTGTAAAAAAAATTATTGCATGTATGTGACAGATGACACTCAAGACTATGTTTTTCCTCGAGTGTCGGTGCCGAAAAATAACAACACACTACCGAATCACTATACGAGCAGCTAATCAAAGAAAACCAATCGGAATTGAAAGCAAATCCTTCGTGCGCGGGTAAAAGCTTGGAGGCCGTACTCTAATTGGTTGATAAAAATTTGCCAGATTATTTAGTCAAGCACAGCACTTCGTTCGTATTAAATATTTGCTTCGATACTTAATTGAAAACCCTTCAATTATATTTTCAAATTTTTGCAGCTTTTTGAGGCGAAATCCGACAAAGAAAAGGTGAAGAGAAAGCGCAAAAAGAAAGACGACGACGAAAAGGACAAAGACAAGACAACAAAAAAACTGTCAAGTAACAGTTCTGCGTCCAACACGACAAGTGAAACGGAGATAACAAAGAAACGACGGCGAAAGGATAAAGAAAAAGGAAAGGAAAAAGCGGTCAAGGTGAAACAGGAAGAAATAGTTGATGTTGAAGAGGATGATGACGATGATGATGACGACGAGCTCTGCGCGGCCGGCAAATGTACAAGACCCCAAGGAGACGAAGTTGGTTGGGTGCAGTGCGACGTCTGTGAAAAATGGTACCACTTAGCATGTGTGGGACTAAGCCCAGAGAAAGCCGAGGCTATGGACTCTTATAACTGTCAACAATGTTTGATTGGGGCGTCGTCATCTACTAACGTTGCCGCCGGAGGGACACCCACTGCTGCCTCACCCGAGTCGGAAAATATTGATGTTGATGGGACCACACCCTCTGCCACTACCCCTACCTCCCCAAGCCCTCCTGTCTGCATAGATGAGGTTCAAGGCTCGGAGGCCGTGCAATCGGATAAAAACGTGGAGTCGACTGCGACAAAGGCAGTGCGTCCGGTAACCATGATCGATTTGTGCTCAGATACAGAAGATATGGACGCCGAGTAGGCGTTGTTTAGTGAGAACACGCGGAGACGAACAACATGGATAAAAATGACGGGTCGTGACCTGTTAGAACAGTTCAACTGATTTCACTTTGTACTCTTTGTACTATAGCCTCTTAACAATGGATACAAGAATATTTTTCGAGGAATACATTACATGACGCCCAGCTCACATGCAGTTGTGCGTCTATATGCGAACAACATTTTTTAAAAATGTGTAATATTGCTATGGGAGACGAGTTATTCACTAGTTTTGGATTGAGTGTGGTCGCAGAGCTATTGTCCAATTTGCTAGAAATCCGCGTCTTTAACACAAAATGATGCTAGTAGCGTGCGTGAGTAACTATCCTGGAATTTGGTTGCTTCCTTGTGGAGTATCTTTCTTTGCAAATTCTTCTTAGCAGCTTGTATGGAAGGAATTGGGGTCGGGGAAAAGCTTGTGGGAACGAAATGTGCCATTACCCTCTTCGTTCTATCGACAACCATGCGGCCTCGTAGTAAGCCTCGATCGAAAAGATTCCGAGGCCGTTTAACCAATTCAGGCTTTGAACGTGTACAAGCCAGCATATGAATGATAGTTCAGAGTTTCGGAACAACTCGTATGCTATTTTAACTATCGCTCGAAAAATGAAAAATATTTCAGATGATTCACGAATTTTGCATGACCGCGTTTCT
Source organism: Porites rus (assembly GCA_964035705.1). Classification (NCBI taxonomy): domain Eukaryota; kingdom Metazoa; phylum Cnidaria; class Anthozoa; order Scleractinia; family Poritidae; genus Porites; species Porites rus. The sequence continues at coordinate 13,637,313 of OZ038004.1, read as the reverse complement.
ATGAAATCTTGATGATTTTCTCCTCCTCTTTGGTCAAACCGTTTAACTTTACTCCAGATTTCATAAAATTGCTCGCAAGATCAAAGTTGCAGTGTACTATTCTCTTCCAACCTACTAGTGGAGTGACTAGTAGCCCGTGAATCATAAAATCAGAATATAATTTTTTTCATGCTTTAAGGGTTTAGACAGTTTTTTTCTTTTCTCATGATTTACCTTTGTGAAAAACGGGATACTTTTTGGTTTCTAGCACGCTTCGAGGTGGAAAGTTACTGTGAACAAATTTAGCGTATTTATATAGCCTTTGTATAAAGTTGTCTATGATCGTTTGTATATTTTCCACAGCCATTCTCTTATTGTACTGTTATCTTTCATCAATCTAGTTGGTCAAAAAGCACGGTATTACTCTGTTTAGCTGTTTCCGCCTTCAACCCTACAGAAAGCCGTTCATCAGTATTTAATTCCCCTAAATAATATGCGCGAATAAAAAGAATAGTTTGAAAATGTTGAGAGTCCTTAGACTGTGTTTTCTTCAGTAAAGTTCTTTGTCCAGTTCTGGTCCGCTGTGTCACGCAACGCTGAGAGCGTAACGTAGAATTGCGTGACAGACGGCCAGAGCTGGGGTTAAGCACACAGTATTTTAAAGAGCTATACTGTCATACCGTAGTTGCAAAAGTACGTACGTTACCAGTCAAGGGGTAAGGTAGAGTACAAGTTAAGTGTATCTTTACTGCATTTTCTTTCGGATCTACTGACACGGATTATCCCCTGGTGATGTGATGAACACCGTGCGCTGTGATGGCCGTCATAAACCTCTTGGGCTTATATGCTTTTCGACAAATGTTTCTTAAGCGAATTTGCGCTTCTGTCTTTTCATGAATTATGCTGACAAATGCACGAGAAAAAACGAAATTTGAAAGAAATAGTTCTTCAAGAGAGTATAATCACATGACCTACATTTATGTGGGAAAACAAAACCAAATTGACAAGTCTACGTGTGCACTTGGAATTTTCTGGGCCGTATTAGTCTCGTCTTTTCTCCTCCGGATACATGTTAGAGCTTAAAAAATGGGCTGCAAGTTTCAAGCAAGTCGTCGCAGAAATAGAAATAGCAGAAAAGAACTGTAAAACAGGCTGCTGGGTCACCTGACAATTAGTAGGCTCCTAATTCCCAGAGGTCGCGGCCCTGATCCCAGTCGCTGACCCCATGTCATTCCCAGGATCCTCTCCTACTCGGCCCCCGTGGCGAAAGACGGGGCCGAGGAGGAGTGGACCCTGAGAACGAGGTTGTCGCTTACCAAAAGGATCGAGGCCTCTGGAACGAGATTGCTTTTCTAAGTAATATCATATTCGTCCCCAGAGCCCGTCGTTTCTTTTGGTCACATGGACGCCGTCTTGAAACGTCCCTTTCAAATTAAACCAGGAGTCTGGGGACCAGAATGTAGTAATGTAAACTTCGTTTGCGCATGCGTGCTAATTGCTTTCCACAAGCGTAGTAAGTTGGCGAGGTTATAGAAAGTGGTTTCAATAATTATAGAGGTTTTGAATGGTACGGGCGATGCCTAGCATACGTGTGGGGCTGCGGGGAGCTAAAGCCCCGGTTCCTCGTGATCAAGTAGAGGAACTCGCCTAAAATTTTTGACCCGAGGGCTAGCCATCGCTTGTGGTGCCCTCGCTCTGACATCGGTAACCTGTGATCAGGAGTTCTGGTTTTCCGGGGAACGCGAAAGTCTGTGGACAGCTCCCATTTTAAGGGCGCTTAATCCCAGGTTTTTGTTTTATTGATTTACTTTTCGACCTGAGTATTCTATTTTCTTGAAATAACTTAGAACGAAAGCAAAGAAAATCAAAGAGAAGTGAGCACATGGCAGTGATTTTAGGAAGCTTTCTACAATTCCAAATAGTATTTTTAAAAGCTTAATTTCGACCAAATCGATACTTCGAAGAAAACAAAATGCAATCTTCACCACGCAAACAAGGATGGTATCCTCTGTTAGAATAAGACGCCCGAGAATTAGATGCCCTGTTCCTAACGCCCATACTGAAAACGAGTGAAACTTAAAACAAGTTTGTTTTGAAGCATCTTCCTTGATATTTGACTCCGTGGTCGACCAGAACCCAAAGTGAAAAAGAGCGCACATGCGAAGACAGACCGGCTGGATGCAAGAAATGTGCCTCACATTATTTATTACTCAAAATATTATTTACAAAGTGTAGAAAAATATTTCAAGACTACGGCCTCTAGCTTGTGTCCATGGCAGAGCTTTCAGTACCAGAACTTGTAGATGGCTCATCGGAATCAGTCTTGTCTTCTGTTGAGAGAACATTAATAACACCGTCATTTAACTGGACTGTATAGCGCTCCTGACAGTGGCCTGCAGAAAAGGTTCTCATTTTTCGCGTTTTCGGGCGAGCGAAGCAGGAGGCGTTCGTGGAACAAGAAAACTGAGCGACTAGGGAAGGATCATCTGCAGGTTAACTGGACTGTTGAACTAGCATAGGGTAAGGGGGGGGGGGGGGGAGCTGCACTTTCCTCCTCTCCGCCACACACAGCCAGTGAGTAAGCCTGAGAAAATAGACGTAATTTCGCGACGCCACCACGGGTTTCCACTCGAAATGACGTCTGAGAAACGAACGCAGAAATTCCATACTCATGATGCGTCACTACCCAGATCTGGGTAGTGCTTCTGATTGGCTGAAGCCAATTTCAAACGCGCCTCAACTGATCTCGAAAGTGGCGCGTGATCGTCTGCGCTCGTTTCTCAGCCGTCGATTCGCGGGGAAACCAGTAGTGGCGTCGTGGAATGTCGGCTGTTCCCTCAGGTTACCATTGAGAGAACGTTTTGAAACCTCACAATTGTTTTTTTTTTCGCTACTCAAACACAAAACGACACCCAACTGAGTTGATTGGTTAATAAAGACCATCCAGCCGCATTTTTTCTCTCCGTAACTGTCGTCTCATCCATGAAATTTTGACGTTTTCGAAACAAATGATAAGGAAAAATAAAGAAAAGGGAAAATAAACGAGAAAAAAATAATGCGGTTACTGCTAACTCAAGTTTATTTTTTAATGTTGTTCACTTGAACCTTACGAGCAGGAACGCACTTAATTTTCTTGAGCAAAAGTCAACTTTCACAAAAAAAAGGCCAACAAGCTACACTGTAGCTTCTTTCATTTTCACCAAAAACATCCGTTGTTTTCTCTCTCTTTTTAAACCGACTTACCGACCTATAAAGTCCTGAAAACGCAAACGACGGTTAAGAAAATAAAGAAGAACAGCAAAGACGATTGGAATTTTCACTACGTTTTCGTATATAGAGGTTTTAAAAACTGCAAGAGTAACCCCACATTGAAAAATCAACTATGTTACACTTACCTTCCAACATTCGTTGTAATTCATGAATCGTGTTGATAAGAAGATGAAACTGTTTCTGCCGAAGTTCCAGCTAAAAGGAAAAAAAATAAAAACGTGTACATCAGCAGCTCGTAAAGGCAACCGTATCTAAGGAATACAGCAAAAACCCGCGACTACGAGCCTGGTTTTTAAGAACCTGTTAGGCTACAATTTGCCAGTTAGGTCCCCTCTATACAAGAACCTATTCAGCTTAAAATTTGAAACAGGTTCTTATTTTCTACAAGTTTTTTTTAAAAATTCTGTACAGTTGAGAAAATACGATAAGTCAACGTTCAGGATCCTCTTTGGAGACATAGGTGCCTTATCACTCCAACTGCATTGTATTGATGTGCAGATTTTACTTAAGGAATCTGAACACTCTAAAATACTCTAAGCCACAATGTATTTTTTCCTTCAGAAAATAAGAACCTATTCAAGTACCAAAAGGGCCTAAATTTGTGCTAATTACCATTTATGTAAGAACCTATTCAGGTGAACTCGGGAAAATGCAGGTTCTTAGTCGCAGGTTTTTACTGTAATTTTCTTGAAGACCTTTCTAAGGTGAACTGCCATGTGTGGTTCAAATGTTTTTCTTCAGTCCTTTTTCTATTGCGTCTCTTTCATAAAGTCAATTACGTATGCAAAAGAAACGAAAAATGATGAAATCAATTAATTTACCTTGGATAAGAGACTCTCCTTTGTTTCAGTTAGAGAATTAAGCTCCTTGTCAAGTCCCTCTATTTGTCTGTGGGGCAGAAACATTTCTACTTGATACAAATCATTCCATCTTGTTAGTTAGTTAGATAGTTAGTTAGTAACTGGTGTGTTCATTTTTAAATTTGATACTACCATAATTAATATTTATGAAACACTTGCAACCATTTCAAACATGGTAGACATAAACAAAGGCTGGGTCAGGGAGAATTTTAGTAGACAAGCTGTGAAAGTACACAATATAATGAACAACAGTTCATTATATTTCCAACCTCGTTCACCATATTGGAAAACGAGAAGACCCTGGGGACAAGGTTGCTGTCTTGCTAGCCACCCACCCCTCCCCCTGTTCAAACTCAAGAATGGGATACATGTACTGGCTCATCACATCCTCAAATAAAGAAGTTAGTTGCTAAAGAAACTGTGCCAAGCACTACATTGGCAGAGGAGCAAGAAACAAAATGTTATTCTATCAGCTAAGTTGATCAAACATTTGCTACCCTAAATGGAACCAAAGCTCTTAAGGAAGAAGAGAGTAGTTCATGTTTCAAGTGTGGGTGAGTCAGGGAAATTCCAGCCTAGACCGCTCACTCAGGGTGCATTTACAGCTTGCCATTCGAACATCAGAGAAAGAACATTGTTCAGTTACCGACACTGGCAGCTTGGAAGAAAAAATCCAGGTACTTGTAATAGCAGTTGAACTTATGACCTTCTGGATACTAGTCCAGTTCCTCTACCGCCGAGTTAAAGGAGACTCGTGGGAATTAAGGCCATTAAACTACAATAGGTTCATGTGACAAACATCCAGCAGACTGTTAGGACTAGAAATGTCAGTAATTGTGTGATTATGCACAATGGTAGAGATGGGATGGTAAATTTTGAGCCTAGTGAATACATGAGAAATATGATTTTTCAATCAGTGACACAGGCGGCTCGGAAGAAAAAAATCTGAGTTCTCCACGCAGGAGTTGAACCTATGAACTTCTTCCTGGTTACTAGTCCAGATGCATGCACTGGCCCAAAAGTCATTTCAACTAACCCAAAAATTATTATTTATAAGCAAGATTTTTTATAAGTTCTTCTGAAATAATATTATTACTGATAATTATTATTTTAATTTGCCAAAAAGCCTCACTTGTCCATCAAGCAAGTTAAGAACAGAATTCACTAGCCTGATAGCAAAATCCACTAGTCCTGGGCTAATGAACATTACTTTCGTTGCACACTGCTCAATATGTTTGCACTACATCAGCTATACAAAACAACACAACAACAACAAAGAGGAAACTTTGGATCAAAATGATGTTTCCAATTTCCAATCTCCATTTGTATTTTGATTGGTCAGAATGCATGAAATACTCAATAAAAGAGATTCATCGCTTACTTGAGTGTTTCCTGTCTCTCTGGTTGCTTGCTTATAACTTTGGCAAGGGCATCATATTCTGAAGAAATCAAATAGGGTCAACAAAAGAGCATAAATTCATTTCATTGCCATAGAATCAATAATTACAGAGGTGATAGGATTTTCAATAAGCACTCTAAAAATGTACCAGAAGGTAACAATATTTACTGTGGGCAGTTGATAAATAAAAATAAACAGACCTTGTCTATTTCTCCGTATTCTTTTTGCTTGTTGCAGTTCAGTCTTACATGCTGCAATTTCCTGATAGGCATGTGAAATACTCTGTTCTGAAATATCAACATCACTTTATAAATACATGTACCTTCAAAATAAAGACAGACAACAACAAAAGTTCCTGTAGATCTAAAGTGGCTGAAAAATCATCTGCCCCAGAATACAAAAGAAATTGTTTGATAGAGGAAAAGGATGCCACTTCACAAACGCCAAGGAAATGCTTCATCAAGGGTTCCAAACACCAAGAAACAATACGGATGAAAACATGAGCTGTAGGCCGAGTTTGGAACCCGTGATGAAGCACAAAGCCCAAGTTTTTGACATGTCTTCTCAAATGAAACAGTAAGAAATTATGCAGTGACATGTTTTCTCTGGTATTGCATTGTTTCCATGGGTTGTGTTACAGAACCAGTAAAACATCTCATTAAAATGAACGTGTCTGATCTCAGTTGAAAAGCATGTCATCTTGGATGAAAAACTGGAGGTGTTTTATCTGGTGTTTCATCAAGATTCATCCACCTGACTCAAATGGCTGTAATTTATTGGCTTTTGACTGCATGAATAATTAATAAGTTTGAGAACTCCTTTAGAAACTTCAATGGAGCTGTGTCAAAAATGTTACAAAATCCAAGCAGTGAGAACTGCCATAAAATTGCGAAAGGTATAAATAACACGACAACTGCAAAAGAAGGCATGGGTGGACAAACATGAAGAGATCAAAATGGATTGAAATTCAAATTTTTGAAAGCTTGTTAGCCCAAAAGTTTTTCAAAGTTCATTTTTGCTAATGTAACATTTAATATAACACTTTGGGAGAGATATTTGTTTGATAAGAAGCTGCTATTTTGTTATTCACAGTGCGGACACTCAAACCAGGACACCAGGACAGGAAGATTGCCCAATCACAATGTTTTCTAAAAACAAAAGATTCTCAAGCATTTTTGAAAACAGACCAATAAAATTTACGGTTCAACAATGCAACTGTTGAAGACTTTAAAACTGTTTGAACTTACCTGACTGCTCAGGAAACAGCCCTTAAATTTATGAATGATGTTTATTCATTTGTAAAAAAAAACTTGAGAATCTTTTGTTTTGAGAAAAAAAGACTTAGTGATTGGGCAATCTTCTTCCAAGTGTCCCAGTTTGAGTGCTCACACTGTGAAATTAAATTCCTTCCAAACTTTAAGTACCTTGGCAAACAAAGATGCATTACTAGTCTTATAATATTAACCAAATGAACTAGCCAGACAGCCATGACACAGCCCTTTTAACTTTTCTACGATTAGTTTTTTATTCATCCTATGGCTTGTACTTACCAATCTCTTTGTATGTTTTCTCATAGTTCTCAGTTTCAAGCTCATTCATCTCAAACACAGTCTGAGTCTTGCCAATTGCGAATTCACATTGAGCAAGCTGTATAAGCATCTTCTGATAAGTAGCATCACTGTAAAATGAAATTTAACAAAAGGAAAGGGTTGTCACTAAGATTTCAAGTTGCCGGGTAAATACAACAAGTAGGCGGGGAATCAAATGGCTAGGGATTTCTTTTGGTTCTATTTTTGGTCTATTTTCCAATAAAAGTAGCCGGGGGCCACTCTCTTAGTAGCCGGGGAAAATCCCCGGCCCCCGGCTCTTAATGACAACCCTGAAAGGATTTCAAAGTTTATCAGATATTCGGGTACCACGAGCAGCAATAAGCCCGTACTATATACGTATGCAAGACTATGAAAAACGCACTTTATTTCAGTGTCAATGTATTCATTAAAATAGTACATGAACCAATTGAGGATGCTAAAAACAATTCACATTATTACTAGAGATGGGACAGCCAGATAAGGCTCAGGCCACTTGGTCCAGCCCTAAGGATCAAACCCATGACCTCCAACCCTACAGTCAAGTTCTCTGGCAACTGAGTTAGTCCTGTTGAAGTTAAAATAGTTACCTACATAGTCTTGTATTTCGCCAGTCAATTCACCTATTGTCACCTAACCTATCATAAACGTGATAACTATTTTGGGTAAATACTCTTCTACTAATGCTAATGACACGGGTTAAAGAACTGTGACATCAACGAAAAAATAACCTGAAAACGTTTGCGTTTACTACAGATAGTATTTCAGCTATTTCACTCAGCCTGCAAACACCACGTCGTTTTATCAATGTAAGCTTTAACAAGTAAAAATCAAGTAGTCGAGTAAAAACACGTCAGTGAAACGACCTAAAACGAGAGCGGAACCACTCAAAAACTCTCTCAAATGAGGCCAGACGTACCAAAGGATCAATCAAGATTAAAAGATTAAAAAACAGAGGAGAAATAGCTCCAACCTATCGCCTTCTTCTGTTCCGGTTGAATTACACCATTTTAAAAACGTCTTTAAAAGAGCAGTGATTCTACGATCATCACCGGCGCCTTCACCATCGATCAGTAACCTCTTCCGAATGATCTCGTCTAGGTAGGAATAAAAATCAGCATATATATCCCTTCTAAATGAATACAGATCGTTTTTAACCGAAGCTGTTTATCTCTCACTTACCATCAGACGCCATTTTGAAACTTGAGCGGAGATATAGCACTTCGGGGACTGGGCTCTAATTAAAGAAAACCACCTTGTATATGCGACAATGGCACGTCTCCTAACGATGGTGTCAATAAAGAATCTCAGTGCTGTGTTGAAGAGCGTCTTAGAACAGGAAATAACAAAGGAGACTGGTTTACTTCCTGCTGAACATTGCAAGGGATTACTGAATCCTGAAGAATCTATTTCTTCTTTAACATCAGAAACAGGAAAGTATCCGAAGTTCCCTCTTTATATTGAACTTTCTAAAAAGTTACTGCAGTGGATGGAAAATGGGGATTTTCCTGTAAAAAGTAAAGATTGTGGTTTATTGACTGAAGGAGATTTTATTGCTCAAAGAGAGGAAATGACAAAGAAAACTACACCACTACTTGAAGCTCTCAGGAGTTCCTGGACAGAGACTTCTGATTTTGAAAAAGCTCATCAGTTAACTTTAGTACTAAAACTTCTTGGCATTAGAGGAATTCTTGATTTGTTGAATATCTGTCACACTCAAGGAAGTGTTGATGTTTTACCACCTTCAGTGTCATCACTTCTTGCATCATTCAATAAGAAACATAAACCAAATTCAAATTTGACTGCTGGGGCTAGGGCACTGTCAAAACATTGCCACAGAGATGTTACTAGTGAATGGTGGGGTGCCTGTGCTGGAGGTGAACAAGTCAAGAATGAGCATGCTAACACAGTGCTAAATCGAATATTAAATGATTCATCATGGATCAACATTCATCTGCTACCACATGATCTTAAGGTGATTGAGGTGAGGTGTTCAGAAGGATATGGTGCTCGCTGGAGTCATGATGGATCAGCCTTCCGTGGTTTTCTAGAGCCTCAGATGGAGGACGGTCATGCTGTTGGATGGAAGCATTGATGCTCTACTTTAATGGGTTAAGGAGTAGGCACATGTATTCTACCCAAACAAAACAATG
>OZ038004.1:13615566-13623066 GCA_964035705.1 Porites rus | reverse complement strand
AAGAGGTGCGATCTGATACTAATGGCAGAAGAAATCAATTAAGTGAACTTCAAAAGCTAATTCCGCAATACAGATACATGATTTATCACCCTGTTACCATGGTTACTCCTTCACTAGGCCAACAAGAGCCTCCAGGGTGGGAAAATGAGGGACTTGGCCTCCTTAGTAAACATCCCATAATATTAAGTCATATTGTCAATCTTACTGTCGGCAAAGCAAGCCCTGACAAAAATAAAAGAGTTCTTCTTCATGCTCAAGTTGATATCAGCGGAGATGAGTTTGATGTAACTATTGTTCATTTATCATATGACAAAGCACAACAGTGTGAAAATGCTGTTGACGTCATCAACTATGTTGCCTCCATGGGAAGTGAACGGTCAGTGTTACTTGGAGATTTTAATGCTTATAATGACTTTCCATGGCCATTGAATGGAATAATGAATGGTTCATTTGACAAGGACGGTTCCTGTAAACCGTTGCACTATTTTGACCCCCAGGGTTCCAGTCAGGGGTATGGTTTTGTGGATGCGTGGGTGACCGCAAATGGAGACAGTGCAGGATACACATTCAGTAACATGGTAAGTTTTGGCTTTTATTCACTCACTAAGCAATGGCCTCACGTATTTAGGGATAGAGAGGTGTGGTGGGAGATGGAAAGATTCTACTTGACATCACAGTATTGCTAGTAATTCCCATTACTTTCCTTCTTTCTGTGTTTCATGTAAGAAGCATCATTTAAACATCACATCACTTATTCTCTAGTAATATTTTATTCCTTTCACCAAATTTTTAGCATGCATGTTGCTAGCAGAGCTTGTGGCCACCTCCAATTTCAGCCTTGGGAATTTTTTTCACTGTACTTTGCAAAAAAGCTGTGAAAATATGTATTGGAGTAAAAATCCGGCAAGTTCTTAGCCATTTCTTATGCCATTCAACAATACATAGACCACCCCTTCTTTGACTTTCAAAGAGTAGACTGGATTACCATAAAGTCCTGAAAGTAATAACCGTTGTTACTAATGGATTTAGCAGCCTTCTCCAATCACTACTTCAGAGGCTCGCTACTTTTGGGAGGACATTTCTTTTGGGTAGCTAAAACGTGTACCGTACATGGGCTGTTCAAAGTTACAATAATAAAATTGCAACAAATGTGAAAACATCCACACTTTTTATTTGGAGAAACTTATTTCACATTTTTGTTTTAAATTACATTTAGTATGGGTATTCATAGATGAAAAAAATACTTTTTGAAAAAATTAATGAATTCTACTTTTAGAGTTATATATTGTCCTTTGATTAGGAATGTCGCAGATCATTATAATCATCAGAAATAAACCTCGGATCAGTTTGATAAAGCTTGTTATATCCATCATTCCTGTTATTTCTTGCAAAAAAGGGAAATCACTTTTAAAGTCGTCACTTTCGGAGGGTCATTTTTGGTGGGGAGGGGGGGGGGTATTGCTGCTTTCAGGCTTCGCAAACACCTGTAAAATTTTCTCTCTACATTCAGAGGGTCGCTACTTTAGGTGGGGGGGGGGGGTGTTATTTTTGGAACTTAAACATGTCAACTTAAATGCTGCTTAACTCATGTATTTCTACTCATTTTATCTTTCAGCCTGAACCAGGGCTGGTGAGCCGTCCCGATAGAATCTTGGTTTCTTTGACTGGACTCAAAGTTGTCTCTGCAAAACTTCTTGGAGATGGAAAAATCTATCGGGACAAATACAGCTTACAAAATAAGTGGCAGAGACTCAAAACAGTGTTTCGGATGGCAAGAGAAACAGCTCTTGGTCCACGATTCAAATACACATGCCATCAAGACTGTGGTCCTCATGGGTCATGTCGCTGTGGTGTTTGTGTTAAGGGTGGTGACAAAAATAACTGCGAACTGCCTTTTTGCTATGAGTGTGATGCAGAACATTACCACAGTTTTATATTCATTGGTCTTTTATTTGTAGCATCTGCAATATTTATTTTATACCTCATACTCAAGTTTCTTATGACAAGGTGCATGGTCAGGACAAGACGATCACATTCTAGAGTACTTTTCTTATGGTCAAACAGAACATCTGGACTTATTGTAATCACTTTAGTTATTTTATTGTACCTAATTACTATGACATCACTCAAGGATACTTTAGAAACTGTGAATGGTAGAATACCAGAAGAGATGTTTCCCTCTGATCACATGATGATCATAGCAAAGTTAAAATTTAGTTTCAGATAAGACAGATAACAGTGTGGAAAAGGTTCAAAGCAATTTTTTATCAATCTTTTGAGACTCAGCAACATGTGGAGCCAGTTTTTCTGCTTGTCTCATAAACTTTGCTTGGAAAATTTTTGCCTGTGAATATGCCATCCTGATTACCTGCCTTGAGTCTTTGAGGACAAGTTGGATCGAATGTCAAATTCTAACATTCTTTAACTAGTAAATCCAAGGCAATCTGGAAAGAGAATGTAAAAGTTGATTGGAGGTTACTTAGAGCTTTTTTTCGAGGACCCCTATAAAATGCAGTTGTTGGTGGCAAACCAGTAGGGGCTAGCTTACTATAGCAGGGCAAGCTTTTGAAAGCTGACTGTGCTGCAAACAGGGCTCACAGGACTCTATTTAACAATAATTTTTAATCCTACCGTGCAACAGTACCGCTGGTGATACCAGCTTTTTAAAATGGTGCTTGTATTAAGGGGTAGTTTTCACAAAATTTAATGGTTTTGCCAAAGACAAAAAGTGAATATCATTTTCCAAAAATATGTGTGTGAAATTAATATAAATGAAACACAAGAATAAGTACAAAATGTTATGTATATGTTGAAGCTTTTGCCTAAGCAGAATCTGTTAAAGGGCAAAGCAACGCAAAACTCTCCAAGTTTAGCTTCTGACTGAAGTGGCAAACTTACTGTAAACCTATGAAAGTCTTATTTCAATTACTACAGCCATATCGCAAATTTAAGTCTTATTGCCCTAGAGGTTTTATTTGAATGGCTAGACTACCGTGTTTTTTTTTTTTTTTTTTTTTTTGCTCACGTTAATTTTCATTGCTCTAGCCACGAAACTAAATTGATGTTTGTTCTTCAGTGCCTGGTTCTTGCTAATGTATGACAAGGTGCTTGTTGTGATTACGAGGTAAGACACCCGGAGTAGTTGCAGACAGACCCTGGAGGGGTGTGGAGAGAATTCTGTACTTAATTGAATAGGAGGACTGAGGAAACCTCTCTTCTGCACTGCCTCAGTGATCTCATTTATAAAGACTTTGAACAAAGTCGGCCCCAGCACAGTGTCTTGTGGTACGTACCCCAGATGTAACGCACGTCCACTTCGGCTTGGCTCCTTTGACAACAACCCTCTTGTAGCGCTGACATTAGAATGAGTTAATACGATATTTGTAATAGGTATACGCTCTCGGCGCTGACAGCTGAAAATGTGGAGAATTCATGAACATAAGTCGAGATATAATCAAGTCTAAAGCATTATAAAGCCTCAACGTGAGAAATATCAGAGAAATTTCCACAGGGAATGTAGTAAATGTTTGTTTTAACCGTGAACTGGTATACGCTATTGCCGTTGTCGAACCTCGGATATTTGTGCTCAACCTTGAGCTATGGAAGACCCATACATTGGGAGCAGGCCAATTTGTTGAGTTGAAATTCTCTTCTCGAGTTAAGATCAACTCAGTAAATTGGCCTGCTCTTGAAGTATAGTTCCTCATAGCCCTGCAGTTGGTAAAGTACTGCAGCGCTAACACAGAGGCCCCCAAAGCCCAGAATACCTAACGTGTGAAGCTTATAGTCATCCTTCAATTTTATTTTTTAGCAGAACCAAAATTAAATAGCTTTAAGCCTACGAGCAGACACATCCCCATATAATATATATTTCTTTTGTTTTTGGTGGAACAAAGGAAATAAGCGCTCCGGAGCCCTGCTAGCCTGTGTCGCAGACGCTCTAAACCTTCTATACAAATGGTTTAGACGAGAGAGTGGGCCGGCTGCAACGCAGGCTAGAAAACCTCTGCCTCTGTACAAATATTCTTGTCCGTGAACTTAAGAGAAAAAAAACGAATTAGTACTGTTCACGACAAAAATTTTCACAGGATTCGTTCCTTCTCAGCCACGAGTACCGATCTCCGACAGGATGGACCAAGGAATGCATGTGTTAATAGCGGAGCTCTCGCGCGCGAAGCGCGAGCAGCGTAGCCCCATGGGTAAGAAAATTTGGTAAACTATGCATCCACGAAATTTTGGTTCTGAGAAAAACGTCCGTACGGAGTACGTCCGTACGTACGTCCACCCCTTCATGTAAGGCGGGGTGAAATTTTGCATTTCAAGTACCCGCACATGGCCACTCGGACTTTTAGAGATAAAAAACACCAACAACGAAGCCAATTCTTTCTCTGGACTTAATTTTAAAGTCTACATTGGTGTGGATAACAGAGAAAGAGCTAGAGGCAGAGATAAAAAAACAAAGAAGACCAATTTCGTTGCATACTTATTCCTGAATAGTTCCCCCGGAATACAGAATTGATTTGGGGGAGTTACGACCTTGATGCATCATCCTCTATGATGAGTTTTATCTGGAGATGTAGTCAATTTGCTCTGAAAGACCCTAAGTAGCCCTGTGGTTGCTGCTATTTGATTTGTGCTTTCAAGGGTGATTCTACTTATCAAATATTTAGTTAATTATTCGATTTCCTGCAATACATTAATTCATTTTCGCCAGAGGTTTTTTCTCGCGTGCGGAGGGACGCTTCGGTGTCGGCTGAACGCCGAAGTAACTTTGGCCGCTGCCCGAAACTGTCTCTGGCTTCTAGGGTACGCACCTGATAACTCCAGGCTCTATACTGTCATAAGACTGAGTCTATACTAAAAGTGTCAGTATGACTTTTCTGCCCAGAGGCAACTAGTCCAAGCTTTCGAAATTTCTAAGTAATTTTCAGCTGTTTAAACATTACGTTGAATCCCTGGTTGAACCCAGACAAGGAGATTAGAACTTCCTAAAACATTACTACCGAACATTCAGTTTTCACACTGTTTTCAGCAAGAAAGAACTGGCGAGAGTCAAAATCCAGTCGAATTTTATGTTGTTATTTTATAACCTCATAAAAATTAGCCTCGTTTTTAAGGTAGGCGTGTTAGAGATATTTTTTAAAAAGCATGAATGAAATGTGGTCAAAACAAGTTAGAAAATAAAGAATTCAGTGGGGAAACCGATTGTCGTCGTCAGCCGAATGCACCGCAGTCGATGAAAAACCAAGTAAAGAGTACTGAGTCTACCATTTTGCTTTCTGCTTGCTGCTACCCTCTTTTGCTACTGTATACAGCTATAATATTTATCCATTTATTTATTTATTTATTGACGCAGAGTTTTTAAATTCCACTGCCATCCACCATCAGCGCATGCGCACCATGAAGACCGTCGTTTTCAGATTTATTTTTGTACTGTTCATCGCCTCTGTGGCGTCACGTTTTGTTCTGAGAGGTGAGTAGATAAACGTCGTATTATTACTATAACTGGAATAATTACAAACAAATAAAATGCGCCGAACCCGTTGATCTGACCACGGTCAAGCCATCAAGATATTTTTGCCTAAACGGAGCATATCGAATAGATTGTATCTCTAGTACGATAGCTAGAAGATATACTTTCCGATTCTGACAATCGGTGCCCAGTGTGCCCGATGACACAAACATAACTCAACCGGCTCATGATGGAAATAACTGAACAGTGTTTTTTTATTAGCGACCTTAAGTTCCGACGAAGGCAACGGCAATATAGGTCATATAACAAGGTACCCGCGATGAGGTAACATAAAAACTGTTCAAAGAGAAAAACAATTTGGTCAGAAATAGTCCACGTTCGATACATTAAAATTCTGTCTCTAGGGACAAAATTGCAAACTCCAGTGTCTCAGGATCACGAATTTACGGCATCTTTTGAATGTAAAACATTGACAATACTCACACTGAAATGTACTACTCATGGATATATGTATTGTCCGCATTTAATAATTTGGAAAACTTAGCATAACGTCAAAACAGTGAATATTGTAACGCAGATTTTTGACCGGTTCGTAGGATAGCTCGTCTTGAAATTTCAAGGTGTTGCGGTGAATCAATCTTAATGAAAGTTTGAGACACTTTTATATACATTATGAAGATTATGTGAAGATATTTTTAAAAAATTCGTTCGAGTCGTTTCGGAGATGTACAACAAAGCGCTAAAAATCCAAATTCTGAATGAAGTTGCACTTATACAGGTGGTGAGAAAACGGGTTGGTTTTCAAGATCCAAAGAACGAAAGTACACCAAAATTTCCTAGCATCAAAATATGATATTAAGCATCATTCTGACGCTACTTAAGAATAAGTTGAGTCATTTATAACGTTTTCATTAAATGATCTATCACGGCTATTGAAAATTTAAGGTTTGAAATATATTTTCGTTTTAGTCGAATTCAAACATACAGAATTTTTTACTTCTTACGGAGATTGTTTGCTAAACACCAAACTTTAAGTTCCTAGCATTGGACTTTCAGTAGCAGGTCTAGATCACACAAAATTCGGCTTTTATCAATTTCAAAGTTTTTTGTTTATTGTTGTCATAGTAATATCGATTTTACTTAAAACTACATTTTCACAAATTTCAATCCATAGCCAATTACTGATTAAAATTTTATAGCGATCGTACAAGGAAAAAGCCACTTTTAAGGAGATTGAAAAATATCGGTATGGCCTCTGAAAAACTGTATCGGAACACCTTAGGCCCAGGGCAAACGTCGAATCTTAGTCGAATTTAATTCGTCGAACCTATCTATTTTGAAATAGGCGCATGAATGGTGCGACGTTTGCTGCAATTAAATTCGACTCAAATTAATTGATTCGACTCTATGTCGGATAATGCGACAGCGGTTCGGCGTGTCGGCAAACGCCGCTCCAAACACGTGCTGAACTCAATTCATAAATCATGCAAATTACAAAATAATTGATTTAAATGTGATAGACTGGGCAAATGCCACAAAAATACATACTCCCCCATCTGCCAAACGCTATTTCCCCCCCCCTGACGAGCATGCGCTGTACAAAGACAATTTCGCGACCGGGAATGGCGAGCTATTCAGGGCGGAAAAACGTTCTGCGCAAGCTTCTGCGCATGCATTACCGCAGGCTCAAGGCGGGCTTTTCTGTGTGCCGACTGTGTTTGTTTGTTCGTTGCTGGAGTTCTGAGTGAAATGCACGAGGTGCGATCGTTACCTCCTTGTAAAGCATATTTATTTGACAAGTTTGCTTTTATTTCGTCGCTTGAAAATTACTTTGGATTCAGAACAACCAATGTTAAAGGAAAAACGGATCATTCCGTCAGTCTGAGGTGGAATAAAAGATTTTGAACATTTCTTAAGAGGCGAGTATTTTTCTGATTGTGCATCCGATTAATTTATGAGTTGATTTCGCCGGGTTGAATTAAAACCCGCTTGTATTCTCAGTGTGTATTCTGTTATTAGTAGTTACG
>OZ038004.1:13368066-13608066 GCA_964035705.1 Porites rus | reverse complement strand
TTCTAACTATGATGGATGGCCTTTGTTACAGGATTTCCGTGAAAAAAAAACTGCACTTGTACTTATTCCAATCATAGCCGTACCTGAATATATTTTCTTTGCGTTTCATCGTTGAGGACATCTAATGAAATGATCAGTTAAAGAAACAACAGTGATTTAAAGGGAAAGGCATGATAAATACATTTAGATTCCCTCTTGTCTCGTATTATGAAGTTAGCATTCAATACCTTATACGCACTTCATATTAACGTAATAATTTTGAAGTTTTCTGAGGCTTTTCACATGCCTGGTTGCATGTAAATTAGGTATGCTTCGCTATATAAACAAACAAAGCAACTAAAGAGTGTGTACACCTTAGTACCAGATGATCATACTAAAGGAAAAGGATACGAGCCACATTCTGTGAAAAGATCTTTTCTCTTCCTGTTCGGGCATGAATTCCCACCATTGTTACCCCAATGGGCCACGGAGCATTTCCAATCGCCATCTGAAGATAAGAGTCATTTGCCTGAAAACATTTAAAAAGAAAACAACATTTCAAAGAAACAGTACAATACTGTTATTGATCATTACACAAGAAACACAGCTGTCTGTAAAAAAATTTTATGTGTTCTTAAGTTCTTTTTAACAAAACACGATTGATAACACTACAAAGACTTCTTGAAGGGGGGCGATGTCACGAGGATAGTGTTTTTATGGGTCAATTCTGTGCTGAAATCATTACTTGGTGGCTTTCCCCATAAACAAAGTGTACCTTTACAGTGGTGAAGAAGATCTATATCAAACAAATTTCATGAAGGAAAACTAACCAATATTTTTTTGACGATTTTTGCAGGCATAACATTAGCACTTGAAAAAGTTGGTGCAACTTTTTAAAGTTTCAATCCATGTCCGTCCTTGCTATCCCTTGTAACAGACAACAGGAAACAGTTTCAATGCCTAAATAAAATCTGACATAACAAAACTGGACCAATATTTTGGAAATTCAATTGACGCGAAGACAAGTTTTGGTTTTTTAAAAAGATAGCAAATAGCAAGATACAGCCCCTTTAAGAATCTCATAATGAATAATATGTTTCTTGTACATGCTATTGGTTGCTCAAACTTTCTTTAACAAATAAGGCCAGCTAATTTCCCATTGGTACTTATGATTTTGTACCCAAAGACATAAATATTTGAATGTTTCATACCTTGACATATTCTCTTTCCAACAAACTCATGATTATGATGGTGAGAAAGGCAAGAATGTCCCGTGGGGTTTTCTGTTAAGAGCACAAAAGGCATGATTAAAACTCTAAAAAGCCACCATGAGCCACTGGGAGAGGGTTTTTCAATGTTTAACCTGTAGGACGTGAAATCTCTTTGGCAGAAATTTTGAATAGTATTTAAAATTAAATCTTAGGATTTTACAACAAGAAGTTTGGATTTTTTGTAAAATTTTACTTATATAATGCGCCATTATTATGAATAAAAGCATTAACGTCATTAACTACTACACGGTCACTGAGGTTAAATTTCCCTGCTTGGAGGAGGTAGGCCTAGAGATGAATGTCAACAAATGTGTAATGCAAATTTGAAATGGGTCTACCAAAAAATTAATAAACTGTGGCTACTGGTGATCAAAAAAAAAGATCATGGACAAATTTGCACTAGTTGCGATTTTTTTAAACTACACATGCACATCCCCTTTCCCATCTCACTTACAGTGTAAAACCCACCTATCGAAAATTTGTCCTAACTTTTAACATTGCATAGGGTGTGTGCATAGGGTGTGGGGAGGAAACATGCAAGGCATTTGTAAAAAAATACTACTGCTGCTAGGCCTACCTGAAATTACAGGTAAGTATGAATACTACACGACTATCACAAGGACTTTTGTCCCTGATTGTTTGTGTGCTATGTACCTATATAGCATTACATACAGTAGGTTGAGGGAGGGAGATCTGAAAAGCCTTTGTCAAAAACATAGTACTGCTTTGTAAGGGCATTCTGAAATTACACTCAGATGCTTGACGGGGGTGGGGGGGGGGGAATATTGTATAACTGTCTCAAGGACGTCTGTCTATTATTGTAGCTCCTCCAGATCTGATAATCAGTACCCTTATTTTGTTGCACATACTACTTCTTAAAGTCATGGCTTAAGGCCTCATACATCAAGAATATCTCATGAAAATATGACCTTATGTTTCAGTTTTCTTAACAATGGCTTCAGATACGATTCTGTCTGATGCTGAGTGGCACCTGCCAGTTTTGCCTGTAAGAAATTAAAATGAAGATTATATTATATAAGAGGTACTCTCACAGAGTAGCTAAAACCAGTGGGGCAATGAAAGGTTTTCACTATAAATTACTATTATCAGCACAAAAGACAAATGCAGGGCTCTAAGACTTGAGTAAAATTTTAAACTTATTACAGTCAAACCCACCTTTACGGACACTTGCTTAATACTGACACCTCATTATTATTATGGACAGTTTGCTTTGTCCCTGGGGAAAAAACTCTTACATTTTTTCTAAATTCTATGTGCTTAATATGGACATCCCGTTAATACGGACACTTTTTATGACCCCGTCAGTGTCCATGTCAACATGCTTTGACTGTTCTTATCTATTTACCTCCAAGCTTCTCTTGCTATCTTCAGATCTTGTCTTATAATCTTTTGCCCAAAGATGAAGGAGGAACTGTGAAAAGATTTACCGGTAGTTTGTTACTCAGCAAAAAGGGAAAACTCATTTCTATTTTTGACTTAAAAAGGTGTTTGACAAATTAACAAACCTGTATAAACTTTAATATAACATCTTGATCCAGGTTTTCATCACCTTTGCCCATGTTAATGGCCAAACTCTGTAAAGTCAAAACTGTTTGTTACTATTTTTATACAAGTTATGTGTATGAGTTATCAGAGCCTTATTGAGTTACAACTGCTTCTGCTTGTCTTTCAAACTGACAACACAAAAAATTTACTTGTCATTCTTTCCAATATTGATACATGTACTTGAGTGTACATTCATGCATGTACAATAAGATAAGATGAAGACTTTATTTAAATTAAAAGAGGGTTGACACCAAATAGCCAAAGCTAATAAACTTGTGGCCCTCTATAATACAAAATAAATAAATAAATGATCAAGAGTCTGATGATCATTTTATTATTTAACTTGTCTGATAAGTTATGATTAGATTATATATGTTGTATCTTGAATTTTTTTATAGAATAGTATTATCTATTTTTTTTGCTATGAAATCCATTAATTTGTACAGAATAGTGAGAGGAACAAAAAATTTATTAATAAGTGGTTTTAAAACATAATTTGCGAATATTAATTACTCACACAAATCAGAAACTTTAGAAGGAAAACTGCATGGGGAAGAAATTACATTTTTTTTTACCTTGATATCTTCAAGAGTTGTTCCATCATCTTCTGCTTGTGATGACTCTTCACTTTCATTAGTTTGCTCTTCCCCACCCTACGTGAAGGAAAAACATGATCTTAATTTTGTATTATTAGAAGTTTTACTTTGTAAAAGAGCTGTGTCAGGAAAACTATCAAAATTCAGACAGTCACAGTTAACACCAAACCAAGTGAAATACAAGAATACTGTAATTGCTAAAAGCTTTGAAAGAAGGTATAATAAATAAAACCGCAAAATAAAAGAAAAAAGAGGGCACAGATAGACAATTTTTTGAAGATTAAAATGGATTGCAACATACTGTATTGAGGATTTTAAAAGCTTGTTAGCCTAACAGTTTTTCTAAGTTCTCTTTTGTTGTTTGTAAAGTTTGATATTGCTTGGGAGACATAATCATTTGACAGGAGAAGCTGTTGTTTTGTCATTTTAAAGCGTAAAAGGTAATTTCTTCTCTATCATTTAAGTTCCATAGTGGGTTGGGGGACACGCAATTGGCAACACTAACAAAATGAACCGTAGACAGCCACGACACACCCACTTTACAGCCAACATATAGCCTTTACAATCATGAGAATTAAGCATTTTTTCCACAGCCACTGAACATTTCCTTCATTGTGACAGCAAAGGAAATGGTTCTGTTGCCTGAGATCTTAACCCATTCACACCTGAACCACCCATAACCACTGGTAGGCATGTACGTCTCTTCTACCGCATGTGATTTCATAAGTTTTTCACCAACAACTTTGACATCTAACTTGAGCAGGGGGGAAGAGATCTTTCTAACCATACCCAAATGAGCATGATTCAGTTCAACGGGCCAGAGAAAAATGCAAAAAAACAGTAACCACTACCCACCCACTATCCACCTGCACTTTATTCCATCTAATCCTATAATCACAAAAGTTTTCCCAAACCCTTTTCCTACAAAATATGAAGCCTGGTTAATGCCCAGCAAAAAAATATGAGGTAAGAAAAGAAAAGGAAAAGAAGAGGAGAATGAGAATGTGTAAGGTGTAAGTGTCTGACAAATATTTTGCATTCTGTGCATGCCTGAACTTCAGAAGCTGACATGTAGCATCAGAAACAGAAGGCTGTGAAGTGATAAACTTATAAACAACATTTTGGGCCATTTTGGTTCATTTTCGGAGGAGAGGTATGATGATCTCCAAAAGGCATCTTTCAGCAACATTTCCTGGAGCAAATGGGTTAACTTAAGAGTCTCTTAAGTAAATTCACATCTTTCATGAGAAAATATTTCGTACACAGAGTATGACAGACCTGTTGCTTGATCAGCTCTGCTAAATATTCTTGATCAATCTTTTCCATAGCAGCCTTGAAGTCATTCCTTAGACCCTGGTAAACATATAAGAAACTGCTAAGCATGACTAATTTTTCAAATAGTACAATGTTTATAGCAAGTTTAATGAAAAAAAAGGACAAAGTAGTTCTATTGACTCAAAAATTAAAGGTGTAAGACATTCCCAATAACATCCTACCATTACAGTGTCTACAATAATTATACAGATGTAGTTATTTACTCCTTCCATAATTCTAAGAGCATACCTTGTTAATCTCTGGAGCAAGCATCTCAATTCTCCTGCAGAGAGATTATTTAGTTTGTCAACAAAAAAAGAAACTTGTCTATCTTAAAGAGTCATAGTTTACAAAGATAATTTCACAAATTCAATAAATGGTAACCTCAATCTCTGACAAGCTTCTTCATCACTTTCACCAAACAATCTTATTGGTTCTCCTCTTTCTCTCAAACGACGAATCACCTTAAAAATAATGAAAGTGTGTCAGTAAAGGATGAAGAAATAATTTTCTGTTTCTCATGCGTTAAACCAAACACTGGTTATTACACATAATTTTTTTAGAAAATTTTCTTTGTATAAAAGCAATGTCAGGAATTTCATGTGTACATTTAGACACATCAGGGAATTAAAAAAATGTCATAACTTCATTAAAACAAAAAAATTTCTGGTAACAAAGAAATTTCCATAACTACGTTGACATAAACTTAATTTAACACTGAAATGTCCAAATATGATATTCTACATGTTCTGCACCTCTTCTCTTGGGATCATTGCTGCTTTTCCTTCACCTTCACCTTTTTTCTTTTTAAATCCAGAAAATATATCATCTTCTGCAATTCTCTTCCCATATTTTTCCTGTGAATTAAATTTCTTTCATAAGACAAACATTTCCTCTACCAAAATAGGAAATAAAAACAGGTCTACGAAAGATAAAAAGATTGATTGCCTTACCTCTTTTTCCTTTAGTTTTTCCTAAGTTAAAATGAACAAAAACAAAAACAAACATAACATAAATTTTTGTAATCATCAAAGTATCAGATAGTACATGTTATCTTCCAGCGGTATTAACTTCGCATGCTGATAAAACTGCTTTATTCTCAAGAAGTAACTGTACTAGCTATGTCATTGATGTGATAGCTTAAAAATATACTTGTCTACATTAAATGACATCTCATAGCTCTCTATCTAATTCTGTGATAATCCACTGGAGATCCAAATTTTGCAATCATTGTTCATAAGCGACAAACAATATTTTGAAAACTTTGATAAAGTTACCAAATATTGGAAGGGCTTTCACGAAGGGCCAGGGTCTAGGGATTTCTCCCAGCTACTTTCATAGGGAACAAAAGATTGTAAATATTACAGATCAAAATTAAATTTAGGTTAAAATGTTTTCACCAACAATATTGGCAACAAAATTAGTTGAGACACTTTGCCCTAAAGGGGCTTTCTGACTTAAGTGGACAATAAAAGTATTGGTCATTATTTGAAGATGTGCCAGAGCAGAATTTTAACTGTTCATTGAAAGTTTGTTGTAAAAATGGCTCAGAAAAGTGAGTGTGAAATTATTTCTGTTCAGCTTACAAACTGGAAACATAAGCTTAATTACGCTTACATTGTAAGCTTAAAT
The DNA here is from genome assembly GCA_964035705.1 of Porites rus. Classification (NCBI taxonomy): domain Eukaryota; kingdom Metazoa; phylum Cnidaria; class Anthozoa; order Scleractinia; family Poritidae; genus Porites; species Porites rus. The sequence continues at coordinate 13,601,708 of OZ038004.1, read as the reverse complement.
GCAAATGTTCATGCACCTAAAGTCATAATCATAAATCGATTGATTCCCACTTTGAACTACAACACCTTTCACTATCAAAATAACTGTTTGTCACAAACTTAATATACTCACATCTTCACATTTTGTTATTATTTACTGTTTTATTATAAAATTAACTTAATACTTGCTCAAAATAATAAAAATTTAACAAGCATCCGGCCTTAAACAAGCACCCACTGTCAGGGCCCAAAAATTTAATACCACGTGGGAATCTAATCAAATGAATAGAGCAGCCATGTTAACACTGAACCTCTTGTTTCTTTTTGTATTCCTCTGCTTGTTTTGCTGCTAGGTCACCTCTTCTAAAGTACTTCTTATTCTAAAAATAAATACAGAAAATCATATCATATCACCGCTTACAGTATCTATATTTTATACAATAACTAAGATAGTACCTGCACTCTGATTGGCCGAGAGGCGTGTTTGTATGAGAGTATGTAAACAAGGTTGTGACATCAAAATGTTTTGCTTTTCGTGCACTAATCACACAAGCACCAATTTGAAATAATTTTTGAGTTGACAACTCGACAAGTTTACTTTATTTACCCATTGCCTCGTCCGCTGAAAATTGGAAAATCTTTCCAAATATGTTGTGTCAATAATTTTCACTTTTAAAAGTTGACATTTCAAGTGCAAAAAATCCATATTTTGGAAAGGATGTTTTTTGAAAAACAAGAACTGATTACACATGCAAGGCTTCATGTACAAGACTTCGCGAATGGTAAGAATTTCTTTTCTAATCAGTGCGATAACAAAGAGTTTTGTTTTTTTTGTCAGGGAAGTTAATTTATAAAAGCAATAGAAAACTTTTTCCTGTATTTGCATAGCCTGATATAAACACTCGAGGGGTTGGGAGAATTCTCAACGGTTATACAAACCCTTAACTTCGTCTCGGGTTTGCATAACTGTCTCGAATTCTCCCAACCCTCTCGTGTTTATATCAGGCTATGCAAAAATGGAAAACGACTAAAGACTTCCACTACAAGAGTCTGAACTGTGACGTTTAATAATTTTGTCTGTATTATATAGTTGCATTTGTAACTCATACACCTGCCAGCTTTTTCTGAGATATAAGCGTGAGATTTTTATCCTGGGAGTGCTGGGATTTTTGAAGACGACATGATCATTTCTGAAGATTTCCAAAGAAGTCCGAAATCTTCTGAAGAAGTCTGAAGTCTTCCGAAGAAGTCCGAAGTCTTCTGAAGACGTCCGAGGTCTGCCGAAGGCGAAGTTATCGAGAAAAACACTTATCCACATAATCAGAGATCACGAGGAAGGTATTGTCATTTATTCATTTTACACATGGTTTTCGTTCCTTACATGGGTCTGAGTCAACATATTTTTGGAAATTGTGTCAAGCAAGACGGCAACAACTCACATTTTTCAATCAGGCGTGAGAAATTGGCCCGCAAGCGTGAGCCAGCGTGAGATCGAAGTTTTCAACCCGCAGGCGTGAGAGTTGGCAGGTATAAACTCATTTCTCTTTGTTCAGTCCCACCAGTCTCTGACTGGGTGTTCTAGTTTAAACAAGGGAGCACTACTGATGAACGTCATGCTACATTGTATCTCCATAGTCCTTGCCTTATAGATGGTCGATCGAGATGAATGTCAACACACGAATTTCAACAAAGCAATTTCATTCATTATGCACGTAGCATTTGTCTTAATATATTTTCAGTTTGACACTCGAATTATTTTAAACAGTTAAGAGTGTCAAATTATTTCTGTTCAGCTTACAAATTGAAAACATAAGCTTAATTACGATTACATTGTAAGGTTAAATGCAAATGTTCATGCACCTCGAGTCATCATCATAAATCGATTGATGCTCACTTTGAACTACAACACCTTTCACTATCAAACTAACTGTTGGTCACAAACTTAATATACTCACCGATGTGACTTCATTTTGTTCGATCTGCTTACTTTTTCTGTTGATTTCTGCGAGAAGAAAATCCATCGACAACACGATACCTACCTTCAAAATACATTAGGAAAACTGTCGTGTAATTTGCAGGGAATGTCCTCTCATTGAATCTAACCCAGTTCCCGCGCGGTTCAAATTTAGTGGAACCTCTTATTTATACCTTATTAATATTCATTAGACTTCGTGCATAGTATATAAGCATGTGTTGATTATTCATAGTTGTCAGTTTGTCTAACTTTGGTTGGATTCGCCCCGCCCGCCCACCCCTCCTGTGTACTCTATTAGGAGGGTCTCAATGGGGTTAACCGATAGTTGTAAAACGGCCAAAAATTTAGTCGATAGCCGTAAAAATTGAAAAATTTTAACCGTTAGCCGTAAATAGGGTAAAAAAAAGTTAACCGTAAAAGAAATTGTTCCCTAGATTTGCTACTTTTAAGGAAGGTACTAAACTCACTTATGGTTGGTTTTTTATTTCTCGGCTAGTTGACTCCGTACGCACGTTAGGTATAGCGCCTTTTAGGTGAAGACCAAGACCCATTTCCATTTCGGCCGCTCTCTCGGGGAACTAATTTTTTTTCCATAGCGAAAGTGTGGCTTCTTGCTGGGGATTAATATTTGCGATTTTCAGGAGGTCGTGCCCTCCAAACACTAGTGAAACAACACGAAGAGATCTGACTGTTTGTAAAACAAGTTGCCGATAAGGGCCGATAAACAACATTTCCCTGTTTTTCTCTGACGCTACGGTAGACATTGCCATGCCTAGTCCCTGTACGGCGTCTTCCCACGCAATTTCGGTCAAGGCATTTCGGTGGCGAACTCGCTCGGACCACGTGACCCGAAACGCATTAGCCGTGCGAAATAATAAGGCCTACGGACAAGGCAAAACGGCTGACAGTGGTTCCGTACAGTCCTTCGCTACCATTAAAAACACTGGACACGGGAATTTTGTTACTGGCCGTTTTCACACTAGAGCTAGAAACGGATTATCCGTCTGAGACTAGCCTGTGTACAGTCGCCCCCTTCCCGACAGACATGTACACCTCCTTTCCGATTTTTTTTCTGAGGGGAAGGGGCGGCTGTACACAGGCTATCTGGAACGGATAATCCCGTCTTCAAACTGTCCGTCGAAGTTGAAGGATAAAGTCAGGCGGATTGGTCATGAAAAATTAAAACTATTCCATTTTCAAATTAAGACGTATTACCTATCTGACGCGAATCATCAAACGGATAACCCGTCTCACACGAATAATCCGTCTTTAGTGTGAAAACGGCCATTTCTGTTGTAATGAATGTCGCGCCCCGGCCTTGAGTTAGGCGTTCGTGTGTGTGCTTTGCTTTTTCACAAAGATTATTTTTTAATTGACTATTGACATTTTTATGTGTAAAATAATATTAGAAGTGGAATACTTTATAAAAAGTATGATCTATCAAATGTTAAAATTTTTCAAAAGAATAGCTTATTTCATATCCCGAGATGATCCTAAGACCTTTATTTTGCTCTAAAGATACAAAAAATATAGGTTAATTAATATTTAACTTTTTGAAACAAAAGAAGTTAATTTTTAACATTTTTGTTAACCGTAACTGAAAAAAATTAGCCGATAGCCGTAAAAGAGCCAAAATTCTAGTCGATAACCGTAAAAGCCACCACCCCATTGAGACCCTCTATTAGCGCCTACGTGTCTTCCCCAGCGGGTTCGCTCGTCTGGGGTGACTTTCCCATAACTAAATGCTAATGAGTATGCAGGAAGGATATTGAACTATAAGTGTTGGTGCCTTATGGTAGCCCTTTCAACAGCACGCAATTGTAGTTATTAACCTCACCCATACTTCCATTCACGAAGTTCAATGATTCGTCTCACAAAGGAAGTGAACTTTTTAGCAACCCTATCAATGAAGAACAAAATGTTACCAGGAAACCAATAAATCATTCATTGCCTGTTACTGAGTGTAAAGGGCCTGTATTTTGAGTTTGCAAATCGGAGGAAAGTAGAGGTCAATGATCTTAACCTTTGCGAGGTGTATTCAACGCTTTAATTCTTACTTTCCATGCCTCGAATGCTTTACATGTAAAGAATCGCAGAAGATTCTTCCATATTGGCTGGATTTTTACACTCATCTCTGTCTCATTTCGCTAATTAAACTTCTGCACCCTTTATATTCTTTTAGACTTTTTATCGGCCGATGGTTTTATCAAACATTCATTCTAAAATTTGGTCGAGAATTCAGAGTTTCTTTTCCTAACGTTACTCTAAAAATTATATAACATATAGGGACTCAATCTGGCATCGAGAGATTCTTAAGGAACCATGCATTTTATTTGCTTATAATGGTACACTCTCAAGGTACAGTTACATACTTTTACAGCATTTACTTAGAGTCAGTGGACAAAAGAAACAAATTTATATGCAAAGCAACAAAATCGTATTAGTGAAATTTGATTCACCTGTGATATTGCAAAAGTGAAGTTCTCTTCCTTCAGTGAGGTGAGAAATAGTACCAAAATCATCCAACAGGTTGTTTACCTAGAAATCAGAGTCTTACTCACCATGACATCACAGCGGGTTTCCACTCAGGCGACGACTCAAACCTAATTTATCGCATTGTTAATGATTTAAGAAAAAAGGTAAAAACACCAAGCAACTGCGACTATAAAGCAACGGAAGGATATTCTCTTAAGAAGGAAATCGAATACTCCGCTCTACGATTTCAATTTCTGGATCCTCTGACAACTACTTGTTACAGGGAAGACTCAAGTAGGTCATTGTTAAAAGCTTTCCCCCGGTACATGGTTTAGACGGATTTACCAAACTTGAAGTCAATATCCGTATAATTTGTGGCCCATTAGCCAGGGGCACCCAACGAGAATATAGTTCAAAACCACTTAAACATAGTATTGTTAAACGTATTTTAGTTTTTAAACGGTAGATATAGGCATATTTTTATCCCCTAATAATTTTTGATCTGTTCGGATTTCCTAGCTGAAAGTCTAGTGATCCGAAAATTAAAGGGATCAAAACTTACCTTTTCGAAAATTTCAGCCAGAAAAAACGGTCCGGAAAATTCTAGGTGACCTTTTAAGGGTAAAAATCCGTCAAAAATGGGCAATTATACAATTTTTTAGATGTTCGAAAATCCTAGGAGAGGCAGGCAAGCAAGAAATTTTACAGCAAATGTTCCGAAAATTCTAGGTCTCAAATCGTCTTCCGAACAGATATTTTCCGAAAATTGTCGTTGGGCGCCCTTGATTAGCTTCCAGTATTATATAGGTACATGAGTGCAATGGTAAGAATTCCATATTTTCATGAGTTGGAAAATGAAACGTTTCTCTGTTAAACGAATGCAAATTTTCTTTCCATTACGGGAATACATACCACTTACATACCGATTTCGAGGACCGTAGTGTGAGGTTACGGACCGAGTTTTTTCCACAGAGATTTATGGTCCAAGCTCTTCGCGCTTGGGCCATAAATCCAGGTGGAAAAAATAAGGTTCCGTAACTTCATAGTGCAACCCGAGAAAATGAGGTTCATAGAATATTTATTATATCTCTTGGGGAAAAAACTCAAAGAAACAGAACGGCCACTGATAGAAATAGCGTGTGAAATACATATAAACACGACATATGATAAGGAAACCACTATGGCCTCCAAAATCGTATCGTTAACTCACCCAAACTTTCATTTAGGTTTTGACTCTCTAATAATGCCTTCTCTAAGTTGACTTTAACAGGCATTTTGGAGAGCGAGGAAAGCTTTTTCCATTCAGCGGATACGGGCCGTACCGTGAAGTACGGCCCCCTAAATTGACCAATCAAAGCGAGCATGCTATTTGAGAGATACAATAAAATAAGTTATTAGTTCCTTTATATGACACCTAGCTAGTAGATTCTTTTCAGAGTATACAAGAAGCAAAGTTAGCGGATATTAGCGGGTTGTTATGGAAAAGTAAAATGGCCGCTAGTTATCAAACGGGTTTTGCGAATAGGCTCGGTTGTTTGTTTTGACTATCTTTTAAAGATTTTCTTAAAAACGATATATGAGGCAAATGCAATTTAACCTAAAAACAAACCGCACGATGTCCTTCTTCACACAGACATATATAGAGCCACTTTTGCCCTGTTTGCAGCATGGATGGCTGGTTTAGCTCAGCTGAAAGAGTATCGCACCATTATTTGCCAGGTTGTAGGTTCAATTGCCCTTTCAGCCTCTTCTTTTCTCCTCAAAAGTCTGACATGCTATTGCGCCTTCCTTTTCGGCCTGTTCTTTTAATTTTTCATTTTTTTAAATAGCAATTCCTTTAAGTTTTTTTTTTATTTTTACGATTGCTAAACCCGCTTCAAATAAAATCACTGATCTGTGCTTAAGTATTCTTATAGCTGTCTCGATAAAGAGGAGCAAAAATGAAGCTTGTTGCGATATGTCTTCTGCTTGCATCTTTTTCACATACTGGGGAAGTGTCAAAAAAAGCTCAGAATAACAACTTAGTAGTTTGATTTACTTTGCGAGCACAAATTCGAGTATTTAGGGAAAAGTCCAGCGTATATGATTAGTAGCTGTCAAATGAATATTTTCGTCAGCGAATGTCGCATTAATTGTGCCCCCTTAGGAATGGCATGTGTACCATTTTAAGGAAAAAAGGTTGTTTCTCTGGTATGTAAAAGTGATGTCTTCATGATAGTAGGCCTAATTTGCAAGGAAACCGCTGCTCAGTCCATATCTTGTCCTCAAAGTCCTCTAGTCTGTCGAATGGTAACGGTGGAAAGTCTAGACTGAGCCGCAGACGAAACTAAATCCCGGTAAGTAACGTCTGCTAAGTAGCGCCGAAACCTTTGTTCTGGCCCCCCCAACGGCGTACCACGATTTGAGCATGCGCGATGATAATGCATTCTTCAGAAAACTGGGAATAGCCAATAAGATTGAAAGAAAATTTGAAACCCACTTCCGGTGATTCGTAGAGTTCGTTGGGGACCCCAAACAATGGTTTCAACACTGCTTCGCAAACGTTACTAACCGGGGTTTAGTTTCCTCTGCGGCACAGGCTATTGAAAGTCTAGCCTATTTATCATTGTACATTGGTATGAATTACATATGCCATTAAATCGAGCTCCTCTTTTGATTCTAATTTCTAATGTCTATGTTTCTTTTCAAACAGTTGATATAGTGGAAGGGCACTGTGGACGCTTTGTGGGCCAGAGTGACTGGTTTTCATGTTTTGTGAAAGAGCACGACGACTGCCCACACGGCTTTATCAAAATCCCAAAACCAACATCCGGTGCTGGTGATTATTGCGGTGCAAGTGACGAAAAAGTTTGTTGCTTGATTGTTCCAAGGATACAGATTGAGGTAAAGACGATAGTTATGTTACGAACTGACAATTAGACACTTATGATTCTGTGGTTTTCAATTGACTGTGGCAAAACCAAACCAAAGCAGGTGTTTTCTTTAACATATGCGCAAAAAGGTCAATGGACCAATCTTAACTCAAAGTAGAGAGACGCCGTCAGCAAAAAGGGCGGGAAAACGAGTGGGGTGGTCACGATTGGGTTTAGTTTTACTCTTAATTGGTTGATAAATCCGCGTTCGAGTAATGGTTGCTAAGCTGCACCCAATACCGGATCCAAAGAACAAGGTACAACCATTGTAATTACATCATTCAAAGTTATAGGGACACATTCAGTTGGTGCACATGCGCATTAGATACTATTTCATAGCTAATTTGCATATCACAGTGAGGCGATCCATACTGTGTTTAACCACATATAATAACAATGATATCATAGGATGATCAAAAGCATGCTCAAAAAGAGGTTTTTCGGTAAACGATTGAAAATCAAGCAAAACACTGCAAAGATTGAAGGAGATTTCTAGATGTGCTTTGATTTCAGGTTCGGATGAATTGTTTTCAAAGTGAGGGAGCTAGTGTCCGGGTCAGCGCGGTTGTAAAAGTGACTATATCCCTTTAAATACAATGGATCTGTGTCATAACAGATGGCCGCAGTCCAATGAACCAATCAGAACTCAAGGCAAGCACATGTTGGGAAACGCGCGGGAAAAAGCCTGACACAAAGTCATGATTGATCATCATTATTATTATTATCATTATCATTATCATTATCATTTATTATCATTAGGGCCATTTATACGAGGAAAAATAAGACGCGTCTTACATAAGACGCGTCTTAAATAAGACGTGAACTCTACCATTTATACGAGCATGTCTTATCTAATAAGACGCGTCTTACCTAAGCCGCGTCTTATTTTAGAGAAATTGTGCCGTTTATACGGAAAGTTCGCGTCTTATGTAAGACGCGTCTTATTTTTCCTCGTATAAATGGCCCTATTATCGTTATCGTTATCGTTATCGTTATCGTTACCATTACCATTACAATTACCATTATTATTATCATTATCAATATCATTAATATCATTATCATTATTGCTATTATTGTTATAAATATTATTATTATTATTATTATTATTATTATTATTATTACAGTATCATTATTATTTTTATATTTTTCATTATTATAATTATTACAAGGGAAATTAAAACAAATACAATTTCTCATTTCTCTTGGTTCAATAAACCAATAAAGTTGTTTGTCTGTCTGCATTGTTACCTTCTTGCGTGATATGGATATTTATGCATGGAATAATCCAGTGTACGACTTTTTGGCGAACCTGCGATCTGATCATGATTGGCTACTCAAGAACAGTGTATCGATCGATAGGAGGTTCTGACTTTACTACCCAAAATACTGGAAATGTCCAACACGCATACTAGAATATATCATTTTGGGTTGATAGAATGCCGTTAGTTGATAGAAACCGGAAGTTTTCTGTCCAATTGTTGAATCAGCCACATCGAAACAACGCAACTCGATAGAAAAAGGTTCAATTTTTGTGAGCTAGGAAATCAGTGTATGACATGGTTAGCAGACAGTGTGAGATTGATAGTTGTATTCCCTGGGTGGAATCAAAGAACTGACGATGATGAAAATTAAAGGAACTCCGTTGACCCCAGCTAGAGAAAAAGTTCAAGTTTATTAAGTCATTCCAAAAAAAAATTACTTACAATGAACACCGCCTGCAAATAGCGAGCTAATTTAGGCAGGCGGTGTTAAGGACATACAAACACGAATTACTAAAGGCGTTAAAAAAAAGTCGATTTTGAATACATTATTTGTCAAAAGAGGAAAAAAGTGATAAAAGGTGAAGAAAAATATTATAATTTATGATTGAATTATAATTAAGATGCCTTTTTTATTTCAGAAATAAGAGTGCTATCTCTACCCTTGAATAATAAAGACAAGAATTGACCCAAATATGTTCCTCTTGACGAAAGGATAGCCAGAGTCACTAGCTAAATCTCCATATTTCCAGCTTACAAACGCTGCGTAAGAAATCAGGAGTGTGAAGCACCAGGGCCTGAAGCCGGCGGCAACCCGCGCAGTTTTTTGATTGCGTATAAGAGGCTATTTAAATGTTAAGTGACGTCTGGTAGCCACTGCAGTGGCTCGTTTCGCCACCCTTGAACTCGCGAAACAACAGAAAACATATCTCTACCCTTAAATTCTCGATACTGCAGGCGAGAAAACCTCACCGAAAAGTTAAGCTGAGAGTTTGGTTACCGCTTTTCTAGCCTGTCGACTCGAGTACGAAGTTTAAGGGTGTCTTCCGGGGCGGTTTTCGTCCCGCGATGGCGTCACTGCATGAAACATGAAGACAAGAGCCCTTACACCTTTGCAAACAAAACAATTGTACGTAAACCTAGAGTCTGAGGAACGGATCTCATTCTGAAAACGCAAACGTCAAACACTGCTTTTCTTCTGCCGTTGACTTATCACTCTGCTGAATACTTCCGTTCACTGACGTTTATATGGTGTCAGTAGCGGGGAGGGCTCTAGATATTATCGACCTAAACCAGACAACACACCAAAATATCTGTTAATGGAACATTTTTGTCTAAGTAAGAAATGAATGTTGTATTTTAGCTGATTTTGTAAACTTCTCGCGTTAACAAATTCAAACACTCTTTAGCTATGCAATTTTACAATAATTAGCCTAGCAGATATCACCAGGCCTCACCTGGTTCAGGTAAATGTTTACTAAGGGCTTCCGCGTGGTAAAGGGAAATTGCGGGAGGGTGATATCGGTAACACTTTTGTGTTCTGGCAGTGGGCGTCCTTTTTTTTGGATGAAATAAGGTCAAACGAAAGTTAGTTATGATTCCACGCAAAGAAGTCAGCATGAATGAACTGGATGAAGGAGACCTTTTTAACAGTTCCAAACGATCCCAAACTAAGACCTGTAGAAGAAGCTGAAAAGGTGGCATTTGAAAGTCTTACTAGACCTAAAACCAATGATGGCTAGTAGCATCCCGCTGCGATTTTGACGGTTGACCGCCCGCACCAAATCAACTGTATTTTAAAACAGTCTGTGAAGTAGTTTTAAGCTGTTTAAACGATTTCAAAACTATTTTTATCACAATTTGAGGTATTTTTATTATATTTCACGACTAAAACCAAAATAACGTTTAAACTACATTTTGGAAAGAAGAACCTAAAATCAAAGATTTAAAAAGTAGTTTGTACAAGTAAAGTTCAAAATCAGGTTTTAATTATGATGTTTAAAGACTATTTTGAACATACTTCCTCGTCTACGACCTTAAACAGCTCATAAATAGCATAGTTAAAACATGTAGGTTAATTCGATCTTTCCCTGATTGCAGGTTCAAAATACTTTCAAATGTTTTATGTGCTGTTTTAATTGTATTTCAAAGCTTGCAACTGGATGACATAATATATTTTTATACAGTTTTTAGGCTGCTTTTAATGGTATTTTCTCTTTCAGTATGAAAACTACATTTAAAATTGCATGTAGGTAACAACTAATTTTCAAAGTGTTTTTAACCTGGTTTTAAAGGTGTTTTAACCTGGTTTTGAAGGTGTTTTAACCTGCTTTTAAAGGTGTTTTAACCTGCTTTTAAAGGTGTTTTAACCTGCCTTTAATGGTGTTTTAACCTGTTTGAAGCAACATTAAAATGTATTTTAAAATGGTTTTGCTGAATTTGAAAAAATACTCGTATAATTTTAAAACAGTTTTAAATAGATTTTAACATGGTTTTAAGCAGGTTAAAACACCATTAAAAGCAGCTTAAACACCTTTAAAACCATGTTAAAACACCATTTAAAACATAATTTAGTAACTATTTTTAATATTATTTCTAAATACAATAAAAACAGTTTTTAAAACATATTAAAACTATGTAAAAAATAGTGTTTGGTTTGGTACGGGCGGTTAAGCGTTGGTGCCTTATGGTTAGCCCTTTCAAAGGCATGCAATCGTAGTTATTAACTCCACCCGTACTTCTATTCACGAGGTTCAATGATTTGTCTCACTAAGGAAATGAAATTTTCAGCAACCTATCGATGAAAAATAACAGGTTACCAGGAAACCAATAAATAATTCATTACTTGTTACTTGGTGTAAAGGGCCTGTATTTTGAGCTTGCAAATCCGAGTAAAGTAGACGTCAATGATCTTAACCTTTGCCAGGTGTATTCCACCCTTTAGTTTTTACTTTGCATGCCCCGGCTGCTTTAAAGAATCGCAGAAAATTCTTCTTTATTGGCTGTATTGTTACACTCATCTCTGTCTCATTTGGCTAATTAAACTTCTGCACCCTTGATATCCTCTTAACCTTTTTATTAACCGATGCTTTTACCAAACATTCAATCCAGATTTGGTCATTGTAAATCGCTCGAGAATTCAGAGTTTCTTTCCCTAACATTATCCTAACAATTACATAGGTATTTAATCTGGCATCGAGAGATTCCTAAGGAACCATGCATTTTATTTACTTATAATGATAAACTTCCAAAGTACAGTTACATACTTTTACAGCATTTACGAAGAGTCAGTGGACAAAAGAAACAAATTTATACGGAAAGCAACAAAATTGTATTAGTGAAATTTGATACACCTGTGATATTGCAAAAGTGAAGCTCTCTTGCTTCAGAGAGGTGAAAAATAGTACCAAAATCATCCAACAGGTTGTTTACCTAGAAATCACAGTTTTACGCAGCATGGCATCACAGCGGGTTCACACTCAGGTGACGACTCAAACCTACTTTATCACATTGTTAATGATTTAAGAAAAAAGGTAAAAACACCAAGCGACTGCAACCATAAAGCAACGGAAGGATATTCTCTAAAGAAGCGAGAAGCTGTTGTCGCTAGATTGCGGTAGGTAGTTTGCCAAAGCTCTTAATTCCAGCAAAGTTCCCAAGCGATAAAATGTTTTTTTTTTTTAGGGACATTCAAATTAAAGGGAAGGGGATATATTTGAGACAATAGAAATGTTTTCCCACTGATAATAGGTTTATAGGTTTGTTTGTAGATACAGGGGATTTCACACTTTCTTTCACCCCAGCTAGAGAAAAAGTTCAAGTTTATTAAGTCATTCCAAAAGAAAAATTACTTACAATGAACACCGCCTGCAAATAGCGAGCTAATCTAGGCAGGCGGTGTTAAGGACATACAAACACGAATTACTAAAGGCGTTAAAAAAAGTCGATTTTGAATAGAGCCCTTACACCTTTGCAAACAAAAGAATTGTACGTAAACCTAGAGTCTGAGGAACGGATCTCATTCTGAAAACGCAAACGTCAAACACTGCTTTTCTTCTGCCGTTGACTTATCATTCTGCTGAATACTTGCGTTCACTGACGTTTATATGGTGTCAGTAGCGGGGAGGGCTCTAGATATTATCGACCTAAACCAGACAACACACCAAAATATCTGTTAATGGAACATTTTTGTCTAAGTAAGAAATGAATGTTGTATTTTAGCTGATTTTGTAAACTTCTCGCGTTAACAAATTCAAACACTCTTTAGCTATGCAATTTTACAATAATTAGCCTAGCAGATATCACCAGGCCTCACCTGGTTCAGGTAAATGTTTACTAAGGGCTTCCGCATGGTAAAGGGAAATTGCGGGAGGGTGATATCGGTAACACTTTTGTGTTCTGGCAGTGGGCGTCCTTTTTTTCGGATGAAATAAGGTCAAACGAAAGTTAGTTATGATTCCACGCAAAGAAGTCAGCATGAATGAACTGGATGAAGGAGACCTTTTTAACAGTTCCAAACGATCCCAAACTAAGACCTGTAGAAGAAGCTGAAAAGGTGGCATTTGAAAGTCTTACTAGACCTAAAACCAATGATGGCTAGTAGCATCCCGCTGCGATTTTGACGGTTGACCGCCCGCACCAAATCAACTGTATTTTAAAACAGTCTGTGAAGTAGTTTTAAGCTGTTTAAACGATTTCAAAACTATTTTTATCACAATTTGAGGTATTTTTATTATATTTCACGACTAAAACCAAAATAACGTTTAAACTACATTTTGGAAAGAAGAACCTAAAATCAAAGATTTAAAAAGTAGTTTGTACAAGTAAAGTTCAAAATCAGGTTTTAATTATGATGTTTAAAGACTATTTTGAACATACTTCCTCGTCTACGACCTTAAACAGCTCATAAATAGCATAGTTAAAACATGTAGGTTAATTCGATCTTTCCCTGATTGCAAGTTCAAAATACTTTCAAATGTTTTATGTGCTGTTTTAATTGTATTTCAAAGCTTGCAACTGGATGACAATATATTTTTATACGGTTTTTAGGCTGCTTTTAATGGTATTTTCTCTTTCAGTATGAAAACTACATTTAAAATTGCATGTAGGTAACAACTAATTTTCAAAGTGTTTTTAACTTGGTTTTAAAGGTGTTTTAACCTGGTTTCAAAAGTGTTTTAACCTGCTTTTAATGGTGTTTTAACCTGCTTTTAAAGGTGTTTCAACCTGGTTTTAACGTGCTTTTAATGGTCTTTTAACCTACTTTTTAAAGGTGTTTTAACCTGCTTTTGAAGGTGTTTTAACATGCTTTTAATGGTGTTTTAACCTGCTTTTAAAGGTGTTTTAACCTGCCTTTAATGGTGTTTTAACCTGTTTGAAGCAACATTAAAATGTATTTTAAAATGGTTTTGCTGAATTTGAAAAAATACTCGTATAATTTTAAAACAGTTTTAAATAGATTTTAACATGGTTTTAAGCAGGTTAAAACACCATTAAAAGCAGGTTAAACACCTTTAAAACCAGGTTAAAACACCATTAAAAACATAATTTAGTAACTATTTTTAATATTATTTTTAAATACAATAAAAACCGTTTTTAAAATATATTAAAACTATGTTAAAAATAGTGTTTGGTTCGGTACGGGCGGTTAAGCGTTGGTGCCTTATGGTTAGCCCTTTCAAAGGCATGCAATCGTAGTTATTAACTCCACCCGTACTTCTATTCACGAGGTTCAATGATTTGTCTCACTAAGGAAATGAAATTTTCAGCAACCTATCGATGAAAAATAACATGTTACCGGGAAACCAATAAATAATTCATTACTTGTTACTTAGTGTAAAGGGCCTGTATTTTGAGCTTGCAAATCCGAGGAAAGTAGAGGTCAATGATCTTAACCTTTGCCAGGTGTATTCCACCCTTTAGTTTTTACTTTGCATGCCCCGGCTGCTTTAAAGAATCGCAGAAAATTCTTCTTTATTGGCTGTATTGTTACACTCATCTCTGTCTCATTTGGCTAATTAAACTTCTGCACCCTTGATATCCTCTTAACCTTTTTATTAACCGATGCTTTTACCAAACATTCAATCCAGATTTGGTCATTGTAAATCGCTCGAGAATTCAGAGTTTCTTTCCCTAACATTATCCTAACAATTACATAGGTATTTAATCTGGCATCGAGAGATTCCTAAGGAACCATGCATTTTATTTACTTATAATGATAAACTTCCAAAGTACAGTTACATACTTTTACAGCATTTACGAAGAGTCAGTGGACAAAAGAAACAAATTTATACGGAAAGCAACAAAATTGTATTAGTGAAATTTGATACACCTGTGATATTGCAAAAGTGAAGCTCTCTTGCTTCAGAGAGGTGAAAAATAGTACCAAAATCATCCAACAGGTTGTTTACCTAGAAATCACAGTTTTACGCAGCATGGCATCACAGCGGGTTCACACTCAGGTGACGACTCAAACCTACTTTATCACATTGTTAATGATTTAAGAAAAAAGGTAAAAACACCAAGCAACTGCGACTATAAAGCAACGGAAGGATATTCTCTAAAGAAGGAAATCGAATACTCCGCTCTACTATTTCAATTTGTGGATCCTCTGACAAGTACTTGTTACAGCGAAGACTCAAGTAGGTCATTGTTAAAAGCTTTCCCCCGGTACATGGTTTAGACGGATTTACCAAACTTGAAGTCAATATCCGTATAATTTGTGGCCCACTAGCCAGGGGCACCCAACGAGAATATAGTTCAAAACCACTTAAACATAGTATTATTAAACGTATTTTAGTTTTTAAACGCTAGATATAGGCATATTTTTATCCCCTAAAAATTTTTAATCTGTTCGGGTTTCCTAGCTGAAAGTCTAGTGATCCGAAAATGATAGAGATCAAAACTTACCTTTTCGAAAATTTCAGCCAGAAAAAAGGGTCCCGAAAATTCTAGGTGACCTTTCAAGGGTAAAAATCCGTCAAAAATTGGCAATCATACAATTTTTTAGATGTTCGAAAATCCTAGGAGAGGCAGGCAAGCAGGAAATTTTACAACAAATGTTCCGAAAATTCTAGGTCTCAAATCGTCTTCCGAACAGATATTTTCCGAAAATTGTCATTGGGTGCCCTTGATTAGCTTCCAGTATTATATAGGTACATGAGTGCAATGGTAAGAATTCCATATTTTCGTGAGTTGGAAAATGAAACGTATCTCTGTTAAACGAATGCAAATTTTCCTTCCATTACGGGAATACATACCACTTACATACCGATTTCGAGGACCGTAGTGTGAGGTTACGGACCGAGTTTTTTCCACAGAGATTTATGGCCCAAGCTCTTCGCACTTAGGCCATAAATCCAGGTGGAAAAAATAAGGTTCCGTAACTTCATAGTGCAACCCGAGAAAATGAGGTTCATAGAATATTTATTATATCTCTTGGGGAAAAAACTCAAAGAAACAGAACGGCCACTGATAGAAATAGCGTGTGAAATACGTGTAAACACGACATATGGTAAGGAAACCTCTATGGCCTCCAAAATCGTATCGTTAACTCACCCAAACTTTCATTTAGGTTTTGACTCTCTAATAGTGCCTTCTCTAAGTTGCATTTAAGAAGCATTTTGGAGAGCGAAGAAAGCTTTTTCCATTTAGCGGATACGGGCCGTACCGTGAAGTACGGTCCCCTAAATTGACCAATCAAAGCGAGCATGCTATTTGAGAGATACAATAAAATAAGTTATTAGCGGAGCTCTCGCGCGCGAAGCGCGCGCAGCGGAGCACCATGGGTAAGGAAATGTGGTAATCTACCCATCCGAGAAAATTTGGTAATCACGTGACCGTACGCCCGACCGTCCGTCCGCACCTCAGGCATACCAATGTAAAATAACTCAATCAACAGGTATGGCAACCCAAATGCAACTCGAGGTTATTTTGGCAGGAAATCGCATAACCACCCGCTTCTTGTAAAACAGAGGCAGCTAAAGAGTCAATAAAGACGAAACCGGAAAGCGGAAATTGTTTCTGTATCAGTGTTTTCTGAAGTATTAAGCTTAGATTAATTATCATGTCCACAAATTTGGAATATAGAGCAACAGAAAGACAGAGTCGTAGTCGTGCAAAACAACGGCAAAGAAATGTACAAAAAAATTGTTTCGCACGTGCAAAGTTGTTTTTTTGCTAATTAGACCTATTGTTGTTTTTGTCACCGTTCTCCGGCGTTGCCTTCGCCGCTTAGCATTACACGATTTCATATTTTGTTCGAACAAACTATAAATGTTATCGAGAGCTTCGCTTTTAGCCCTGGCTAAATCTATATATTAGTTCATTTATATGACACCTAGCTAGTAGATTCTTTTCAGAGTATACAAGAAGCAAAGTTAGCGGATATTAGCGGGTTGTTATGGGAAAGTAAAATGGCCGCTACCTATCAAACGGGTTTTGCGAATAGGCTCGGTTGTTTGTTTTGACTCTTAAAAACGATATATAAGGCAAATGCAATTTAACGTAAAAACAAACCGCAAGATGTCCTTCTTCACACAGACATATATAGAGCCACTTTTGCCCTGTTTGCAGCATGGATCACGCTGGTTTAGCTCAGCTGAAAGAGTATCGCATCATTATTTGCCAGGTTGTAGGTTCAATTGCCCTTTCAGCCTCTTCTTTTCTCCTCAAAAGTCTGACATGCTATTGCGCCTTCCTTTTCGGCCTGTTCTTTTAATTTTTCATTTTTTTAAATAGCAATTCCTTTAAGTTTTTCTTTTATTTTTACGATTGCTAAACCCGCTTCAAATAAAATCACTGATCTGTGCTTACGTATTATAATAGCTGTCTCGATAAAGAGGAGCAAAAATGAAGCTTGTTGCCATATGTCTTCTGCTTGCATCTTTTCACATACTTGGTAAGTGTCAAAAAAGGCTCAGAATAACAACTTAGTAGTTTGATTTACTTTGCGAGCACAAATTCGAGTATTTAGGGAAAAGTCCAGCGTATATGATTAGTAGCTGTCAAATGAATATTTTCGTCAGCGAATGTCGCATTAATTGTGCCCCCTTAGGAATGGCATGTGTACCATTTTAAGGAAAAAAGGTTGTTTCTCTGGTATGTAAAAGTGATGTCTTCATGATAGTAGGCCTAATTTGCAAGGAAACCGCTGCTTAGTCCATATCTTGTCCTCAAAGTCCTCTAGTCTGTCGAATGGTAACGGTGGAAAGTCTAGACTGAGCCGCAGACGAAACTAAATCCCGGTAAGTAACGTCTGCTAAGTAGCGCCGAAACCTTTGTTCTGGCCCCCCCAACGGCGTACCACGATTTGAGCATGCGCGATGATAATGCATTCTTCAGAAAACTGGGAATAGCCAATAAGATTGAAAGAAAATTTGAAACCCACTTCCGGTGATTCGTAGAGTTCGTTGGGGGCCCCAAACAATGGTTTCAACACTGCTTCGCAAACGTTACTAACCGGGGTTTAGTTTCCTCTGCGGCACAGGCTATTGAAAGTCTAGCCTATTTATCATTATACATTTGTATGAATTACATATGCCATTAAATCGAGCTCCTCTTTTGATTCTAATTTCTAATGTCTATGTTTCTTTTCAAACAGTTGATATAGTGGAAGGGCACTGTGGACGCTTTGTGGGCCAGAGTGACTGGTTTTCATGTTTTGTGAAAGAGCACGACGACTGCCCACACGGCTTTATCAAAATCCCAAAACCAACATCCGGTGCTGGTGATTATTGCGGTGGAAGTGAGGAAAAAGTTTGTTGCTTGATTGTTCCAAGGATACAGATTGAGGTAAAGACAATAGTTATGTTACGAAATGACAATTACACACTTATGATTCTGTGGTTTTCAATTGACTGTGGCAAAACCAAACCAAAGCAGGTGTTTTTTTAACATATGCGCAAAAAGGTCAATGGACCAATCTTAACTCAAAGTAGATAGACGCCGTCAGCAAAAAGGGCGGGAAAACGAGTGGGGTGGTCACGATTGGGTTTAGTTTTACTCTTAATTGGTTGATAAATCCGCGTTCGAGTAATGGTTGCTAAGCTGCACCCAATACCGGATCCAAAGAACAAGGTACAACCATTGTAATTACATCATTCAAAGTTATAGGGACACATTCAGTTGGTGCACATGCGCATTAGATACTATTTCATAGCTAATTTGCATATCACAGTGAGGCGATCCATACTGTGTTTAACCACATATAATAACAATGATATCATAGGATGATCAAAAGCATACTCAAAAAGAGGTATTTCGGTAATCGATTGAAAATCAAGCAAAACACTGCAAAGATTGAAGGAGATTTCTAGATGTGCTTTGATTTCAGGTTCGGATGAATTGTTTTCAAAGTGAGGGAGCTAGTGTCCGGGTCAGCGCGGTTGTAAAAGTGACTATATCCCTTTAAATACAATGGATCTGTGTCATAACAGATGGCCGCAGTCCAATGAACCAATCAGAACTCAAGGCAAGCACATTTTGGGAAACGCGCGGGAAAAAGCTTGACACAAAGTCATGATTGATCATCATTATTATTATTATCATTATCATTATCATTATCATTCATTATCATTATCATTATCGTTATCGTTGTCGTTATCGTTCTCGTTTTCGTTATCGTTATCGTTACCATTACCATTACAATTAACATTATTATTATCATTATCAATATCATTATCATTATTGCTATTATTGTTATAAATATTATTATTACTATTATTATTATTAATATTATTATTATTATTACAGTATCATTATTATTTTTATATTTTTCATTATTGTAATTATTACAAGGGAAATTAAAACAAATACAATTTTTCATTTCTCCTGGTTCAAGGTTAAAGACTCACCCTGTTTGGATGAGCCATGCAAAACGTCCAAATCCAAGAACAGAAAAACGAGGAAAATTGCACAGCATAGTATCCCAAGGGTTCTTTCTTCAATCTGGCGAAAATCGTGAACAAGCATCGGAGGATCTCCAACAAACAGTTACCCTCAAGTTCTCACTGATAAATTAATACGGAATAAAATAAACCAATAAAGTTGTTTGTCTGTCTGCATTGTTACCTTCTTGCGTGATATGGATATTTATGCATGGAATAATCCAGTGTACGACTTTTTGGCGAACCTGCGATCTGATCATGATTGGCTACTCAAGAACAGTGTATCGATCGATAGGAGGTTCTGAATTTACTACCCAAAATACTGGAAATGTCCAACACGCATACTAGAATATATCTTTTCAGGTTGATAGATTGCCGTTAGTTGATAGAAACCGGAAGTTTTCTGTCCAATTGTTGAATCAGCCACATCGAAACAACGCAACTCGATAGAAAAAGGTTCAATTTTTGTGAGCTAGGAAATCAGTGTATGACATGGGTAGCAGACAGTGTGAGATTGATAGTTGTATTCCCTGGGTGGAATCAAAGAACTGACGATGATGAAAATTAAAGGAACTCCGTTGACCCCAGGTAGAGAAAAAGTTCAAATTTATTAAGTCATTCCAAAATAAAAATTACTTACAATGAACACCGCCTGCAAATAGCGAGCTAATCTAGGAAGGCGGTGTTAAGGACATACAAACACGAATTACTAAAGGCGTTAAAAAAAAAGTCGATTTTGAATACATTATTTGTCAAAAGAGGAAAAAAGTGATAAAAAGTGAAGAAAAATATTATAATTTATGATTGAATTATAATTAAGATGCCTTTTTTATTTCAGAAATAAGAGTGCTATCTCTACCCTTGAATAATTAAGACAAGAATTGACCCAAATATGTTCCTCTTGACGAAAGGATAGCCAGAGTCACTAGCTAAATCTCCATATTTCCAGCTTACAAACGCTGCGTAAGAAACCAGGAGTGTGAAGCACCAGGGCCTGAAGCCGGCGGCAACCCGCGCAGTTTTTTGATTGCGTATAAGAGGCTATTTAAATGTTAAGTGACGTCTGGTAGCCACTGCAGTGGCTCGTTTCGCCACCCTTGAACTCGCGAAACAACAGAAAACATATCTCTACCCTTAAATTCTCGATACTGCAGACGAGAAAACCTCACCGAAAAGTTAAGCTGAGAGTTTGGTTACCGCTTTTCTAGCCTGTCGACTCGAGTACGAAGTTTAAGGGTGTCTTCCGGGGCGGTTTTCGTCCCGCGATGGCGTCACTGCATGAAACACGAAGACAAGAGCCCTTACACGTTTGCAAACAAAAGAATTGTACGTTAACCTAGAGTCTGAGGAACGGATCTCATTCTGAAAACGCAAACGTAATACACTGCTTTTCTTCTGCCGTTGACTTATCACTCTGCTGAATACTTCCGTTCACTGACGTTTATATGGTGTCAGTAGCGGGGAGGGCTCTAGATATTATCGACCTAAACCAGACAACACACCAAAATATCTGTTAATGGAACATTTTTGTCTAAGTAAGAAATGAATGTTGTATTTTAGCTGATTTTGTAAACTTCTCGCGTTAACAAATTCAAACACTCTTTAGCTATGCAATTTCACAATAATTAGCCTAGCAGATATCACCAGGCCTCACCTGGTTCAGGTAAATGTTTACTAAGGGCTTCCACGTGGTAAAGGGAAATTGCGGGAGGGTGATATCGGTAACACTTTTTTGTTGTGGCAGTGGGCGTCCTTTTTTTTGGATGAAATAAGGTCAAACGAAAGTTAGTTATGATTCCACGCAAAGAAGTCAGCATGAATGAACTGGATGAAGGAGACCTTTTTAACAGTTCCAAACGATCCCAAACTAAGACCTGTAGAAGAAGCTGAAAAGGTGGCATTTGAAAGTCTTACTAGACCTAAAACCAATGATGGCTAGTAGCATCCCGCTGCGATTTTGACGGTTGACCGCCCGCACCAAATCAACTGTATTTTAAAACTGTCTGTGAAGTAGTTTTAAGCTATTTAAACGATTTCAAAACTATTTTTACCACAATTTGAGGTATTTTTATTATATTTCACGACTAAAACCAAAATAGCGTTTAAACTACATTTTGGAAAGAAGAACCTAAAATCAAAGATTTAAAAAGTAGTTTATACAAGTAAAGTTCAAAATCAGGTTTTAATTATGATGTTTAAAGACTATTTTGAACATACTTCCTCGTCTACGACCTTAAACAGCTCATAAATAGCATAGTTAAAACATGTAGGTTAATTCGATCTTTCCCTGATTGCAGGTTCAAAATACTTTCAAATGTTTTATGTGCTGTTTTAATTGTATTTCAAAGCTTGCAACTGGATGACATTATATATTTTTATACGGTTTTTAGGCTGCTTTTAATGGTATTTTCTCTTTCAGTATGAAAACTACATTTAAAATTGCATGTAGGTAACAACTAATTTTCAAAGTGTTTTTAACCTGGTTTTAAAGGTGTTTTAACCTGCCTTTAATGGTGTTTTAACCTGTTTGAAGCAACATTAAAATGTATTTTAAAATGGTTTTGCTGAATTTGAAAAAATACTCGTATAATTTTAAAACAGTTTTAAATAGATTTTAACATGGTTTTAAGCAGGTTAAAACACCATTTAAAACATAATTTGGTAACTATTTTTAATATTATTTCTAAATACAATAAAAACAGTTTTTAACTATGTAAAAAAAACTATGTAAAAAATAGTGTTTGGTTTGGTACGGGCGGTTAAGCGTTGGTGCCTTATGGTTAGCCCTTTCAAAGGCATGCAATCGTAGTTATTAACTCCACCCGTACTTCTATTCACGAGGTTCAATGATTTGTCTCACTAAGGAAATGAAATTTTCAGCAACCTATCGATGAAAAATAACAGGTTACCAGGAAACCAATAAATAATTCATTACTTGTTACTTGGTGTAAAGGGCCTGTATTTTGAGCTTGCAAATCCGAGTAAAGTAGACGTCAATGATCTTAACCTTTGCCAGGTGTATTCCACCCTTTAGTTTTTACTTTGCATGCCCCGGCTGCTTTAAAGAATCGCAGAAAATTCTTCTTTATTGGCTGTATTGTTACACTCATCTCTGTCTCATTTGGCTAATTAAACTTCTGCACCCTTGATATCCTCTTAACCTTTTTATTAACCGATGCTTTTACCAAACATTCAATCCAGATTTGGTCATTGTAAATCGCTCGAGAATTCAGAGTTTCTTTCCCTAACATTATCCTAACAATTACATAGGTATTTAATCTGGCATCGAGAGATTCCTAAGGAACCATGCATTTTATTTACTTATAATGATAAACTTCCAAAGTACAGTTACATACTTTTACAGCATTTACGAAGAGTCAGTGGACAAAAGAAACAAATTTATACGGAAAGCAACAAAATTGTATTAGTGAAATTTGATACACCTGTGATATTGCAAAAGTGAAGCTCTCTTGCTTCAGAGAGGTGAAAAATAGTACCAAAATCATCCAACAGGTTGTTTACCTAGAAATCACAGTTTTACGCAGCATGGCATCACAGCGGGTTCACACTCAGGTGACGACTCAAACCTACTTTATCACATTGTTAATGATTTAAGAAAAAAGGTAAAAACACCAAGCGACTGCAACCATAAAGCAACGGAAGCATATTCTCTAAAGAAGCGAGAAGCTGTTGTCGCTAGATTGCGGTAGGTAGTTTTTCAAAGCTCTTAATTCCAGCAAAGTTCCCAAGCGATAAAATGTTTTTTTTAGGGACATTCAAATTAAAGGGAAGGGGATATATTTTGAGACAATAGAAATGTTTTCCCACTGATAATAGGTTTATAGGTTTGTTTGTAGATGCAGGGGATTTCACACTTTCTTTCACCCCAGCTAGAGAAAAAGTTCAAGTTTATTAAGTCATTCCAAAAAAAAAATTACTTACAATGAACACCGCCTGCAAAAAGCGAGCTAATCTAGGCTGGCGGTGTTAAGGACATACAAACACGAATTACTAAAGGCGTTAAAAAAAGTCGATTTTGAATAGAGCCCTTACACCTTTGCAAACAAAAGAATTGTACGTAAACCTAGAGTCTGAGGAACGGATCTCATTCTGAAAACGCAAACGTAATACACTGCTTTTCTTCTGCCGTTGACTTATCACTCTGCTGAATACTTCCGTTCACTGACGTTTATATGGTGTCAGTAGCGGAGAGGGCTCTAGATATTATCGACCTAAACCAGACAACGCACCAAAATATCTGTTAATGGAACATTTTTTTCTAAGTAAGAAATGAATGTTGTATTTTAGCTAATTTTGTAAACTTCTCGCGTTAACAAATTCAAACACTCTTTAGCTATGCAATTTTACAATAATTAGCCTAGCAGATATCACCAGGCCTCACCTGGTTCAGGTAAATGTTTACTAAGGGCTTCCGCGTGGTAAAGGGAAATTGCAGGAGGGTGATATCGGTAACACTTTTGTGTTCTGGCAGTGGGCGTCCTTTTTTTTGGATGAAATAAGGTCAAACGAAAGTTAGTTATGATTCCACGCAAAGAAGTCAGCATGAATGAACTGGATGAAGGAGACCTTTTTAACAGTTCCAAACGATCCCAAACTAAGACCTGTAGAAGAAGCTGAAAAGGTGGCATTTGAAAGTCTTACTAGACCTAAAACCAATGATGGCTAGTAGCATCCCGCTGCGATTTTGACGGTTGACCGCCCGCACCAAATCAACTGTATTTTAAAACTGTCTGTGAAGTAGTTTTAAGCTATTTAAACGATTTCAAAACTATTTTTTACCACAATTTGAGGTATTTTTATTATATTTCACGACTAAAACCAAAATAGCGTTTAAACTACATTTTGGAAAGAAGAACCTAAAATCAAAGATTTAAAAAGTAGTTTGTACAAGTAAAGTTCAAAATCAGGTTTTAATTATGATGTTTAAAGACTATTTTGAACATACTTCCTCGTCTACGACCTTAAACGGTTCATAAATAGCATAGTTAAAACATGTAGGTTAATTCGATCTTTCCCTGATTGCAGGTTCAAAATACTTTCAAATGTTTTTATGTGCTGTTTTAATTGTATTTCAAAGCTTGCAACTGGATGACATTATATATTTTTATACGGTTTTTAGGCTGCTTTTAATGGTATTTTCTCTTTCAGTATGAAAACTACATTTAAAATTGCATGTAGGTAACAACTAATTTTCAAAGTGTTTTTAACCTGGTTTTAAAGGTGTTTTAACCTGGTTTTAAAGGTGTTTTAACGTGCCTTTAAAGGTGTTTTAACCTGCTTTTAATGGTGTTTTAACCTGGTTTTAAAGGTGTTTTAACCTGCTTTTAATGGTGTTTTAACCTGGTTTTAAAGGTGTTTTAACCTGCTTTTAAAGGTGTTTTAACCTGCTTTTAAAGGTGTTTTAACCTGCTTTTAAAGGTGTTTTAACCTGCTTTTAAAGGTGTTTTAACCTGCTTTTAATGGTGTTTTAACGTGCTTTTGAAGGTGTTTTAACTTGCTTTTAAAAGGTGTTTTAACCTGCCTTTAATGGTGTTTTAACCTGTTTGAAGCAACATTAAAATGTATTTTAAAATGATTTTGCTGAATTTGAAAAAATGCTCGTATAATTTTAAAACAGTTTTAAATAGATTTTAACATGGTTTTAAGCAGGTTAAAACACCATTAAAAGCAGGTTAAACACCTTGAAAAGCAGGTTAAAACACCATTTAAAACATAATTTAGTAACTATTTTTAACTTCTAAATACAATAAAAACAGTTTTTAAAATATATTAAAACTATGTAAAAAATAGTGTTTGGTTTGGTACGGGCGGTTAAGCTTTGGTGCCTTATGGTTAGCCCTTTCAAAGGCATGCAATCGTAGTTATTAACTCCACCCGTACTTCTATTCACGAGGTTCAATGATTTGTCTCACTAAGGAAATGAAATTTTTAGCAACCTGTCGATGAAAAATAACATGTTACCAGGAAACTAATAAATAATTCATTACTTGTTACTTCTAATTAAACTTCTGCACCCTTGGTATCCTCTTAACCTTTTTATTAACCGATGCTTTTACCAAACATTCAATCCAGATTTGGTCATTGTAAATCGCTCGAGAATTCAGAGTTTCTTTCCCTAACATTATCCTAACAATTACATAGGTATTTAATCTGGCATCGAGAGATTCCTAAGGAACCATGCATTTTATTTACTTATAATGATAAACTTCCAAAGTACAGTTACATACTTTTACAGCATTTACGAAGAGTCAGTGGACAAAAGAAACAAATTTATACGGAAAGCAACAAAATTGTATTAGTGAAATTTGATACACCTGTGATATTGCAAAAGTGAAGCTCTCTTGCTTCAGAGAGGTGAAAAATAGTACCAAAATCATCCAACAGGTTGTTTACCTAGAAATCACAGTTTTACGCAGCATGGCATCACAGCGGGTTCACACTCAGGTGACGACTTAAACCTACTTTATCACATTGTTAATGATTTAAGAAAAAAGGTAAAAACACCAAGCGACTGCAACCATAAAGCAACGGAAGGATATTCTCTAAAGAAGCGAGAAGCTGTTGTCGCTAGATTGCGGTAGGTAGTTTTTCAAAGGTCTTAATTCCAGCAAAGTTCCCAAGCGATAAAATGTTTTTTTTAAGGGACATTCAAATTAAAGGGAAGGGGATATATTTTGAGACAATAGAAATGTTTTCCCACTGATAATAGGTTTATAGGTTTGTTTGTAGATGCAGGGGATTTTACACGTTCTTTCTTTCTTTACCCATCCTATTTCAAGGTTCTTTCATTTGTGAGATTTTGTTTTTATCGCAATTTTGTTTCTTTTTAAAACTAAATATGTGAGTCAATGATTGGAATATCTCAATTTAATTGTTTAAATGCTTCGATTTAAATAACAACTAAATCCTTAACTGGGACTAGGTGGAAATCGTGCGCTGTGTGAAAACAGCATTTAAGTCTTATTCCAAAAATCTTTTGACCTGACCTGAACAAAAAGCGATAGTAGCAGTAAACCTTTATTTAACTAGGGTAATCCCTTCAGAATACTTAAAAGTATATCTGTTATCAATAGGAGCCCTAAATTAAGACTAATAAAAACGTTCAAAATAAATAATAAGAAACTAAGTAACTATAAGTTAAAAATAGTACAGTATAACAATTAAAACTAATTCTTATTTACTAAATAATTATTATACACAACTGAGCCATTATAATAAAATCTTTTCTTGGCGGTCTAGTTCTTACTGCAGGTAAGTATATAAAATTGCTTCTTCTTGTTTCTCTTGAAATAACTTCCTTATTCAACTCAAAATAATTCTTTAAAAACTGTGGTACATTATTATTTAAACACCTCTTCACTAAACCTAAAATATGTGCGTTACGGCAATCTTCTAAACTCTGAAATTTAAGATAGTCGGTGGATGTTGTACTACATTTAGATTTAACTATAATTTTCGAGGCCCGCCTTTGCAAACATTCAAGACTTTCCATATCTGCTTTTCTGCAGCTGGACCAAACAACATCGCAATAATCAAAAATGGGCAAAATTAATGAATTATACATCTCGAAAGCTGCATGTATAGTTATATTCCTTCTGAGGCGCCCTAAGACACCAACTCTTTTACCAACCTTAGAAATACCATAACGAACATGGTCTTTTCACGTAAGACTATCGTCAAGAACGATGCCTAAATACTTAAAATCATAAACTCTATAAATTTCATAATCACCTATTTTGATAACAACTGTGTCAGTAGCTTTAGAAAGCCTAGCATCAGTTCCAAAAATTACAAATTCTGTTTTTCTTTTGTTGATAAAAAGAAAATTACTGAGAGTCCATTTATTCACTTCATCTAGTCCGGCATTCAAAGTTTCCTCCAATATTTTAATGTCCTTCTGGGCTGCAAAAACAACAGCATCATCAGCGTATAATAATATATTACATTTGCTGATAGCAGTAGGTACGTCGTTGATGAACAGCACAAACAACAATGGTCCAAGGATTGAACCTTGCGGCACACCAAAAGCAACATCACAAGGGTCTGACAGAGTACTTTGGACTGTCACCACTTGTCGTCTATCGGTTAGGAAATCCCTGAACCATCCAAGCTCTTTTCCAGTGACTCCATATCCCATCGTGAGTTTCTCCAGTAGCAAATCGATGAAAACTGCACCAGTTAGTAGACCCTGATCCATACTGCGCCTTATGCTGTCAGTAAATGATAAGACAACCAAATCAGTAGAGTGCGAGATCGAAAATAAGACCTTACTCGAGCAATTACCATATTATAACTGTAAAGTCCTGACTTCTGCCCACCCACAGTTTAATAGTTTAATTGATGATAATCGACCTTCTAGAAAATTGCTAGATTCTCTCAGTAGTCTCTACGACCTTAGTGTATTCCAGCTAAACTCTCTTGATAAACATATTGATCCTGATATAAATCTCACCTCAAACAAAATACGCTCAAAATATTATTCCCCACACAGCTTTGCGCAGTTTATTGACAGCAAACAGTTGCAATCAAAAATCTCCTTTTTACATACAAATATACGTAGCTTAAAGAAAAATTTTGAAGAATTTCAACATCATGTTTTAAGTGAAATGAATTTCCGTTTTACTATTATTGGTGTAACAGAAACTCGTATATGCGATCGTGAATGTAGTTTTAATTTTGTACCAGAATTACCAGGATACTGTTTTGAATCGGTCCCAACACCTTTATCTGCCGGTGGTGTTGGCCTGTTCATTGATCAAAATTGTAAATACCGCGTCCTCGAACGAGTCTCCAATTCTTGCTATCAAGCCCTATGGATTGAACTTCATCTGCCTAACAATAAGAAATCTGTATGTGGTGTTACTTATAGGCAACACAATAACGCTAATGAGTTTCTAGAATACTTGACAGATTTTCTTGAACGGCAATGCCGTCAAAAACAAAATATTTATCTCGTGGGAGACTTCAACATAGATCTGTTAAAATATGAAACTTGTAGTTACACACAAACCTTGCTCCAAACAATGCAAAGTTTTTCAATGTTCCCATTGGTTGATAAGCCGACTAGAGTCTATGGTAATTCAGCAACTTTAATTGACAATATTTTCATAAATAATCCTGAGAATAATATAGTCAGCGGCAATATCGTGTCCGATACAACAGATCACTTCTCTCAGATGTGCAAATTAACGTCGCACTGTAAACCATTCTTTCCAAACAACAAAACTAAGGTTCGTGACTACTCTACCTTCAATGCAAAGTCTTTCATTGACGACTTGCAGAATATTAATTGGAATAATATTTGCAAACATATCGATGTCAATCAATCGTTCTCCAGGTTTTACAAATGCGTCAACAAGACAATTAACAAACACGCTCCTTCAAGAAGTATATCCAATCGTAAACAAAAATTCCTTGCTAAACCATGGCTGACTGCGGGTTTAAGAAAATCAATCAGGGTAAAGAATAACCTCTTCTATACCTCAGACCGTGACAAATACAAATTTTACAGAAATAAAATCATTTATCTTACGAGATTAAGTAAAGCGAACTACTACCAAAGTTTCTTTGATCTCAACATATGTAATATGCGTCAAACTTGGAAAGGAATTAACGAGCTAATTGGAAACTGTAAAAAGAAAAACAAGCGCAACTCAACTAACTCTATTCGCTCAAACCCGAATGAGGTTCCAACTAGTGACCCGAAGGAAATAAGCAATATTCTTAACAAATATTTCGCCACTGTTGGGAGCAAACTGGCTTCTAAAATTCCTCAGACCATAAATACATTCCATGATTATTTAGATCCGCCACTTAATCGCACCTTCTTCTTTGATCCTATTATTCCGGAAGATATCAATTTAGAAATTTCAGTTTTGCAAGACAACAAGGCCCATGGTCTTTACTCATCTCCAGTTAGGCTGCTGAAATTGGCAAAAAGGGTCATATCCGTACCTCTAGCCACGATTTTTAATCAGTCTATTTGCTCAGGGATTTTTCCATCTAAACTAAAGTGTGCTAAGATTATCCCGATATTTAAGGACGAAGATGACACGCTGCCCGAAAACTACCGACCTATTTCTCTGCTGTCGATTTATAACAGGATTTTTGAAAAACTTATGTACTCCAGAGTTACCAAGTTTGTCAAAGATTGCAACATTCTCTATGATCAGCAATACGGTTTTCGCATTAAGCACAGTACTCAGCATGCAGTACTTGATATTGTTAACACAATTCTCCAAAACATGGACAACGGTAAATTTTCGTGCGGTGTTTTCATCGATCTCAAAAAGGCTTTTGATACTGTTAACCATGAAATTTTGTTAGCTAAACTTGAAAATTATGGTATTAGAGGTGTAATCAACTCCTGGTTCAGATCATACCTGACTGATCGGAAGCCAACTACGGAAGTTAATAATGTTGTGTCTGAGGCTGAAACGACCTTGTGCGGCGTGCCACAAGGCTCAGTCCTCGGACCACTCTTATTCCTACTGTACATCAATGATATTTACAAGTCCTCTTCGTTATTTGCCTTTTATCTATTTGCTGACGATACTAGTATAATACTTGCAAATAACAACCTAAAGGAACTCGAAACACTTGTTAATCGCGAGCTTGGCAACGTCAACGAATGGCTAAAGGCCAACAAACTGTCCTTGAACATAAAAAAATCAAATTTTGTAATCTTTCGTCCCCGGCAAAAGAATATGCCCTTCATACCTAGGATTAGAATTTTTGACTCCGTGACTAACACCTACGCAAACCTTGAAATGAAAGATTATGTAAAATATCTTGGCTTAATGATTGATTCAAATCTTTCATGGAAATACCACATCGAATCTATCTGTCACAAAATCAGCAAGTCGATAGGAATTATAGCTAAAATTCGACATTATGTCCCGCGTCGTGTTTTACTTTCAGTTTACAACTCATTAATTGTCCCTTACTTGACTTATGGTATTTGTGGTTGGGGAAATTGTGCCTTGACATTTCAAAGAAAGATCGTAACTCTACAAAAACGGGCCTTACGTCTCATTTACTTCAGTAAGTCTAAGGAAC
Source organism: Porites rus (assembly GCA_964035705.1). Taxonomy (NCBI): domain Eukaryota; kingdom Metazoa; phylum Cnidaria; class Anthozoa; order Scleractinia; family Poritidae; genus Porites; species Porites rus. The sequence goes on along the minus strand of OZ038004.1, from coordinate 13,571,144 downwards.
ACGCCGTACCCTTCTTTCTCAAATCAAATTGCCTTCCCCTGCCTAGCATATTTTTCAGAGATTGTAGCTATTTATTGTATGATATCAACAGACAGACAGCACCAGTTAGTATTCTCAATCAGTTCGTTAAAACAAGTCAGATTCATAACTACAGAACAAGATCTGTCTCTAGCGACTCGTTTTATGTTAAGTTCTCTAGAACCGATGAAATGTATGCCTTTTTCACGAGAATCGGTGCCCAAATTTGGAACTCTATTCCGTATTCGATTAAAATACTTAAACGTTCGTCCTTTCGTAAAAAAATAAAGGAATTATTACTAAATTTTTTGCGGTCAGAAGATGATTATGTCGAAGTCTCCCGTCTTATTACGTTATTTAATACTTTAGGTTAGCCTCTCTTCGTAATCGTTATGTACATGCCTTGTTTTATGTTAGTTTAAATTCTATTTACTGTATTGTAGTGTCTTCACTGTTATTTAGTCCATCTATATATAAATCTTGTTTTGTAAATTGTGTTCAGCTCCCCCCGCCTCGATTAGTTCATAAGCTATTTGCGGGTGGGAAAGTAATGTAATTAGTTATTTTCCAATTTTCAATAAAATTTGTTGTTTTGTTTTGTTTTTTGTTTTGTTTTAGTAGAGTGGCCCTTGCGGAAGCCACATTGGTAGGGACTCAATAACTTTTCTCTAGCCAGAAAATCATATAACTACGTGTGAACTACTCTTTCCAGAACCTTGGATATGGTCGGTAGTACAGATATCGGTCGATAATATCCATGTCATTTGATTTGCCATTCTTGAACAAAGGATTTAGACGTGCCCATTTCTATTCAGAGGGGACGTAACCATAAATCAAAGAAACATTAATAAGAGTAGTCAACGGTTTGGCAATTATTTCAGCTGAGTCCTTTAACAGACGTGCAGCTAACTGATCAAGTCCAACAGCTTTTTTGGTTTTGAGCTTCTTTAGTTGATCACGGATAAAATCGACATATACTTCCTCAAAACGGAAAGTGTACGATGGACCTGACATCAGAAATTTGAACGATCGTGCAGATGGTAGACATCGTCCAAAAACTTGAACGAGTCTGTCCACAGTTTTAGTGAAGAAATTATTAAAGCTGTTTGCAATTTCCTGGTCATCGTAAATTTGAGTTCCATTAACATCAATACTGGTAACACGCTTTGTTTTAAACAAAATTCCTGTATTCCACTTGTTGTATTTGTAACTTACAAAAGACATTATAAGCATTAAATTATTGCAGAATATAGAAGCACTATTTACAAACTAAATTAACTATTGAAGCTTACAAAGAAAGGAAAAAAAATAACGCAAAGTTGACCGCGACTCCTTTTAGAGGGCAATGATTAAGAGGAAAGAGCACAGTCATAAAGCCTGGAAGCTTTTAAAATCTTAGAAACCCAAATATTAAGCTTTAGATTGTTAGGTTATGTGAACACTTTACAACAATTCTGAAGCATCGCTTCTTGTTTTCATGAAAGCACATACATTTTCATGCGAATGAAGGTCATTCAGATAAAACGAAAGGCTCCCAGGAAAATACGCCATACAGTGCGTAACGCTATTTACCAATAACGACTACTGAAGGGCTTTTGGGGGTTTAAATTGACGACCCCTCCGATATTTTAAATTCTAAATGGCGAGGGGTAGGTTCTTCCTGTGTCATAGCTGATTCAACCTCCAGTTGCCTACCAAAGGTATCCTATCTGATCTGTCTTTTTGCAGGGCCTAAATTGGCAACAGACGTACGATGGCAGCATCCATAGGATGCTGGGTAGTCTTTCTCCTGTTTGGAGGAATTTGGAGCCTTTCAGCTTCTGCAGGTAAATGCCCCTACCAGCCGTTTCTCTAGGGTCACAATAGGGTTAACCGCTAAGCGTGAAAATGTGAAAAAAAGATAACCGTCGCTCTAGTTTTTTTTATAGGGCATTTTTTACAAGAATGTTATGGCTGAAATTGATCAAAATGTGTTGAAGAACATGCTAAGAACGCACTCACTCTAAGACTAACAGTCGAAGCATTCTTAGTTTTTAAGTACTATGTTATATATTTAAGGTTAACGTGCACGGCTCTTTAGAAGACCACTTTTTAGTGAAATGATCCCGTGGGTAAATAAAGTTATTGATTGATTGATTGGTTGATTGATTGACCACTAGTACGACAGATTGCTGTAGTTTTACTGAGATGAAAAGGCATTGCAACAATGAATTAATCGACTGACTGACTGACTGATTGATTGATTGACTGACTGACTGACTGACTGACTAACTGACTGATTGATTGATTGATTGATTGATTGACTGATTGATTGATTGATTGACTGATTAATTAATATTTGCCTTGCCAGAAGAAGACCCAGATCATATCTACAGTAGCGACCCGGTTCTTTTTTCTGCCAGTGAGTCGCCATCCGCCGGCAGCTCATGGTTGACATGTGGTAATAAAGAATGTAGCTTCTCAAAGCGACAAGTGTATGAAAACGCCTTCACTCACCGAAGAAAAGTGCTGTACATTTACGCCAAGGAGCGATCCTCAAAAAATAATCCCATTCGTTATGGAGACGAGGTTGCCCTCTTTTACAGGGAAAATGACCAAGGGTTTGGCTTGTGGCTGAGCTGTGAGTCAGACCGGAAGCAGTGTAGTTTAGGTACTTGTCCAGGGTTGCCACACCTTAAACACTGGATGTGGAATACGGAATCGTGCCCAGAAAATAAGTTCATTGTTGCTGGCAGTTACATCTCTGACTATCACGACAGCCTCGGAAGAAGCCGCCCTTTGAAAGTTGGAGACCAAGTTCACTTCATCAGGAACTATAGACGTTTGAACGGCACGCAATCCGTAAGCTTCAGCGACTCCTTCGCATCCGATTTGGGAGACATACAGATGTTGATCGGAGGTCCTTTTCAAAGTGATACTGGAAAACTCATCATACAAAAAGGTACAGAGAATAACATCTGAACGTTGATATTTAAATCCAACCCTTTTTAAGCCCTTTTAACCTCTTCCCAATCTCGATCTGGCTAAAGCAGGAATAGAATTAAAGTACCCTACTGTGAAATCAGATTATCGAATGCCCTAATCTAAGTAATGACACACGGAAAGGAATATTTGTTGTGTTACAATAGTCTGCTTACCAGCAACTGCTTTGATCGTGCTCTTAAAGACAGATCTCGTCCTATGTACATGTAAGGGGGTCCGAAATCCCGAATCCACTATTTTTTGGGCTTTGAAATACGCAATCCGGAATCCAGGTATTTTGGAGTCTAGAATCCGTTTACACCGAATTCTAAACGATTTTGGATTCCTTTACATGGGGAGAAACAACGCAGCTATTTTAAAAAGCCAGTCTCAGTTCAGTCAGCAAAGTCTCTTATACCAAAATATTTGGCCTTGTTTTAGCAATGATGGGGTTCGGACACATGGTTCACCTCCATCCTTTGGCTCTTTGCCTCGCTCATAACCAAATACTTTAGAATTGCTTGAAGTATTTTAAGCATCCAATTGACATGTACAATATTCACAGATATGGTTGAGAAATGCGGCGAAGTGAATTATGACGTTCGCTATAAAGTGTGTGACAGATGTGGTTCCAATCACTTTGTGCGTCCTAAGAAAGAGACCTGGAAATGTTGCGCTGATGAGAAGCCATACAACTCACAAAAATCTACTTGTTGCAAAGGTTTCCTGAGCGATTTGTCTGGTGCTCTTAGAGATGCGAAAGGGGCAAGATGTTGCGGCGTGAAAGGCTACTTTCCTGATTTACAAACTTGTTGCCTTGGTAAGGAACTAAGCCATCGATATTTTTCAATAGGGTTGGATAACGAGCTCAGAATCCCGGAATCCTTAAAAATTCATAGTGTTCGTGTCGACGATTATTTTCAGTGTTATACCTGATTCTACTATGTTTCGCTCAAAATTTAATCCCTGATCCCCAAAACGTTGAGAATTTCTCTCTGATCCCGCAAACGCTTTCCAATTCCTAGAGATTTCCTAAACCCTTACTTTAACTGCCAAAATGGATCGAAATGTAAAGCTTCTCCTCACAGTATTAATACATCGTTGAGCAAACAGATGGAGGAAATTTCGTACTTTAACAAAGTGAGGATTTTGAGTTGATCTGTCATCAAATTTTTTTGACTGCATTTTTCGAAAATGCTTGAGACTCACTATGAGACTTACTACTTAGAACTGGAGGAAGGTTAAAAAATTTATCTGCTCGTACCGCAGGGTTTGGGATCCCAGCTGTCGGTTTGTCAACCCCTAGGTTACCACATTGCATTTCAGGCCTTTGAACCCTGATAGCGTAAACTTTCTTACTTACCTGGTTTTTTGTTTTCTTAAGGTAAGATCCACTATCTTCCTGGACAAGACGCGGATGCTGATGACAGTACGGTCCAATGCTGCGGCGATAAACCCTTCTTGACGACGCAGGCCGTCTGCTGCAATGATGTTGTCACGTCGTTGCTGTCTGTTAAAAAGGCTGATATGCGACACTGCTGTGGTAATCAAGGCTTCAACGCCGAAGAGAGTTTCTGTTTGACATGCGGGAAAACAAAGACAGTCGTTCCACTTTCAGAAAAGGCCTTGTGGAGTTGCTGTCAAAACAAGAAGGTCTACAAACTTGAAGATTCAAAGTGTTGTGATTACGGCGTAGAGAAAGGAGATCAGTGTAAGTACAAGCATTATAATCCAAAAACCCTTGTTTTTCTTCGTAATTTTCGATCGACGTAACAACAAGGCTTCAACATCTATTTATAAAATATATGCAGCTCTAGTTAAAAACGTGATAAATTATTCTCTGGTAAGCCTGTTCGTGGCGTTCACTCAAGTACACTACGTTCCTGCGAACAGAGCAAGGGCATCCTTGCGTCTTTTGTTAGTGGCAGAACTGCTCTTGTAAGAAACGGTCATACATTATTTTCTGGGAAGCTTGTTCATCGCGCTTCCTCAAGTACACTACGTTCCTACAGACAAGCTAAGGTCACCGTTGTGTCTCTTATCAGAGGCAACGAATTAGAACAGTTGTGTTTTACCGTACACATACAACACAATCACAGAATATAAGGGAGGATACAAAGCGACGCATAAGTTAAACAAATAATGCGTCAAAATGGAGTTTACACTTAGATGTTTACACACACTCATAACTCATAAAGGGAAGGTAGTCAAAACGTTTCGCTTATTGATGGCTTGTCATGAGACGCTCAAATGAAGTATTCTTCAAATATTCACATGAAAGGTTATTTACTCCCTGACGCGCTCACTATAAAATCTGTAACTTTTTTTAAGCAAAAAAAGACTTTTCAGTTTTAATACAGGGTATCCATAAGTAGGGTTATTGTGTCATTTTAAAGGATCCCTTTAAAATGCTTGAAAAAGTAATTTAGACCTTATCAGTACCAGCTTTCTGCTCCTGGAAGCATTGTTTTAGAATTTAATCTTCCCTTGTAGGTAAGTGCGTATTTCATAACAACACTTTCCTGTCTGGAGAGCGTTTTGGAGACCCAACAGATCCCCCATCGACACCCTGCCGCAACTGTATATGCCAAGATGGCACCACCATTTGCGACACAGTTCTGCAATGCCCAGGCCTACTGCCACATGGCTGCACCTTCTACCCGGCTAATGGAGAATGCTGCCCCATTTTCGAATGTTTTGACAAGCAACGTAAGTAAGGAACATTAAAGGAATTGCAAAGTAATAACAACAGTGTATTTCCTCTTTATATTTGGGAAGGGATGTTACTGTTGGGCTTGCTCTTTGGCAGAAAGTGGACGCCATTTATAGTCAGGTTGGAAACACTATACAGTAACACTCCGAAGCACTGTTTTTCAAATACAAAAATAAGCCCAACCGGATTTCTCGGAGCCTTATCTGGTCCAAGTCTATCTTTTCTAGTGCTGTTGTTTTATTTGACCTATAGCTCTCTTAACATTGTCCACATGTGTATTGCTCGAGCTTCAAATGAGGAAATTCTCTTTTGTGCACTTTGATTTTGTTTGTTTTGTTTGTACTGCTCAGGTGACAATAATCACAAGCTTTTCATGAGGAGAAAGTCCCACGTTTCTGCCAACACAGTTTTTCCAGAACTGGACGCACTAACTATTTCGGTTTGGATGAGAACGGAGCAAACCAGTGCGGGCACCTTACTTTCGTACGCTACTGACATCCGAGCCAACGAGCTGGTGATCAGATCGCATCCTAATTTCAGGCTGACGTTCAAGGATTCTACCAGTGACGAGTTCAGTAAAACCCTAAATGACGGTCGTTGGCATTTTGTATGTATTCAGTGGGAATCATCGACTGGACAATGGTCTCTTTTCATAGATAATCCGAGTGAAGCGTCAGAAACGTTCTCCCTCGGCCAGGGCAATACACTGCAAAAAGAAGGCTACCTTGTTCTTGGCAGACAACAGGAGCCGAAAACAAATCTAATCGATGCAGAAGCGTTTGTAGGAGAGATTGCGTACTTCAATGTATGGACCTCGAAGATCACTAACATCAACGATGTGAAGACGAATTGTGATGGCTTTCATGGAGGGGATTTGGTTCATTGGTCCGTTGGGTCAACCGCTCCTGAGACCATTGATGCTCACCACAGTGCATCCATTATAAAAGCTGATGTCACGGGAATGTGTACAAGTTCGTGCTATGTTAGATTTGCAATATATTTAATAATAAAACCTTTATCCAAGACTGAATCTATAAAACTATTTGAATCGTTTCTTAGTGGAAACAAAATCACACTAACTTAAATATAAATCAGCTTAAATATATAATTAATTGAATAAATGTATAACTTAATAAATTAATTAATTAAATAAAAAAGTGGTAGATCGTGTTTCAACTTCGAAAACCCGGGCTTCGTTATTTGTTTTGACGCCACATTGGACGCACCGAGTGGGTGTGGAAACGAGGAGTACAAAACGCAAAGGGGGACCGCGAGAGAGACGTAAATAGAGGTGGCTGGTTAACAGAGCCGGCGGATTAACAGGGGCTGCACTAACAGCATTATTCGGACAGTATATACAGGACTTTCACAAAGTCCCGAAAATAAAGATTAAAGAGCTTAAAACGGTCACAATTTATCTTGTATTGTTTCGCAGGTCAAAATGCTGAGAACGCTGACGTTATTACACCAGGGAAAGAAGAGTTTATATGGGAGGCAGATGGATCTGAACTTGAATCCCTATCCGGGGAAACCTGCGCTCAAAGCACTGTGTTTTGTATACAAAGCACATATCATGCTTTCCGCCTTAAAGTTTGCCCATCCTCAACTGCTGGCTCCCTTGGAAACCTCCACGTCTACGTTGTGAAGGGAAGCAGCGACAGTAAACTACACTGGCCTTTTCAGAATTCTCTCTGGTTGTCTGTGATAGTAAGGAACGGAAATACAAAGATACATCGCCGTATTAAATACGACTCAGTTGAATGGAGGAAGTCAAAGAGGTGGTCTCTGGTGGCTGGTTCTTGTCCTTCTAGAGACGCTATTAGCGACGTTTCAGAACCACAGTTAAATCCTGAGAGTTGGGAGTGGACAGATTTCATTACCCGGGCAGACGCCACAAATAACTATGAAGATGGAAAGCTCCGAATCAAAGCTATTGTATACACAAAGGAGGAAAGTAAGTATATACAGGAAATTTCCACCTTGCTAGTGCGTTATTCATGGCGGAACACTCTTAAGCCTGTTAATTTTAATGTGAGACCCTTGGCACTGAGCTGACACAGGCTACAAGTTTAAAAATTAGCAGCGTTTCTCCGTTTTTTCCCTGCGTCAGAAAATGGACATGTTGCGCAATTCGAAATTTCCCACCAGTACCTGCTCGGTATTGTCTTTTCCTCATAGTTCGGCTTGCAAATGCATGACTGCTGTTTGGGGGTACTAGAAAGGTTGTCCAAATCGGTATATTTAATTTACCATATTTGACTTACCTACCACACCTCAAGAGAAGTTCAAATTGGCTGCAAGCACCATTAGACTTAAAATACCCTGCGAATGATATCCAGTTGTCTAATGGTGGTAAGAATAAAAGAAAAAAACTGTCAAGATTTTGCCTCGAGGAGTCCGTGGTCACACAAACTAAGTGAGAACGTCGTGGTGTGATTTAACTGGTAAATCGAGTCAACTCTTTGCAGGTAAGAAACCGTCCTTAAGTACGGTAAACGAATGGAAAAAGGCTGTAATTTCCAATAATTTATCGATCTGTGCTTTGTAACAAATTTTACTGAATATTGCTGGGCATTTTGCTCGGTTAATAAATTCTTTATTATATCGTTTTGTGATTATCGGCTGATTATTCTGTGGTGATAAAACATTGCTCTTCATTTCACTAGCCCTCAAGGACTGCCTGGAAATGCTAAGTAGCAGAAAAATGATAATAAGAAACAATAAAGGATTCAAGATAAGAGGTTTTGGTTGATCGGTGATGGCCATTGCGATGAAATGACTTTTGCAATTCAACGCTATTTAAGGTGTAGTGTGAATTATTTGGCTCCTCTCCTCTTAAAAACAACTATATGTTTGGGACAGAAAGTGTCTTTTGAGTAAAAACTAAGTCATCAAATCATTTTCCTAGCCATAAAACTTGGAGCTGCTACACAGAGAAATTTAGTTATATGGAAGGACTTTCCAGTGCCGCTACACTAGCTTTAGTGTTCTTGAAAAACCCCCTCCAACACACCATAACTTTGTAAAATACCATCGAAAATTACAACCTCGCCAGAGTCGAAGTTGTCTTGATTTTATACGTACCCTTAGTTTCAAGTTTCAAGTTTCAAGTTTATTAAGTCTTCCAAAAGATTATTTACAATGAACACCGCCTGCAAATAGCGAGCTAACCTAGGCAGGCGGTGTTAAGGAGATACAAACACGAATTACTAATTGAAGGCGTTAAAAAAATCGATTTTGAATACATTATTTGTCAAAAGAGGAAAAAAAGTGATAAAAAGTGAAGAAAAATATTATAATTTATGATTGAATTATAATTAAGATGCCTTTTTTATTTCAGAAATAAGAGTGCTAGTGTCAGCATAACTGTCCAGAGTTTCTAAAGTTACAAATAGTAATGCTTGAATTTTCTTTTTGAAGATGTGCTTTGATAGTTAGTTAATCTAATCTGCGTAGCAAGCGCTTAATAACGATCCATTGCTGTCTACATGTGTATCTCAGGTGGCTGGGTCTATTGGAATGGTCATTATTACAGTCAACGTAAACGAGATCAACTTAAGGAATCAACTTGGTACGGAGCGGAAGGCGATTGTATATCGCACGGTACCAGCGTTCATTTGGTATCCATCCATAACCAATTGGAAAACGACTTTGTGAGCTCACGCGCTTCTGGTGATCAGTGGATGGGATTAACCGATAACAATAACCAAGAAAAGTCCTTCAACTGGATAGATGGCTCAGCTTTTGGAGGATTTACTAATTGGGATACGAATGAACCCAGCCAAGCAACGGAGCATGGAGACTGTGGAGTACTCAAGGCCAATGGAAAATGGGCCGACGAACCGTGTGAAGTACAAGATACCACCAATGAGGTGACAGTTAGGGACGGTGCTGAAGTAGCAGCCCCAGAAAGAGAGTACACTTGCAAGACTTCAGGTAAGAGAATCCACCTTTGATACATTTATTTTACATAGGTTTCTTGGGATGGAACATGTGGAAGAAAGCTGTGAAATATAACTGAGTACACGTTTTTTTTATAAGAAGAAGGTCCGATTTTGCGGTTGAGGCTGGAACGAATGTGAAGGCTCCTATTTTTGAGCCTGAAATGCCCTTTAACTATGTTCTTACGTTACGCGCTATACAAGGAATTATTATGGATGTTCTTATTTTCTATGATATGAACATGACCAGGAAAAATGGAAGCATACAACTCTTTAAATGTATTGACTAATTTAGTTTAGTTTTCTTTTCTATAATGCTGTTGTTTTTTTCCCGGGTATTCCTCAAATTTAAATTGTTACAAGGCGATTTTAGCTAGATTGAAATAAATAAAAATGCGTTGTCTTTGTCTCTCAGGCTGGTACGTTTGAAGCATGTTTTTAACTTTTGGGTTTATTTTTAGCCTCACCGTTCATAAAACGAGAGTAATTAGTGGTGATCATTTATTACTATTGTGGATTACTGCTTGAAAAGCAAAGTCGGTTTTTGGCTTTACATGCACAGTAAATGAAAATTTGCAAACAGCTTGAGTAATACATAATTCCTTTTATCAATATCTCACTATAAATTGATGTTTTGGTACTCAAAACTCTTAGGATGTAGAAAAGAATGTAGAATGGAATTACCAGTCGGAATCTCGACATTAAAAAGGAAAACCTATAATGTCGACAATGATAGACAGTGCTTTTGTATAGCGCACTTTTCCATGCGGATGTGTTCAAAGGCGCTTTACATCTACGATATGATTACAACGAATGAGTAAGCCTAGGGTGGTCACACCAGGGTTCGTTACGTTCTCAGTGGTTCTTTTAGAATGGAGAAGAGAACCGCTATTTTCAGGTGGTTATCCGAGCTTTATGAAGGTTTAACCAGTTGTAGATGTATTATAGCAACAGAAGCACCTTCTGCTCAGTAATTATGTAAGACTGAGTGTTGGTCCGGCCTTGGGTTGAGCCCAAGACCTCCCGCATTGTATTCCAGTACCGTAGCCACTTAGCAAACGGGTCGCGGACGATGAAAAAGTAAAATGTCGGAAACTACATATAGAAAAACTAAATTCTTGGAATCTCGTTGATGAAATAGTAGAGGCCTGTAAACGTTATGTTGAAAACTTAGATTCTTGATATATAGAAAAACTAAATTCTCGGAATCTCGCTGTTGAAATAGTAGAGGCCTGGAATCTCTACGTTGAAAACTTAGATTCTCGGAATATCAAATTTAAGAAACGTATTAAAACGTATCAGAATCGTCTCAATAAACGGACTAAGCAGCTCTGTTTTAACTGGGAAAAATATAAGCTGGGATGGAATTTAAAAAAAAAAACATTTTGTTTCATATCCTTTCTATGTTAATGCTTTTTGCATGGCGTACTTTTCCATGTGGATTATACCTCAGCAGTAAAACGTATCTTTTTTTCTGTTTTTAAGGGAGATATGTCGACTTCCAAACTCCACCAATCTTGGAGAAAAAGGTATGATATGTAATCTATTCGAGTTTGTAATTCCTGGCCTAGTGTAATCTGTGTTCCAGAGACTTTTTATACTCGTTTAGAGTATTAATAAAAGGGTCATCGTATCCGTTTATACAGAAATACACACCATTCTTAACGATTAAAAACGTTTTGGTTTGACAAGCGAAAGATAAAAATTACGGCCCATGATGCCGTACCTTTGAGTAGCAGTATCTTAACAGACTTGCTTCTGGTACTTCATAACTTAAGAATGGATTGGTGGTATTGCCTTAGACATGCCCTAGTTATTTCATTGATTGGAGCCCCGTTTGTTTTTACAGGTTCTACCTGAAAACGAAGCCGGCATCTTTTCAGTTGATGTCTCTCAAAATGCCAAAATAACCTTTTTTACCGGTCTTCATCAAACGGCGCCAAATATGAAGTTCACAACTGTAGCTGATAAAGTGAGGCACGGAGCAAGCTTTGAGTTTGGGACGTACGTACAGATGTCTCCAGAACAGTTAGGCGACCTGTACGAAGAGCCACCGAGTGGTGACAGCTCACCCGCTCGTCCTAAAAGTGATAAAAGTGGAGCAGCCGATCTCGATGGAGTAGTGGACAGGATCACTATAGATCATTACACTGATATGGACACAGTCGGTAATCCGGCGTTCTCAATCGAGTTTTGGGTGCGACCACGTAGGATGCCTCCCAAAGATCAATGGATGGCACTCTTTTCAAAATCGTCCAGTTCCTCCGGCTACATTAATTTAAACCTCAAGTCTGACGGTCAGTTACAGTTCACAATAGCCCCAACTGGTCAGGTGAATCCTTTGAGATTTGTTACAAGAATAAGTGGTGACAATTGTGAGAACTGCGAGAACTGCAAAATCAAATCCATGGAGTTTCAACATATTGCAGTAACAGGAAGAGCTGGGAGTACATTAAAACTTTATGTGGGAGGAGACGTTTGTTTTTCCACGAATGCAGCAAGTGATTGGGAAGGTGCCACTGGTTTACCTGCTTCAAGCGAAGGGACTTTGATTTTTGGTTCCCACACAAATCCACAAGATTCTAGCACGCCAGTTAAGTTCAACGGGCAACTTGCTTATATCCGTATCTTTGACAACGAGAGGACAGAGAGGGAAATAGAAAGCAATATGAATGATCCATCCTCGGAAAGCGGCGCTCCTGTAGGCTCCTGGCACCTCAGACTATCTCAAGAGATCAAGTTGATTTACTATGTCATATCAGACTCAACCGAAGTTTCCAGCCTTAAAGTATTACAAGACTTCACCCCGGCTTCCTCCAGTTTTCCAGTTGTGGCATATGAACGAAATGAAAAGATTTATTTGTTTCGCTTATCAGCTGAGAATGATGTCGTAGTAAATGTGTATCAGCTGAGTCAAGATCGAAGTAGTCTACAAGTTGCCACTCAGGGACACACAACTGTAAACACCGGCTCAAAGACAGCTCAAAAAGGCTGTTTCGCAGTCGCACGTGATGCCACAGGTGATCGCTGGATTGTTATTACTTGTCGAGAGGGAACGGAAAGGCCAGTTGAAGTCATTTTTAATTGGCAGGTTTTTAATACTAACCCTGATGGTAGTCTGGTATCAGCCCAGGGAGATGGAAAACAGGGCGCGCTTCGTGTGGCTGGAGTTGATGGCCTTGACACACGCCCCTCTGCTTTGATTTTCGATAATCACCTTCTTATTACTGCTGGTACCAACTATAAGGCCAGGACTCTTTTTCTTGATTTGAAACTAAACGGTGCAGGACTTCCGGAAGTGAGGCCAAGCCGTGTAGTCCCATACTCAATTGGTCCAAATATAATTCACGCCGGGATCAGCTATTACGCTTATCTTTACAAACCCTCAGGGTTTGGTGGAAGCACAGACTCGGAGCAAGTGTTTTTACGCCGGCTACCACCGCAGAGTCGTAGCATCTCCCCAAGGTATAGAGTCAGAGGGCAAAAGGTTGACCCTACGACACTTACAGCGCAAAGCTCTATTGGACCCGAAATGCCCGAAAACGATTGGTTCTGGTTCTTGTTCAGAATAAGTACGTTGGGTGGTGGAAATGTTATCCAGAGTGGTCAGAGAGTCTTGATTGAAACACCAGATAACCACCCCAATAACAAATTTAAATGGAACGTCGTAAGTTGCAATGGTAAAATCCTTCAAGCTGTTCGAAAGCGACATCTTTGGAAATTTTGGATATTTAAGACGGAGACTTGTGATCCTGAAAACATAAAAGTCCTCCACGGAGACATAGGACCGAATGACTGCATACTTCTCTGGCCCAAAAGTCTTCAATTTGGACCCAACTGCTTCTGCAAGAACATAATCGCGTTTCCCACACAGCAACAAATTGAAGGTGCAAGGCAGACCTTTGGTTCATGGTTCGGTCCTTGGCGTCTAATGTTGCCAATGGAGAATACTCCAATTCGTCCAATACCGAAACCAACAAGCTCGGAAGGAATCGGTTCGGCACCAAGAACTGTTTATGAAGGCAACAAATACGCCTTTCTTCATTATGGTAGTGAAGGAATAAATGTACCCTCCCATCGTGGAGTAAGAGCAGCCCTTCTTCGATTTGCCAGAACCACTATGGCTCCAGTTGTGGTATCGAAAACTGGAGCCACTCCACCCATCAAAGTAATATTTCGCGGTAACGGTGGACCCCTTCCTCTTGTTGGAGGGTTTCGGAAAGGCAGTGTAAACATTGAAGCAGCGTTCCAGAACGTGTATCGAGAGGGAAGTTTTGCTCAGAAACGAATGACTTCAGGATTGTTCTACAGTATCTCTTATGCACCACCGTCTGACGCCCAGTCAGACTCGCCTGGCCAGTTCACGGACCTAGCAAGGATTGCTGGACTTTATAGTTATGAATATCCTAATCCACCTCAGAACTTTGTCTGGTTACTTCCGCCACCTTTTAAGATAAACGGTATCTGCCAGGCAGTTTCGACACTTTTCGATTTCGATACCGATACCGTAACAAATACCGCACCCGATTCGGTTGATAAGTTGACTGAGGTCGCCGAAAAAGCAGTTGGTCCTGGGAGTTTTAGCGAGGGCCTTTTTAAACCCCTTCTCACGGTCCATATCGATATAACGCTACTCCACGTTATAGGTGAACGTGTTAATACCGCCATTTCCGATAAGATCAAGTCCTCTCTACCGCAACCACCAGGAAGTGATAGTGATACTGAGAGAGATCCTGACCCAAGATGGCAGACGGTTGGAGACGCGGAAGCCAGTTATTACATGTCCGACATGTCTGACTGGAAAGGCAAAGTTCTAAAACGAAAAATCAAGGACAAATTGCAGCAGTTGTTTAATTCAGAGTGGATGAAAGGAGAGATGGCTACATTAACATCACAGATAGCACCAGAGGTGATGCGTGATGCCTCCTTGAAGTATTCCAGTTATGGCGGAATTGCTGTTCTAATTGCCAACAGGCTCCGTGGACCGGACTTTTTGGAGCAATTACTTATTCAGGATCTACCAACTTTGAAGCTTGTGCTTCACTCATATCTACCGGTATTGGACGCTATACGACCGGACCTTGGACTAAGTGCAAGAAAGGATATTATCAGTTCACTAATAGCGAGAGCTGTGCTTAATCAGGTATGAAGTAACTAACACAGACCAAACTGTTCCCTAGGATTTGGAAAGGCATCGTGCCACTTTTGTTTCTGTACGATACGATAGTTACTCTTGCGTTGTCTACACGACCAGAAATAAAACAATACAGTTATTAGAATTAATATTTTCACTGTTATTTCAATAGCTAAGACAATATTCTATTCTATTCATAATGTTCTACTCTGTTATTCCTTTCATCCGCGACTGAACATCTCACGTGAGGTGCACAATTGAATTTATTTCGATGAATTCTCAATTATCATGGACTTTTGGTAGCCCTGGTCCATGACTAAAAACTCGAAAATCGCGTATCAGCTCTCAGCACTTACCAAAGTTTCATCTGCTTATTGGCCGACTTCGCAGCATGCTCCTACTTAAAACTCTTGTTAGCTATCACATTTTATTATACGCTAGTTATCAGTGTCGTTCTGGGGAATAAGCAAAAGACGAAAATTCTCAGCATGCAACAGGCAAAATGAAACCCGAGTTCTCTCGATTAGAATCCAACATATTCCGACTGTACTTTATCATCCAAAATAGAAGTCATGTTACATGTCTCTAACCTGCCTGGACACTCTACGAGTTTTCACTCTGTCAGGGCAACACAGAAAGCCGAAAGAGTTTACAACAAAGTTCATTTTTCAAATAGACACCCTCTATCTCCATGGTGTTAACGAACGCTTTTCATTCATCTAATTAACTTCCATTCATACGTTGCTATGGTTCACCAGTAGCACAACTCCGAATTTCCTGTATAAACCAGCCATAACTAATAATTCTGTAGATCTGAAGAGCAGCCTTGTTTTTTATAAGAAAGTCTTAGGTTATAGAAAATATGACATGTTTGCAGGGGAGCAATCTAAACCTGCCACACCTGTTAATGACTGTTACATTAAGAGACAGTAAATGATTAAAGGGCATGCGCACATTGGAACAGAGAACGATAAGACACGGTTTGATGCTACTCTGGTTTATCATGAATAATTGTAACTGAAAAGTTGCAATCCGAGGCCTATCGTTTGGACACTCCTGTGGCTTCATCGCGGGTATGAATGGAGGAAAAGACCCCAACGAATTCACATCTGAAAAAGACAATACACAGGAGTGTCTAAACTTCGTGTCATGTATTGTAGCTTTTCGGCAGTTACATTCGTTCATAATAACTCAGAGTAGCGTTAATTTGTCTCTGACTATAAGTTATTTTCTACCATACCCAATTTGATTGAAGAGCATGTCTACCACGCATCTTGCATTGCTTGTTTTAGCTTGCCGTTGTGTTTTTCCATAGCCCTGGAAACTGCTGAAGGCTTCAGATAATCAAGATCTTGCACTCAAACTGGCTTTCGAGACTCTTGTGGGAAACCTAGTACCAGACGAATTGCGCATCCAAATCCGGGACACAGTACTGTTGGTTTTTCGAACCTTGTTTAATCCTATGACCAGCACTCAGCTCGGCATACTTGAACGTGTGTTACAAGTGAAGAAACAGAATACACTTGGCGTCACTTCTCGGCGGGCACAGGAGTTCCAAGAGAAGTTTTTGGTTACGTTCAAGGAAAAACGTGCTGAAGTTATAGCAACTTTTTACCACCGTCTCACCGCCAGAGACGAGGAAGATGAGAGAAATACACCGGGTGACGATCTTGAAACACTGATTGAGCGACATTATGAAAACCGAGCAATAAAGACCAAACAGTTGCGCCTTTTAATGGATTTCCAAGACCATGTACTACAAAAACGCTTATACCCTCGGGAAGAAGGCAGACTGACGCCACGACCAGAGGGGTTTGTTGAGAGAAGGCTTGTGGAAAATCCACGCCTGTTTGCGAAAGTGTCATTTGCCTTTAACACCATTGGTGCCCTCGGTGCTCTTGGTAGTATCATACTAGAGATAAGTGACTCTGGTAGCGATCTTTACAGTCATAACCTCAATCAATCCATACCCGCCGGTATCGGTGTAGCAGCAACCTTTCTCGGTGCCATTGGATCATGGAAAAGCTCCATTGACTTCATAAGGAGTATAAGGGAGCAGATCACTCCTAATACCCCCAACAGCGCTGACGTTGAAGAGATACCCATGCAACAACTAAACAGGGCAGCAGATGACATTCCAGTTTTTGATAAACTGGCCGCCGCGGATTTCCGAGTAGATTTGGCGAGCACGGAGCGCTTTACTACGAGGCTCTCCAGATACTTTACCAGAGCTGCCACGTTTGAAACAAAGCTTTTTCTGGGCCTAGGAGTCGTTGCAGACTTTGCGTTCCTTGGCATAAGCCTTTATAACATTTACAAAGACAGTCAAGAAAAAACACTGGATGGGTGGAAGTTAGCAGACGATATTGGACTAGCGGTTTCATCTACTTTAGGGGCAGCAGTTGGTAAGTCAGTTTATAATAGCTACTTTTAAGGTGGTTTAATTAAAACTCGTCAAAACACAAAATTGAAGTACACTGAAAGGAAAACACAAAGCCAACAGATCACCTGTGTCACGCGCTACACGTTATCTGTCTATTATTATTTCTTTTCTCTACTTACCCAACTTTCAAATAGCTTTTCTGTGGAACGAGACCCAAAATTTGCTGTTAGTGATCAAGGAAGTATTCTCCTCAAACAATCCGTGGGCACTGGTATTCTGAACTTAAATTCGGGGTTAACGATATGACAGAATAGGCCACTGTAATTTGATGTTTCTTCGTAATGAATGATTTAGATGCTTTGGTACTCTTCCTACCAGGAGCCCATTCCTCCTGTCTCTACCTACGATCGCCTTCTGGCTAAAGAAAGCGTTTTAAGTTTCCATACCATCTCTGTTTTTAGCCTTGTTCTCATGAGCGAACGAACATTGCCCTATGAGGCAGTTTGGGAAGTAACGCTTTAGTCGTTTTTTATTGCTTTAGCTCCCGTAGGAGGACAACCGAATATAAGAGAAAATCCCATTGACCTTTGTTCGTCATAATGACTTCAAAGTAGATCGATATAAAGTGCCATATACAAAATATAGTGTTTGATAACGCACTGCTGTGGCCAAGTACATCTAGTCACATTCCATTGCTTCGAAGATGACAACTGACCTGCGAGAGCCATTCTTGTAAGCAGCTGCTCCATATAAAGTTACCATTATTCCTTCTCCTGGGTATCGACTTATGAGAGTATTAGCTGTAGCATTAGTACTAGCTGTAGTAACAACAACAACTAACTCCCTCCCTGAAAAATTAATAAGAACACTGTCTTTAAGAAAGGGTTGGCTCATTCCCTGGTAGATGCTTTTTTAATTCTTAGAGTTGTTCTTTGTGGTTTAGAATAAGTCTCCAACTATGACATGGCATCTGGCGTCTTTTGGAGGTACATTTTACCCCATTCCATGTAATCCTAATTACCTTCAAGAGTGACTTTCGTTTATGCGTTTGGGGTGCTGGGTTTTTTTTTTTTCGCGAGTCCTTTGCGGGTTCGACTTTGGGCCCCGCTTTGCAACTACGTGTCCGTATGGTCTCCGAAATGTGCGACCAATAACCCCGAGCCCGTTATTTCATCTTCTTTATAGATGGCTTCCTTTTTGGTTCCCGAGGGCTTTATTTTTGAATTCCTTTAGGTCACCAAATCTGCCGGATAGTTTCAAGTTTCTTGTGTCTTTGTGAACACCTAGGGTTTATTTTAAATCTGTATTGTATTAAATTATTATTTCTTTAAATGTACTTTATTGGCTTCATGCACTACTATTAATTACAAAAACTATTGCATATATCCCTTAACTTACTTTACATTGGTTTCAACAGTACTAACGTTAACATTTCTCTTAAGTGTAACTAACTAATGCTACGTATGGTTTTGCGCTTAAATTGCGAGGGGCATTTTTTCGTAGCTAATGACAAAAGCTTTCTATTCTGTACTTAAATAAAACTTTATTAACAATGCCAGAAAGGTAAATAGCTTGGTTATGCATCTTACTGGTGTATATGTAGTATTTCATGATTGTGTAATTAAATTTCTTTAATATTTCTTTTTCGTATGGGCCAGATATAATACCAAATAGTTTCTCTCTGGCGTCTGCAAGGAGACAAAACTGAAAGAATTCCAGTTTAAATTAATTCATAGGATTGCAGTTACAAAAAAAGAGCTTCATCGATATGTTATTAAAGCGGACGATGAATGTCTCTACTATGGTGAGAAATATTCAGTTGATCACACTTTTCTTAACTGTCGATTTGTAAAGATTTTCGTAAACGACGTAATTGACTGGTTTAACGCTGCCAACAACTCGAATTAAAATTATCTTTTTCAGGAATTCTTACTATAGCTGGGATGGAGACAGGGCCTGCAGGGATCTTTGTTCTACTGTTTGGACTCGCTTTCGTCATCAGTGACGCTGTCAGGGCTCGCAAGAGGGCTGAAGAAGCACTTCATCAAGCACGCTGTGACGCTTGGAGAGATTGGTGCAATTGGGGAAAAGCTATCTTTAATAGGGAAGATTTTAACTTTCTGTAAGTTGTGACTATACTGACTGTGATCATAGTCTGCGTAACTGAGGAGGACGGAGGGGAAACGTACCAATTTGTGCTGCGTTTTGATTTTACCATTTTGATCCTCCATAATTCAGCCACGTACTGCTATACAGAAAGTGCTACAATTCGCGATAGGATATTTGTACCACAGGGTAAATCGCCATACCTTAGCTTGCCTACAACCAGTTTATAGTGTACCCTGGTAACTGTGTTCATCCAACGTTCCAGTGATAATTTAATTTTAGCAAATCCGTCTAATGCTTTGGAGAGGGGAGGGGGGGGGAGCAGGCAGGTAGTGTGGTTAGCGCGTCGAACTTCCAAGCAGCAGGCCTTCGAACAAGTTATTGAGCCGTTTCTTGTTTCTTCACAAAACCAACTTATCTCCATTTTTCCTTTTCACCCAGGTGTATAAATTGGCAACGACTATACTAAGCTGGGGGGGGGGGGAACCCTGCGATAGGCTAGCATCCCATCTAGGGGGAGAATAACAACACATCTAAGGTTTTTCATGCTAAAGAAACCGGGATAAGCTCTGGCTGTGTGGACCTTATCGCTCGTGTGTGGCGTTACTTTTCACCCCTTAGTTTGTGGCGAATTTGTGGAACTGCTAATGTATAATGACATAAATCCCCTCATTGCCTTTTGTTGGATTTACAGTTTAGATCCGGACAGTGACCCTTGTACACCTTGTCCACTCAAAAGGCGTAACCTTATGCGCGGTCTCTGTCAGAGGGGTCATATCTCCATGGCTCAGTGGCTCGCTCTGGGAAAGCCAAAAAATTCAGACAAATATGTCAGAAGCCTTTTGTCTGATGTTCACACCACGAAACAGAAGAGTAAGTAAATGAGAGCTTTTCTTTAAGGACAGGACTCAACGCTAGGACGTTTAAGCTAACCTAGACCCTCCCCCCCCCTCCCCCACCAGCGTCCAAGGAAAAGGGGGGTGGTAAGGACTGAGAAGTGGATGGAACCACCCCCCGTGTGTTTTTGTTGTATTTTAATATTTTCGAGATATTTTACCGTCAATTGACAGCCTGTCGTGTAATCTACAAGTTGATAGAAAACGTTTGTCGGTTAGCATAATCAACACGCTGCTGAAGGACTGAGACATAATGCAACAATGCAGATTTAGTAAAAAATCAGTTTTGTCTTTAAATCGTATTTTGATGCGTTCTGCTGCCCATGTTTTTGACAAACTATTTTTTTTCACAACCTAAAATGTCAAACACGATTTAATTTCTCATGTTTGTGTTATAAATTAGATAAACTCTAGTTTTATAGTCTCTAAAACATGTTCTCGTGTAAAAGGCTTGACCATGCCTCACTTTGCGTTAAACATTTCAATAACCTTATGGCCGCCTTTCCTTCCATTCTTACCGAATATGACTAAGATGTAAATAAACAGCTACTATGAATTTCCAGGGATACGTTTTAATAATTTTTGAGAAATCGTTAAGAAACCTTATTGGGGGGAGGTCGGCCTATGAAAATCAAACATTGTCTAAATGATATACCTTGTGTAACATCTATCATTTTTAAAGTCTTACAAGCTCTGCAACGCGCTAAGTTGTATATAAATCAATTTCTTGCATCTGTTGCTGACATTATATATTAGTAATATGAGTTAAAGTCGTTAAATCCTGGTTATGTTCAAACTTAATTAATGGCACACATCGGTCTCCCGTTACGCGGTCGTCCAATTTTGTTATCACTTGCATGTTTGTTTACGGACCGAATCGGATCTTCAGTTAGTTCTATTACTGTTACAAACGTCACCTGCCTTTTTCCTGTCTTACAGCTTGCCCCGCCTGGCTGCGTCATTTATACAAACGTCGAGGTAAGTTCTGCGCATGTGCTGAAGAGCAATATAAGCGCAGGCAAATATTCTGTCACTTTGGTCTAAAACAGGAGCCCTAGATTTGACCTTTTCATAGTGCTTTGCACACTAAATGCGATATCAATACGGCCTCTTCTTATTCAAGATAAAGAATATTAATTAAGCAACGCGATTGGGGGTAGTCCATAACCAGAGATCTTAATGTGATATAAAGTAAATTTTCCACCAGTTTACTATCTATTTTAGAACGGCACTGTTAGATGTTTTGCGGGAAGAGACATGACAGCTTCGCGATCCTAACAAGTTTCTTGGAACCGTGAGTCAAGCCCTCACCCTGCGTTACGGTGCAACGATAGGGTCAGGACTTGATTGGTTCGCGCCGAACAGTTAAGCCACGTGCTTTTCTATGGACTGGAATATAACCAGTTTTACCAGCGCCTTTGTTTTGACTTAAGCTACTGGTGAGCATTACGAAATCGAACTTCAGAGCTTTAAATCTATCGCAGACTCCAGCAGTACGACACGTTTTTTATCAAATATGTATTTATATGTTGGTGCAGGATCAAGCAAAGGAAGAAAAAGGAAACACAATTTAGGCAGGAAACAGAGAAGCGATCTGTGAAGAGATAATTTGGACCCGGACCGTCTACCACAAAGAAACCAAGGAATCAACGATCGATACATGATTAGTAGTATATAATTAAAGACGAAAGTGCGGACTGAGAGGTTGTAAAGTTACATAAAGCAACATAGGAAGATAAAACATGGACCTTTGTGTAACAATAGAGGAAACCTACGAAACAAAACTATCGGTTAGGCTCTTAAGTAGAATATTGTACAAAAACAAGGCAAGGAAGAGAAAATAAAGTCAGTCACAAAACAGTGAGCTAAGCAAGGATATTGTTACAAGACAAGATTATTCGTGAGAAGAGAGAGATTCTCTACATCAAAAGGCTCTTTAAAGGGTAAACAGGATTGAGATGTGGGGTTCTTGGGTTAAAAGCTTTTAATGGCAAGTACTGGTTAAGCGATCATGATCTTGGAGTAAAGAGAGATGACTAATCAAAATGCTTTCAAACTTTCAAAGTGCGGAATTGAAGGGCCGCATTGTAAGTTACGGACCAAGGATTTTTCAATCGATGCAGTACGGCCCAAAAAAACGAAGTTTGCTTTTCAAGAAAAGAAATTCCAAAGAAGTGGAATAACCACTGATAGGAGAGGGTGAGTGGGTAATTCGTGACACGGCGTGTTGACGAGTGGTCAAAAACACTCGTTCAAGGAATAATATATAGTTAGCCAAGCCTAAAAGCGGAGCTCTGAGTAGAGTAGATGTTAAGCATAATTTATGCTGACTTAAGAAAATCTATTGAAGGAGTTGACTTTATAACCTAAAGTTGTTTCCGAGTCATTAGTGCGGCTTTATAGTGACGGCTAGCTGGGAGAAAATATAGTTTCTCCCTAGGCGTCTAAGCCAAACGACAGAGCCCATCAGGAAAATTTAGTCTTGAATCTCTATGCAAACGTTATCCGGGCCATTAAAGAGCTAACATTCAAAACAAATTGTGCTGATCAAACTTGTTATTCTTATTAATTGTCTTTTGCAGTGCTTAAATTGTACGCGTGATCAAGTCTGTTTTGACAGAAAAGTTTTCAAAACACCGCATTTTTGTATCGAAAACTGCTTATTCAAGCGATACAAATTCGCTAAATGATGTGTATTGCTTTTTCTAAAGTTCTGGCATCAACGAAATCTAGGTGGTAAACTTAACTTTTCCAATTTGACAGAGAGTAGGGATTCAGCGCGCAGTGCAAAATCTTGATGTAAGCAGCTTATTAACAAACCGAAAATGAGCTATAAACCTCATCTTTTCTCTAACTTTTAATTAAGTGGACCGTTGCTCTAAATAATTACTGACGAGTCTCAAAGTTCCCAGTACACCCGCCGATACTTAAAGGAGAAATAGAACTTTTTCTTCTCTCAGCAAGGAAACCAACAAACTGCAGCGCTGCTGGAAGTTTTTCATCCCAACACGGGCTTTCATTTCTCATCAAGTTAAATTATCTTCTCTCTTGATAGCAAGACTATCGAAGATTCCCGATACAAATTTATGCATCAATGTTTTCAAAATGAAACCCATAGTTTATTGTACAAGCAAAGATATGGAGAAGTCGAAACTTTTTACACTTCAGTGTAATGGGCAGATTTGATACCTTAACACGTAACAAACGACGACGGCTGGTCAAGGTCATGATAATGGAGGGGGGTGAATAGGCGAACGGATCGACGGATTTTGCAAATATTTTTGCCCGGATTTCGGACTCAAAGCGAGATTTTAACGGATTTCCGGATCCTGCAACTGCAGCGGAATGCGGATTCATCTATTTTTTGGTCCCGGATTTTGGACTCTGCTTGTAATACAAATATTTTTGTCCGGATTTCGGATTCAGGGTGAAAATTTAACGGCGGATTTGGTTAATAAATCATAGCGGATCGGCGGATTTGCATACCCCTATTCACCTCCCTCATAAAGAACACCAATTGTGAAAACCTGCGGCCATTTTTCTTCTCCCATGAAAGGAAAAACAGCCAACAAAGCTAAATGTCTATCATTAACTTAAGCCAAAGCTTAAGTTTCTTACCCCCATCGCTTTCTCTTTATAGCTAGCTCTACGATGCTTGATCATGACGCTGTAACCTGTTCCCACTCTTGTTCTATCTTTTCCTCGGTAGGTCGTCGCCTCTTTCTCTTGATGTCTCTTTCTCAGTGTTCCTTTGCTCCAGGTCATTCGTCGTGTCTTTCCTCACTCTACCTCTACTCCTTGGAAGCCCGTTGCTTAATCCTCATATCAAGCTTTGCGTTTAATTTTTGGTAGACAATGGCACTTTTATGGGCGTTTTTATTGTTAAGAGCTTTGAGGTTCTTTTGTTTCTAGAACAAACGTTTGAAAGAACCGACGCTTACCAAATTTCCGAGCGCGAGATTCCAAATCTTCGTTGACGACCAGATATTGGCAATATGACCCTTCTCGGGGTGGGGTAAGGGAAATGTCGCTCAGAACAACGACAGTTTTACCGGGAGTACGGAAGGGAAATTTGTGACATGACGCGCGGGCTGTCGAAGTTTCAATGTATTCCCTTCTTCACGCAAACCGGCGAATTTCAGCGTTCAGAAGCACGCTAAAAGGGTTAGGGTTTGTATTCTAAAATACAAATGAAAAAGAGCAAAACAACTACAAGCAAAACCCAGTCATCGGATAAGAAACTGAAAAGTAAACAGAAGTAATAAGCATTTTTTCTGGTTTGATGCTCGGCAATAGGCTACAATCAGCGACAAAATTGTTGAGACATTGTACTTAAATAGGGTGACTTCGGAGAACAAAAGTATCCGCACCCCTCCCCTGTCCCCTCCATTCAAAGTTGGGGTGTTTGTTGTTTTCTATAGGTAGCTAGAACAAGGGCCCAACATTGTACGGAGGGGGTAGGGGAGGAAAGCTATGTTTCCTCCTTTTGAAGTTCATAAAACGTAAAAAAGCCTACTTTTGGGCGAGGTGTCTCAACTCACTTTGTCGCCGATTGTCTGAATCGAAATCTACGCGCTGTTGTCCTATTAGCACCGGTTAGGAGACGGTAACTAGTTGATATTACTATATTCACCGGGTCGTTTTTCAGAAGATAGATAAGATACCCATATAATCCCTTTCCTGTGTTTTTTGAGGGAAAATTAGTTTTGACAATCTTTGTACTCGGTAGTGATGTCAAGTAATTACGCAGCATACCCACGTACCGAATGATTGATTTTCCTCTGGTAACTAAGTGTGATCGGTAGGAATCAATGGCTGATAATATATTGTATTTGAATATATCCCTAGTAAGTTCTTCGAAGTGTTTATTCGAAGTTTGGCTATTTGATAAGGGTGGGATGGACCATAAAATAGCCATGATTACTATGCGCAGGAGAATTTTCAGGAAAAATGTTCCAACTTCTAATGCACAGCAAAGCTGCATAGCATCGCTAAATCTGTGCAGCAAATTCGTTGCCCATATACCCATGAGGGTCTTTGAAGAAAGTACTTTACAGTAGAAACTATGTGGTCAGGAGGAGACTGGCCACGAGTAACCACAGGTAACCAATTTTGTGTTAAAAGATAATTAGATTATTTTGTTTTTTACTCATCGTGGTTACTCGTGGAAATTCCTCGTAAAGAGCAATTTTAGCCATTATAACTACTTTAATGCCTAGAAATCTATTAAGTTTTCTATCCTTTTCACTTTGTTCTTTATTTCGATGCATTTCGATAAAGGAGAGAATAACAAATCGTGCCCGACGCGCCACATCGCACGATGTCAAGGCAAGGTTAAGCGTGACACGAAATGTCACGCGCTGAAAATAACGAAATCGCCTTATTCTAATTGTTCTAAAATAGGTATGATGAAGTCAAACATAACAAATAAAAAGCCACCAGGGGTCTTACATCCCAGCATAAAATATGAATTCAATTAACTTTCTAAAGGACGTACGGCCACTTTTGAGATTCAGACAATCGGCGACAAAATTGTTGAGACATTGTACTTAAATAGGGTGACTTCGGAGAACAAAAGAATCCGCACCCCTCCCCTGTCCCCTCCATTCAAAGTTGAGGTGTTTGTTGTTTTCTGTAGGTAGCTAGAACAAGACCCCAACATTGTACGGAGGGGATGGGGGAGGAAAGCTATATTTCCTCCTTTTGAAGTTCATAAAACGTAAAAAAGCCTACTTTTGGGCGAAGTGTCTCAACTCACTTTGTCCCCGATTGTAGGTACTATTAAAGCCAAAGCCGCTGCGAGGAAAGTACCCTACCTGCAGCGAAGAACTACTGTATATAGTTACCGCCCCTATTAATTATGTTCGAAATATCAGTGAACTGTTAGGAGGATTAAACTGTCATTAAAAGCATGAGAAAACAAGAGCGGCTTTCGTGTTGTTTAAAAATACAATGGTTGCGATATTACCGCTGTTACTCCCCAAATTCGATTTTAAGCTGGAAGGATCTTTTTGCCAACATATAAATTGCAGATTACATATATATTTAATCTTAAAAATTGTAACAGGATTCTTGAGGAATTTAGTTACGAATCACTTTCACTGCAGTAGTTCCACTAGAGTAATTATAACTTGAACGCTTTCATGGTCGTTTTGCATTGTTTTCTCGTCTTCGTCTCTTAATCGTCAGCAAACCATTATTTAACAAAAACTTTATTTTCCATGTAGAAGCTCGCGCCGCCAACCTTTGTCAGATCTTGTGTGCAGCATGAATGAAGTTCTAATGAAGACCTTTCTTCAGCTTATTCTGCGAATTCCCTATAGAGAAAAATTACCGACCTATAAAATTTTTTAAGGGCAACTGAGCGTCTTTGAAATTCGCGCTTAGTTGGCTCCATTGTTTTCTTGTTATCATTGAGTACTAGTTATACTAATGGTAAATGGTTATAGAGACACGTGCACTTGACAACAATCATTTCGCTATTGTCACTTGACAAGAACCATTTCGCTCACGTAGTGAGAAGAGATCGTCGAGAAAGAAGTTTTCTACAAAATGTTTTCACTGTGGTGAGTTGCTAGGGCTTTTCTTCCCGTTCCTTCCAAAGCTAATGGGTTCCTGGTCATAGACAGAAGTAAAATGCATCGAATGTAACGAATCTTGGTTGATAAATTACCTATTTATTGGTGTTTATTTCATCCCATGTAAATGCTATTGTGACGTCATATATGATGTCCAAATTTGGAATCAAAAGAAAATTCAGAAAAGAAATAGTATAGACAAAACCCGCGTTATACAAATCCCCCCTTACAGCTAGGGCCTTAATGCGACAACTTTCTCTATCCTGAACAATCGCCCAACCGTCGTCCAAGAAGATGGCTATACAAAGACCCCGTATTCTCCAATACTTTTCTAAAGGCTTCAAAAACCTTTGTGAAAACATAAGGAGCAGAGGAAAGATCGAACGGGAGCATAGTGAAAACATAAAATACTTCACTAATGGAATCAGACGCCCGCCATGAAAACCCCAGAAAAGTTTGGTGCTCTTGCGCAATGTCGGTATGGTGATAACCGCTTTTTAAATCAAAGGAAAACATGTACGCGTCTTTCGCAAAATAAGCCATAGCAATTTTCCAGTCCTCGTACTTAACGCTTTGCTTAATTAATGACTTATTGACATGGCGCAAATCAAGAATTAACCTCTTTTTACCGCATGGCTGTATAGAAACTGACAAGGGATCTACAACAAAAGGCTGCTCATTAACCATACGCAACCGACCAGAGTTAACAAGTGCAGCACTACTATCCAAAGTCTCTCCAACAGAGTGGTTGGGGAGACTATGAAACCTTTAAAATTAAGGTGGTGGGTGGCTGGGTTATTTTGTTTGGGAAGAATTTGTTTTCCAGGCCCAATCTACTGTGATCGAACATGATTGCTATTTTAAGGTGTGCATATAATGCACCTCCACCTGACCTAAGCAACATTTTAACAGTATGAGTACTCAGTGTATCTCACTTGAACCTCCAGAGGTGATGTTGTGCAAGCATCCTCTGCTCTCTTGTGCTCTATAATTTGAGAGACAATGTTAAAGTGCGATTCAATTTTGATGTTACAAATATCAGGTCTTTAAAAGTCGCATAGAAATGGCAATTAAAACAAGATTCAGTATCAATATCATATTAAAAACGGCTATAATTTAAGTGAGTCTCTTGATATTGAAATAACTTTTGGGAAAATTCATTGTTGCGTTGTAATCACTGAATCCGTTAACGCTGAATATATATTTTTTGGCCTAAAATTTCTTTTGATGAGTTGATCACAAACTATAAAGAGTCGTAGGGGACACTGGCATGAAATAATTGTTTTTACTATAGAGATAGATGTTACATCAAATGCCGAAAATGGTAAATTCCACAATATGCTAATTGCACAACATTTTAGAAGGAGCAACCCAGAATGTGAGATGCACAGTTTAACTCACTGAAAGTAAAACAATATAATGTGATTTGAGGCCTTGTTAATAGACAGGGGCACGCAACGATTGTTTCCTCCTAAATGCATTGAAAAGTCTTTATAGACTATCCACAGTACTTTTAGATTTCTAGAAATGCATTCTAAGCGGTACTATAAAATTTGCATCTGTTCAGTCATGCTTGGGAAACTTGAGCCTTTTCGAGATCATGAGGGCTTCAGTGTTTTTTTTTCCCGAAAATCTTAGTTGCAGTTGCACGTTTTACGAAAGTGGAATTTTTCTTATTCCTCTCTCCATCAGAATTAGCCTAACATAGGGAGTAAAAAATGAAGAATCAGAAACTTTTTTTCTTCGAAAATTGTACCAGAATGGAACGTTCATCTTACAATTATTAGCCGTATTCAAGCGCTAGAACATTCTAGGCAATATTTGCTTCTCCGAACAGACATTTTACAGAAAACAGTCGTTGGCTACCCCTAATAGAGGCAACGATGAAAGTTGGCGACGTCTATTTACCAAGTCCAATATTTTCTCAATAGTTGAGGGACATAAACACCTTAGGCCAGGCCCCAGTTGTTGAAAAGCTGGATAGCGCTATACGGCGGATAAATCTCTATCCAGCGGACAAGTATTAGCGAAACTAATTGTAATTAATCCACTGAATAGAGATTTATCTGGTGGATAGCGCTATCCACCTTTTGAAAAACTGGCACCAGGTTTTTTTAATGTGGTGCATGTCCATATGTGACGAAAATTGACAATGTGGAATTCAAAGTCATCCATCTTATCATCAAAGTATTGTAAGTCTCCCAAAAAATTGCAAAAAAATTTACAATATTGTAAATATTGGAGCATATACCTTTTCTTTCACTGACATGTAGTAGGTATAGTTTATCACTGGCCCTCGCCCTCGATGGGTATCTTATCTTGTTTTTCATGGTGTATGAAGGTATGTTAAAATTGTCTGGGACTTCTCGTCCATCCTGGAAAACGAGAACTTGATCTTGTTATTTAAAATGGGCCGAAGCCTCAGCAACAATATTCTTTTTCGTCTCTCCAGTGACCATATATGTCCCACTTCCAGATTTAAGTCTATACCTCCGGCCCTTCTTGTCCCAATGAAGGACCGATACAGGAAATCCTTTGCTCTTAATGAAAAAAGAAACATAGCATCAATATCCTCATCTTCTTGAATCACCTGGTGTTCCGAATTAAGTGAGGTAATACTTAGAAAGTGCGTAGAAATGAATTTTGATCCTGCTCGGAAAGGAGGCTGTTGGAAGTGGGCACTTTACCCAAATGTTTCTCTGGATATTGCTTTAAGTATCACACAGTTGATGGGAGCATTTTTTTCTTAACCATACTTAAGATGCTTCACATGTTGACATATTTGACCAAAGAAATTTGACCAAGAAAGGAAAATGGTTTTAATAGGTAAAACATTCACTTCATATCTTGAATGAAAAGGAAGACCTGTTTCAAGAAATAAGATCAAGTTTTATGGTATGCGGCCTCTCGCTTTATGATCACTATTGAATTCCTGTTTTCATTGATTTTATAACTTTCCATTTGGATGCTTTCAAGGGCGCTTGAGTGAATAATTATTCTCCCAAAAAAATTTTTACTTTGATAAATTTAAGATCACTTTAAAATTATAAGCACTTAATGAACATTCCAGTGTCTCAGAAATGCCATGACGACATAGAGAATGCTATTTTACATAATCAACAAGGGTGCATACCCCTATTCAGATTCCAGTAGGTTGGAATCAGTGCAGGCTACATAATGACATCTGCAGTCAACGACATGCATTTCATTTTTTTTAGTTGCATTTGGATTGGGTTCAATTAAGTTTCAATACACGTGTGAAATACCTCCATGGAATTCCACGGAATTCCGTGGAGTTCCATTGAGTATCCATGGAGTTCCACGAAGTATCGATGGAGTTCCATGGAATTCCATGGAGTGTCCTTATATGGAAATACATAGAAATTCATTAATCAAGCAACTCATCAACTTGTTAGCCACATGTTCACGTCTAAACTTTTTATTGGACGGAAAAATTGAAAATATAAGAAAGCTTTTTAAAAGAAAAATAATGCGCAAGTTTAAATTACAGACGATGTAAAAGTATCTTGGACTTGTTCTTGTACAGCGGTCATGCTTAAAGTCCCAGCGTGTAAATAACAATTAGTCACCGAAGTGGAGGTGGCTAGTCACCGACACTGAGGTGAATAACTGTTTTAGTATATACTAATTGTTTTAGTATATACTAAAACAGTGAGATAATTGACCACAAAAATGATGATTTTTAACTCATTTACTGTTGCCTGCAACGATTACAAATTTGGCGCGCAATGACCGAACGACCGCGGTCGTCGCTTTTTCTTGCTGACATATAAAACTTTGGAGGCATTTGTTTAGCTCTTGCGGGGAAGTTTCCTCAAAAAGAGTTGTGAATTCTTCTTGTATTTAAAATCATTCTGTAAAAAAGTTTATAAAATTTAGTTTTCAGCTTATTTATGAACAAGTCAACTAAATAAAGTAACGCAAGACTTAAGCTTAACTTGCATTTGTAAACAAAAAACTTTTTCGCCGGTTTTAGTGATAAATTCAAGTAAAAACAAAACAAAACTTTACCTATTAAAACTTTCACCCCGAACTTCGTCACCTTCTTCGTGTATTTCGGGAACAGCTTGCTTAATTAGTTGTGAAGTTTCTTTGTTTGTTACAGCAGCAAACCGGGAAGGCATTTTGCTCGAAACTTACGCGAGTTTGGTTTCGCTCGCTCGGAGGAACTGGAGGTGAATCAGTGAATGGTGCAGGATATTCACTGATTGAGTAGCCAATCAGGGGGCGCGAAAAACACTATCCACTGTTTAAGTATATACTAAGAAATGTTATTTCATGATTCACACCATTTGTTTTGTTATTCAACAACCTTGAATAAAGCTTTATTCAACGTACAATTTTCCCTCTTGAGTATTCAACAAACTGAAAGTCTGGGGAGGGCTTGATGACGTAGCAGGGAAGAGCGGGGCTGATGAATTGAATTCACGACTATTAACTAGGAATTTCTCCGTATAAATCTCTTGTTTGAGGGATTTATGCAGATAAAGCCCTCAACTGAGGGATTTTATACAAACAAACCTAAAAGCAGAAAAAATAATGGAAATTAATTCTTTAAACAGTTCTCGTTGCAATTAATTGCAATTCAACTTTGGTATTTCTGACGACATAAAATTCCTCCTCTAGACCAATTTAAACCTCGACGACGAATTTGCTGAGCCAATAATTTAGTTAGCCCTTTTCAGTAATATTCAAATTCTCAGGATTGACTTGGGGAATTGTGTCACTGTCTCCAATGATTTGGATCAAAGCGTTGCATTCCTCCGCCCATTCAGATAAGACACGGAATGCCCACGATGCGCCACAAAACGTTTCTCAAAGCCTTGTCAAAATCTCACAATTTTGTAACTTTCATAGCCTGCGTAGCGTAGCGTTTTGGTTGGGCACGCTAAGTAATAAAGGCGGGCGAGGACAGAGAAACCGCGAGGAGATTGGGGCGAGGAAATTGGGGCTTCGCCGCTCGTGCGCCCGGCTCGACAAAACCGCTATGCTATGCAGGCTATAACTTTCATTGTTTTTTTTTTTAATTGATGAAGGTGTGAGCGTGCACGTGGCTAATGCTTTGTTCTCTTGAACAAAAGGTCTTAATTATTAAATCATGGTTTAGACAGGGACCGAAAATTCGGTTCAATTTCTATAATATTAAGAATTTATTAAGACAGACACTTGTGTTTTCCATTTTATAAAGATCTGTCAGGAACAATATCATGAGATAAGTTTGATGAATACCTTGAACGACGGTATTAATGCATATACATCCCGAGGGCCATAAAATATGGATTAATACAGGCATGTGATAAAACATGGACTGGACTGGATTGGTAAAACATGGATTAATAAAACATCGAGTGACAAAACATGGAGAGATATGGATTAATAAAAAAAATACAGTCAACACAAGTAAATGCATGACTTCTTGTTCTGCTCACTTTTCAGAAACAATAAACTAGTGATTGTAATGAACCAATGAGTCAACTTTTCAAATATAATTCTTATTCTATGATGCAGGTCACGTCCACTAACAACGCTCTCGTGAAACTGAAAACAACAACAACGACAAAAAGTAACGTAAAGTAACGTTATTCAGTGAGGGTGACACTTCACAATTTTAAGCGCTGGTATAAGATCCATGGCCGTCTGAGTGACCCAAACTGACTCGTGTTGAATTTTTAATTTCTTTCTTCACCATTGTTTTGTCGGCTTGTGAATACGCAGCGTTTTACTTTTTACCGACGTATTGCACGCGTTTTCGAAATGCCTCGGCATATCGACAATCCGGAAATTTTAGGCAAATGGTAAACGACACGTACCGTTCTTACCGACCGAAAATTCCCAAGCAAAATTTCCTAATTTTTTTTTTATAAATGGTAAACAACCTGTATCTCTCTCGCGCGCGCGTGCGATACTTCGCCGACACTGGTCAAAAGACAACATCAATTTTGACAGTTTCAATGATTAATGTAACTGTCTATTTTATACGAAATACTTTTGCTTTTGGCAAACAAAAGTTACCCTTTTGAGAAAAAGTAAGATAAAATATAACTGGCCCTATTTTATTTCATTGCCGACCGGAAATATTGCGCGACAGAAAGCAGAAGCTACTGTCATGTTTGCCGAAAGCAGGAGCTACTGTCATTTTTAAGCAGGAGCTAAGTCATGTTTGTCATATTCAGATCCTCTGAAACCTAGGGAAAAAAAACCTTCTCTTACTTGGTCATAAATCCTTTTTATATAACTCCATGTTTTATTAATCTTAGTTTTATCACTCCATGTTTTATTAATCCAGTCCATGTTACCCACCGGCCTTCCGAAAACAAATAGATCGTTTTCACTGTCACGCAACAAAAAAATAAATTGGAAACCGTCCAGTGGAAGAAGCCGAGAAAATGACATGTTACAAAAGACTAATATATAAACAATTTGTCCAAGTCTCAGGTCTTTGTGGCCCACAGTTTCTGAGTTATTTGCCGAAACGTTTCACGCACCCTTGTAGAGCTTTGTATGGAGACGCCATATTGGTGTACCGTTTTGGTCCACCAATATGGCCGCCGGAAATCAACAAAACATCTGGAGTTCACTTTTTCTATAAAAGCTCTTTCTTTTCACTCGAGAACCAGCCTACGTGCGCATAAACATATCTTGTAATACTTGAAATGGTTATACTGCTGAAAATCAAGAGGAGAGACTTTTTTCAACGAGACAGCATTCCTGTTTTGGTGTCACGCACTGTGAAAACTCGGAAGTTCGTATTGCTGTATTTTCGAAATGAAACATGCTACGGGAATGGAAACTTGAACAAAGATTTACTTTTTGTTTATCTTCAACCTAGTCTAAATAAGAATTCGTAAAACCTCGCTCTTTTGACTTAACAGTTTGATGACGTCACTGTGAAACCCATCTATTCTTCACATTGTTGCTACCGGTAATACTACTTAGTGCCGTTAAAAAAATAAACACAAACGGCAAACAAAAGGCGACCACCCGGGAATGGCTCTGAGCACGGTCGCGGCACACCCCTGGTAGAGAATTGCACAGTCTCGGCATTCAGTCATGGCAACCCCTTTGCTCTCAGCCCCGCACAACACGGATGGAATAATTGAGTCACCAGAAAACTTGAAAAGTTTTGGGGCAACACTGTCGAGTTGAGAGATTATCTAAGGTTTCTTTGTCATAGGTGTTAATATTAGAACTGCTGTCTAGGAGTGTACGAGGCACCGTTTGCACGCACGCACCGTTTGATCGGCAATATCAATATGCTGCTCACACAATTTCCTCATCAACTTTCGTCTGGGAAATCTGGTCAGTTCTAAGGGAACCTTGGAAGGTCAGACTCCACATCGAAGTGGAGACTTGATTCATCTTCATGAGATTCTATTTCCTTAGCCGCCATTCTAGCCCGGGGGGTACTTAAGAAATTTCTGGGTGGGGATGTGCCGCTGGGACACTGGAACCCTTAAACTATAACAGAGCTAGTTCAGCTGAATTTTGCTACCCTATACTAGAGTAAATTCCCCAAGTCCCCCCTATCCTAGAGTAGCTGTTTTCCAGAAACTACTGAGGTCACTAGCACAGTCTAGCCAAAACAAAACCTTATACCACAATCCTTAGTCTAGATAAATCTTCAACCAACTGATCAGTGTCCTGAAAAATGATACCCTATTCTAGACCCAAACGCTCTGATTTATATACCCTGTCCTAGAGTAAACTACTTGAAAACCATAGCCTTCACAGCGGCACATACCTAAATAGCCCACAAATGGCAGTACCACCCGAAAGCATTGCAGAACAGCCAAACCTAGTACTAAGGTAGTTCTAACTTTTAAGTCTGTAGATGAAATCCTTAAGTGTAACCATTCAAGTGAAAGCTACTGAGCAGTACTTTCCTGTGGTACTGTTTATTATGCTGTACAAGGTGGTTCTAACTATGAGGGGTGATCTTTGTCACAGAATGTCTGTGAAAAAACAACTGGACTTTCACTTATTCCAATCACGGCCATACCTGAATATACTTTCTTTGTGTTTCGTCGTTGAGAACATCTAATGAAATGATGAGTTAAAGAAACAGCCGTGATTTTCTCCTGTCTCGTATCATGCAGTTTGTATTCAAAATCTTAAACAAACTTCAAATTAACGTAATAATTCTGAAATTTTCTCAGGCGTTACACATTGTACATGTATGGTTGCATGTAGATTCGGTAGGCTTTAAAAAGCTATATATAGAAACAAAACAACTGTGTGTTTGCATCACATCATTATACAAAGGAAAAGGATACGAGCCACATTCTGTGAAAAGATCTTTTCTGTTCCCGTTCGGGCATGAATTCCCACCATTGTTACCCCAATGGCCACGGAGCATTTCCAATTGCCATCTGAAAATAAGAGTCATTTGCCTAAAAGTATTTAAAAAGAAGCAAAACATTTCAAAGAAACAGTACATACAATATGTGCTATTATTGATCAGAATACAAGGACCACGGATCTCTCTTAAATGTTTTATGAGTTCTTAGGTTCTTTTTAATGAGACATGATTGATAACAGCACAAATGTAACAAGTACCAAGTACTGAGTCTTCTTAAGGACCTCAAGCGAACATTTTTTTTGGGCCTGTTATGGGTTGCACAAACTTCCTTTAACAAATAAGACCACTAATTTCCCATTGGTACTTAAGATTTTGTACCCAAAGACATGAATATTTGAATGTTTCATACCTTGACATATTCTCTTTCCAACAAACTCATAATTATGGT
Source organism: Porites rus (assembly GCA_964035705.1). Classification (NCBI taxonomy): domain Eukaryota; kingdom Metazoa; phylum Cnidaria; class Anthozoa; order Scleractinia; family Poritidae; genus Porites; species Porites rus. The sequence continues at coordinate 13,535,646 of OZ038004.1, read as the reverse complement.
GGTGAGAAAGGCAAGAATGTCTCGAGGGGTTTTAAAAATGCCCGGGGGGGGGGGTACTTTAGGAATTTCTGGGTGGGGATGTGCTGCTGGGACCCTGGAACCCTTAACCTATACTAGAGCTACAATCTTGGACAAAATAAATGGAAAACCTAGACCCCCGCCCCCCCCTACCCTCCAAATCAAGGATGGGAAAATGGCGCGTCTTTGCTCTTCGCGGGCCTTCATCCTTGATTTGGGGGGGATGGGGGTTTACTGTTCCATTTTATTTTGTCCAAGATTGTCTGAAAGCCTCGACTGGCGTTACTCACAGCATCATGATAGCAATCATGACAAGAAATCTGCGTTCAAACGCTTCAAAGCTAAATGCTTTCAAAGCAAACCTGGTCATTTGTCAGTGAACTGATACAAAACAGAAGAATTGCGCTTATTTCATTTATATAAAATAAATAATTAATCCACTTATCATAAGTCTGTATGAAGTGTGGGATGCATTACTCATTGGGAGAGAGTTCTGCTGCGTGGAAGACGAAGACATACTTATGCCTGATTCATTGCAATAATTTTAATAAGCTTGAAGGCAGAGCCCCACAAAACATATATAGAAATTGCATCGGCTGGTAATTGCAGGAATAATTTTAGTAAGAAAAAAAATTAATTTGGCTACAAACGAGACTCGAACCTGCCCAAAAAACCTCAGGTACGCTACTTCTACTCGCCGATCTTGCACGCTAGACCTCTAGGCAATCCATGGAGAGGCTGTTGGACAAACCGACAAAAACGAAATGACTTTTTAGCGAGAAAATTCATTTATAATAAATGGAAAAAACAGGCAAAAAAGAAATGACTTTTTAGCGAGAAATACATTTATTAGTATTTAAATAAAATATACTATCAAATGGGAAAACGGGCAAAAAAGAAATGACTTTTTAGCGAGAAAATGCATTTATTAGTATTTAAATAAAATATACTAACAAATGGAAAAACGGACAAAAAAGAAATGACTTTTTATCGAGACTGCATTATTTTATTAGTATTCAAATAAAATATACTAACTAGGGGTACCCTCCGGCAAGTGCCAACGAGGCGAATTTGTTTATCTTCTGTGGAATGTGCCTATTCAAATCTTCGCGATATGTATATATATATATATTTTTTTCATAATTTTAGAGGTTTAAAATGGATTCCGCTATAGAAAAGGATGGCACCCAACTTCAAAACAACATAGCCTGAAGCTTTGTTGGTAAACCATGAGCAAGTTAGCACTTATGTTTCATGGAAAATTCCATTGTATCAAAACTATAAACGTTAGAAAGAAAAATATAGTTCAAATAAGACCTTCGACTGCTGAAATTGAAAATAATAATTAAATTTCGAGCAACAGCGTCATCGGGGATAAAAAAAATATATTTCGTGTAGTAATATACATAAGAAAAAATTGGTGTAAAGTAAACTGTGTGAAAAGCGCAAGAATGGGGCGGAATGTATCAGAGGTATAAAAATATGAACTTGAATAAAATACAAAGATCTAATGAGCGAGTGTCACAGGACAAAGATTCTCTTGAAAGGCATAATTATGATAGTCTTCAAAACAAAAGGTTCGCAAGTTCGTTGTATTCCTTACGGGAGTTTTGGGCTGTCTCAATGTAAATCGAGCTGCAAAAAAACATGCTGGTTGACAAAATCTAAAGAAATGAATAAATTCTAGAAAAAGATCCGCAAATACGTTGCATTCCTCACGGGAGGTGAAGTTTGGCTCAATGTAAATCGACCTGCGAAGAACGCGCTGGTTCTGATATAAGTTTTGAGAATATATCCCTATTGCCTTGATCAACTACCGCTTCAAATTCAATTCACAAACGAAAAGAGAACACGGAAAACCCTGGTTCTGAGTCGAGAAGCGAACACGCTGCCTCATTGTTAGAATAAAATGGAGCTGCAAAGAACAAGCTGGTTCTGACAAAAATTTGAGCGTAAAACCCTACTCCTTGATCAGCTGCTGTTTTAAACGCAATTTATAAAGCAGACCAGAGCACTAATAGCTCTTTCAAACGAGAAATCGTATTAAAGCTTGCTCACCTGTTAGGGCCTCTTGAACAGACAACGAACAGCTGCACCAGAGCTGCACACTGAATCACCCAATTTTCGGACCACACGTTGTTAATACAAGACCATGACGTCACTACCCAAATTTGGGGTCTTGCTTACACCCAAATATGGTCAAAAATGCAAATTTTAGAGGGTTACGCAGAATTTGAGAGGTTTTGCCTACATCGTACGGGATTATAAATCTGCCGCCGAGGCAACCTCGCTTCTTAGCTCGGTTGCCTCGTCGGCAATAAATGGAAAAACGGGCAAAAAAGAAATGACTTTTTAGCGAGAAAATGCATTTATAATGTATAATAATGAAAGGAAAAGGCATTTTAGACAGAATAGGAACGGACAAAACAGTTCGAAAGCAGGTGAGAAAGAACGCCACTCAGTTCTACTGTTATTTTGTCTCACTTAACAGGAGATACTTAGTGGAAGTTTCAATTGGTAATTTGTTTTTTCTGTGTGATTGTGAAACACCGGTTTTGGCACCACGTACCCTTACTTCCTCCTAAATATATAATATTTCTCCTCTGAGTCTCTATCTTTCGTGGGGTCGGCGCTATATTTAAGAACTGTATCGGTGCCTTTATAGATCATTGTTAGCGATATTTTATCTATATAGATTGGTTTTTTTCATTCTAGGAAATCGAACACGATTAATGTTGACAAACATAAGGATTAGCACGATTTACAACAGATTACCGACGGTTTTTATCGGTTTTTCACGATTTTGTCGTGGTACAGTAAAGTAAGAGACAGTGAGTCACTTTTATTGAGCTATTTTGAAAAAATAGCTCATATGTCAGTGGTGTGAGCGTATGTATCTTTCTGGCTTTGTGGCTTTGTATGTTGGGATGTTTGTTGCAAGAGCCAATAAGGTTGAAGGTACTATGAGTTGATGCTTAGGAACCAATGAGATCTTGCCATCTATTTAAACATGGCATTGGTAAAGGTCGAACAAGGGCACTTTGAGACCGCCATCTTGATCCTTCACAATTTTTTCGTCTTTTATTACGGGTACAGGTGTTTGGAAGCATTACATAAGATATCATCATGATTCAAACACTGTGATCAGTGATGCAGCTGTTTAAGGGTTCATATTTAAGTGTGGATGCGCTTCGAGGCATTTCTGACCTAATTCGGCTATGGTCAGTATGAGTTCTGTTTCACCTGCCACAACTGGGTAGAGTATAAAAGATCATATATTTTCAAATCTCTTCCAATGAAGCAATAATTGATATTTAGATATAGACTTTAATTCGAAAGTATGTGCCCTATAAAATGTGGTTTTAGAAGTTTAAAAGGTGGCTTATTTTTTTTTGAAAGCTGTATCGAGTATTGTTAATCCTGTAAACAAGCTTTAAAAATATTATTCTCTCGCTTACAAAGTTCAACCGACCTTTTTCGTTCTATTTAGTAAAGACGCGTAACTTAAGTAGAAACAGTAGCGTTAAGGAATAAAATTGGAAGAAGCTACAGTGTAGTTGACACAATAATTAGATACTGTTATATTGAGTGGAGTAACATGATATAAGTATGTGTAATCAAATGGTGACGAGTGAAATCAGGGAATAACTTCACGCGCGTTTTGTTCAAATCCTTATAATTTCCCGAGCCTTTAGGCGAGGGAAATTATTAAGATTTGGACAAAACGCGCGTGAAATTATTCCCTAATTTCACGAGTATACCATTTGATTACCAATTAATATCATGGGTGACGAATTACGTTAGCAATCGAGGATTTTTGACTTGTTTATCCTGGATCGTATCGATCGATCGTGAGCTCCACTCTCTCAAACGTTTAGAGCTAAAATTTGGCTTAAGTTTTCAAAATTTTTCCACAACACGCCTCTAAGAATCCTTCTTGATGTGTTCTTTCGTGTGTTCCGGTTTTCTAAAGCGTCTTTTTATGCCCCGACATCTTCATTCATGACATTTCAAAACTTCCTCGCCATCTTGAAACGGAGACGTACGGCAGGTTGCCATGGCAATTTGGTAATTTCACATGTGAAATTACAAATTAACGCTGAAATTTCGCGCCAAAATTAAGGAGTAATTCGTCACCTATGATATTAGTAGAAATATATTTCGTCAGTTTGATAATTTTCTTGCAAGTTAGTAAATGTTAGTCTATCAACCTTGACGTTGCGTGAAACAATTTAATTGCAGATGTTATAATGAAGCCGAGGTCATTTCTTAAAATCGTTTGAGAAAATTTTGTAATAAACAATTTGCCTCTTTTTTACGTACGAATTGTGAAAGGGCCAAAGACCAACGAACCACGAAAGGGGGCAAAGTCCAACACTTTCACGTGCCAGCTGTGTGACTGTACATCTCACGCAGATTTGCTTTTCACAATGATAAATAGTAACTTGGACGTATGAGGACCTGTTTCGTTTTGTAACCAATGCCTTAAAAAAGGCTCTTGTCTTTTGAGAAGCAATAGCTTTTAAAACATGAAGAAATAAGTTGTCGGAGTTAAAGGCTGTTTAACTGAGTAGAATCGCACAATCGCATCTACCACAATGATAAAAATCCTGGTATTTCGTAACTATTCAGTATTCGATGAGTCACATTTTGCCTTAAGAAACTCCGAGGAAACCTTAGAGTTTTCCTTCTAATCAACGTTTGGTGAGTAGAAATTTATTTCACTTTAACGATTTGTTTAACTTGCACCAGATGTAACAGGGAAAGACAGAGGAAAGTGAATATATAGCTTGAGGATCGACTCAGCTGAGCGTTTCGCGTTTTCATTTATGTACCGCAATACGCAATTTCGCACAAAAACCCAATCTACATTTAGGATGAAAGAGGTAGATTCATCACTCTTGGTAAGGTTACACCGAAGCATTAAAGTTACACTGAAGCATTCAAAATAGCTCATGCACGTTTAACGTGCCTATGTTTTCAATTGGCTGTCAATCGTGATTAACCGTTGAAAACCGCTGCAAACCATCTTAAATCACACAAAAACCTTTTGTAAACCGTCAGTGAAACGTCGACCGTGTCATTTTAACAAAGTTCGAGTGCGCTACACACAGTTTAAAAGTTTTAGTTAGTAAAGTTTTAACCTTTCATCGTTGTTGGTATTTCAGCGAGGTATAAAAAGTCCACAGTCTAGTGACTCCTGAGAAATAACATTACTGGTCCTTTTTACCCTGTTACAGAACTCTTTATATGATTTGCGAGTAATGCCATGTTCAAGAGCGCCTTTTTCTAACGTCCCAGACACGATGTGCAAAAATGTTCTCTTAGGGTATAGTAAGTATGGACGTCCTCGGAGACACTTGTGACTGCGGGTCACAGACCAGTGTTTTCAACCGATAAATGTGTGAAAGATGACTCTCTAATTAACAGTGACCACTATTTCGTGACTTAGACACCTTCGAGACAATCTTGGGCAAAATAAATGGAAAACCTAGACTCCCACCTCCCCCCCCCCCCCCCTCCAAATCAAGGATGGGAAAATGGCGCGTTTTTGCCCTTCGCGCGCCTTCATCCTTGATTTGGAGGGATGAGGGTTTGCTGTTCCATTTTATTTTGTCCAAGATTGTAGTTCAGCTAAGTTTTGCTACCCTATACTAGAGTAAACTCCCTATCCTAGAGTAGCTGTTTCCCTAGTCTAGATAAAATCTTCAACCAACTGATCAGTTTCCTGAAAAATGTTCTGATTTATATACCCTATCCTAGAGTAAACTGCTTGAAAACCATACTCTTCACAGTGGCACATACCTAATTATACAGCCCATATATGGCAGTAACCCCCCCCCCCCCCCCCCCGGGCTAAAATGCCACCATGAGACTTTTTGTGAATTCTTTTTACTTATAATAAGCCCCTATTAGGAATGAAAGCATTAATGTCATTAACAACTAACTACAACAAGGCTAAGATCCCTGTTTGGAGGATGGAGGCCTAGAGTTGAATATCAAAAACCGTGTAACACAAATTGAAATTGGGTCTACCGGGAAAAAAACTGTGGCTAGTGATCAAGGCAAGGCTCGAACCTAAAATCATGGACAAATTTGCACTAGTTGCGCTTTTTTTAAACTACACATGCAAATCCCCTTTCCCATCTCACTTACAATGTAAAAAACCCATGCATCGAACATAATTGTCCTAACTTTTAACAAATAATATCGTTGCATAGGGTGTGGGAAGGAGACATGCAAGGCATTTGTAAAAAAATTAGCACTGCTTTAAGAAGGCATCCTGAAATTACAGGTAAGAATGAATACTACATGACTATCACAAGGACTTTTGTCCCTGATTGTTTGTGTGCTATGTACATGTACAATGTACCTATATAGCATTACAAACAGCAGGTTGAGGGAGAGAGATCTGCAAAACCTTAGTCAAAAACATAGCGCAGCTTTATAAGGGCATGCTGAAATTACACTCAGGTACTTGAAGGGGGGCAATATTGCATAACTGTCTCAACGACTTCTGTCCACTTTTGTAGCTTCTCCAGATCTGATAATAAGTACCCTTGTCTCTTGCCCCTACATCCTTTACGTTATAACTAGATCTCATGATCAAGAATTTTAAGATAGGATTCTGTCTGACATTGAGTGGCACCTGCCAGTCTTGCCTGTAAGAAAATAAAATGAAGATTATATTATATAGGAAGTACTCTGACAGAGTAGCTAAAACCCAGTGGGGCAGTCAAAGCTTTTCACTATAAATTACTATTATCAGCACAAAACACATAGACAGGTTAAAATTTTTTTTAACCTACAATTGGTGACAAAATTAGTTGAGACACTTAGTTGAGGCACTAAAGGGACTTTCTGATGTTTTACTGACCACCCTTCCCCCCCAAAAAACCTAAGTGGACAACAAAAGTATTGGTGATTATTTCTTTACTGCCCCATCTCAGATTGGGCAGTAAAGAAATAATGACCAATACTTTTATTGTCCACTTAAGTTTTTATTGGTTCTTTTCAACTGACCCATTTGCAGAATTCTCCGAAGAGAAAGTTTTCTTTAAAGCCATTTTTAAAACAAACTTTCGATGAACAGTTTAAATTCTGCTCTGGCACATCTTCACATTTTGTTATTATTTACTGTTTTATTATAAAACAAACTTAATACATGCTCAAAATAATAAAAATTTAACAAGCCCCCAGCCTCGAACAAGCACTCACTCTTAAGGCCCAAAAGTTTAATACCCCCAGGGAACCTAATCAAATAAATACAGCAGCCATGTTAACACTGAACCTCTTGTTTCTTCTTGTATTCCTCTGCTTGTTTTGCTGCTAGGTCACCTCTTCTAAAGTACTTCTTATTCTAAAAATAAATACAGAAAAAACGCTGTTTAGACTGTACTTGTTACAAGTAAGTTAAACCAAGGAGCAGCATGTAGGTAACAGCAGTTCTCATATTAATACAATATTTTTAACCTTGTTTGATTCTGAGCTGTAGTATTATTATTAATAGGGGACAAAGGGAATCCTGATTTAACCTGAAAATGGATTTTACCTAAGTATGTTGTAGTTTTTCATAAATATTAAAACTGGTTTAAATTTATTTTCCTTTGTTTCAAACTCATTATCATACATAACCATACCCAACAACAAAGGGAAATAAAATTTAAACCAAGGCTAAAATTAAACCACAACATCTACAACAGATACTGCTTACAATATCTATATTTTATACAATAACTAAGATAGTACCTGCACTCTGATTGGCCGAGAGGTGTGTTTGCATGAGAGTATGTAAACAAGGTTGTGACATCAAAATGTTTTGCTTTTCGTTCACTAATCACATAAGCACCAATTTGAAATAGTTTTTGAGTTGACAACTCTACAAGTTTACTTTATTTACCCATTGCCTTGTCCGCTGAAAATTGGAAAATCTTTCCCAATATGCTGTGTCAATAATTTTCACTTTTAAAAGTTGACATTTCAAGTGCAAAAAATCCGTATTTTGGAAAGCATCTTTTTTGCAAAACAAGAACTGATTACACATGCAAGGCTTCATGTACAAGACTTCGCGAATGGTAAGAATTTCTTTTTTAATCAGTGCAATAACAAAGAGTTTTTTTTTTTTTTGCAGGGAAGTTAATTTATAAAAGCAATAGAAAACTTTTTCCTGTATTTGCATAGCCTGATATAAACACTCGAGGGGTTGGGAGAATTCTCAACGGTTATACAAACCCTTAACTTCGTTTCGGGTTTGCATAACTGTCTCGAATTCTCCCAACCCTCTCGTGTTTATATTAGGCTATGCAAAAACGGAAAAAGTTTTCTATTGCAGACTTTTACTACAAGAGTCTGAACTGTGACGTTTAATAATTTTGTCTGTATTATATAGTTGCATTTGTAACTCATTTTTCTTTGTTCAGTCCCACTAGTCTCTCTGAATTGGTGTTCTAGTTTAAACAAGGGAGCACTACTGATGAAGGTACCTTAAATAACTCAACGTCATGCTACATTAATTTTTATCTCCATAAGCCTTGCCTTATAGATGGTCGACACACGAATTTCAACAAAGCAATTTCATTCATTATGCAAGTAGCATTCGTCTTAATATATTTTCAGTTTGACACTCGAATTATTTTAAACAGTTAAGAGTGTCAAATTATTTCTGTTCAGCTTACAAACTGAAAACATAAGCTTAATTACGATTACATTGTAAGGTTAAATGCAAATGTTCATGCACCTCGAGTCATAATCATAAATCGATTGATGCTCACTTTGAACTACAACACCTTTCACTATCAAAATAACTGTTGGTCACAAACTTAATATACTCACCGATGTGACTTCATTTTGTTCGATCTGTTTACTTTTTCTGTTGATTTCTGCGAGAAGAAAATCCATCGACAACACGATACCTACCTTCAAAATACATTAGGAAAACTGTCGTGTAATTTGCAGGGAATGTCCTCTCACTGAATCTAACCCAGTTCCCGCGCGGTTCAAATTCAGTGGAATCTCTTATTCAGGGGAGCGAAGGGAGCCGCGACCAGCCACGACTCGAGGGGCGCGGGCGGAGGAAAGCTCTCCCCAGAGCGGATGTGATGTCCGCCATGGCTCTCCCTTTCTTCCCCAACCCCTCACACTCGCGACTCCTTTGGCGTGCTAGAGGTTTATAGGCTGGCATTTGTTAATCATTAACCAACAAATGAAATATACTTTAAATTCTGCCTCGAAATCTGCTGTACCAGGAGCCATATACCGGGTAGGAGACCGCAGGCGCGGCGTCCACGCGTGCTTCATCAGTGCATAATTTGGTTTTTCCACGCGGTTCCTTCGAAATACTTTATTATAGGAAATTAACGCTCCATGAAATTAAGGTATGGGAAATTAACGCGACTTAAATTAACGCGAATTTAATGGCAAACGACTTAAGAATAAAGAAAATTAACGCGAAAGAGGAGGTAGAATTTCATAATAAAGGAAATTAACGCGATAAACTTGGCCGAAATCAAAGACGAAGATATTGACATCTCTTCTGACAGCGACAACGATGAAGATGAACTCGAAATATTGTAAACCTTCGCCTTAGCTTTTGTGAAAGATGAAAAATAAAGGGTAAACGGAAAGAAAGAAAGCTTGTAGTTAATGTTTTTTAGGTGTCAACAATGTTTGGACAGGTTCCAAAATTGGGGTTAAAATACTGGAAGTTAAGAGCTAGCAAAATAACGCTGCACTTAATTAACGTCGCGGAAATTAACGCTCAATAAAATTAACGCGAATTTTAACGATTCGCGTTAATTTCATGGAGCGTTAATTTCCTATAATAAGATAGCCAAATGTGCTATTTTTAGAACAAACGGCGCCACCCTCAATTCACAAAGTCACAAACTCGCGCGGGAACCCCCAAATTTGTGCGGCTCTCGTGTGATCGTCTGGCAACTTTACTTGAGTGCTGTCTTAACTTTCCAAGTGCTTTATTTCTCGATATACAATGCATGCACAGTGGAAGAAGAAACCAATAAACACTACTAGAAATACGTTTATCGCAAAAACCTCGCGAAAGAAAAACAACCAAATGGGAAAACATGATTTAAAAAAAACACAAAAACAAGACAAAAAAAAATTAATAGAAAGAAAAAAAAACAGCTGAGCCGAGAGTAGAACCTGGACCATCTGCATTGAAGATCAGCTTCTGGACCACTGCGCCAGGTTGCCAAGGATCACGTTTGATATGTTGTGAAATCTGTCATAATATTAAGTGACTAGTAAATCCTTTTTATGGTCAGTCACGTTTTGAGTGCTTAGGTGTTCCCTGGACTGAGGTAAAACCCGGGTTTTGGGGACCCAGAAATAGTGGGTTAGTTTCCCTGAATAGAGCTGTCCCTTCAATAGGGGAAACAAATTCGAAAATGGGCCAGGGTGGGGTCGGATATTTTAGTCCCCTGGTAGGAAGGCACTGAAGAGAATCACAAACAGTTATTTGGTCTTTTTCACGAAAGTTGGAGTTCCAAATAAAATGCTCTTAATTAACCACTTTCAGTGGTTTAGAATCTTAGTAGGGCATACAAGAGCATACAGCCGTTCCAGTTTCGTCAGGCAACACCTCGGGTTTGCCAAAGAAAAGAACCGTTCATGGCTGCGTGGAGGACTAGACCGAGAAGAATAATCTGAAATTTCTTAGGGATTGAAGAAGATCTACTGGTTGAGAATTTATAACACAGAATATGTATGCATTTATTTTGAGAATTTCATATTAATAAATATATCTAAATTTTAATTTACCAGTAATCGGCTCCAGAATTTACTGAACAAATAAGAGTAACAGCTTGAGCTCATCACTCCCTAGTATGATAACTTGGGATCAGATATGAACGCATAAAAATAGATGGAGAAATAATAAATTAACGTTGGAATGAGTTTAAGATCGTATAACGATGTAAAAGTACTAGAATACGAGCAGTCCCAAATTTTTCTCAGCATCAGTCGGGAGCTGATGGGAAGGGTCGGAGATGTGAGAGAGATACTGTATGGTACAACACTCCTCACCGGGAGAGATTTTCACTGGCTTTCGCGCTCGTGAACATCACTCTTAATATTGTTCGTGAGAAAAATACGGGAGCATTTGTTGCCTGGAAAAATAACACTTATCTAGTTGTGTAAATTCAGGGGCACCCAACGGCAATTTTCGGAAAATACTATAATCTAAACTATGACTTTTCCTCTAATTCATTGAGTGACTCAATAGTTAATAGGTATATCGGCATAATGAAAAATAAATGTCTCTTACTGGAATCAGACCCTTCAACAATCACAAAAACTCAGTTTTTATTGTACAATCAAAAACGACTATAGCCCCTCGCCGTACCTAGTTTTAACAAGAAAAAACCCTTCGAGAAAAGCATTAGTTAGATTTAGAATAAGTAGTCATCAACTTAGAATTGAAACAGGTAGATACGAAAACATTCCTCGCAATGAAAGGATATGTCACTTTTGTACAAGTAACAAAATCGAAGATGAAAATCATTTCTTACTAGATTGTAAGGCTTATTCTCAGATCAGAGACATATTTTTCTCCAAACTAGAAACTAAAATACCTGACTTCAAATCACTTTCACACGGTACTTTAATATCTCTTCTTATGAATTCCTCTGATTATTTAATTAACTGTCAATTAGTTTCATTTATCTCGCAATGCTTTGAATTAAGAACCAAATTAATATCAGTGAATGAATGAATGAGAACTGTGACGTTTTGTAATGTTTTGACGTACTAATTAGTTGAATTAGTACTTAAATTTAGACTAATAGCTTTTGCAATACTGTAATTCCTTTATGGTCATGCAAATAAAGCTTTTGGTGTTGTTATTGTTGTTATATCTGTTCGAAAGACGATTTGAGATCTAGAATTTTCGCAACATTTGTTGTAAAATTTCTTGCTTGCCTGCCTCTCTTTGTACTTTCGAACATCTCCAAAATGGTATAATTACCCATTTTTAACGGATTTTTATGCTAAAAAAGGCCACCTAGAATTTTCAGGAGCCTTTTCCTGCCTGAAATTTTCGAAAAGGTAAGTTTTGACCCCTATAATTTTCGGATCAGTAGACTTTCAGCTAGGAAATCCGAACAGATGAAAAGTTTTTAGGGGATAAAAATATGCCTATATCTACCTTTTAAATACTGAAATACGTTCAACAATGTTATGTTAAGTGGTTTTGAACTATATCCTCGTTGGGTGCCCCTGTAAATTGCGAGCGTCACTGAGTTTTCGATCTCGGTAAAAAAAATAAGCCCATGGGGAAATGTTACGTCAGAGCAGAGCCTTGTGCTTCCCTTCCGTACAGTTCGACTATACTAACGTGACAAGGGATCCATTTCAAACATACTCTTGTCAAAAATTACGGTCTTTCTCGTTGACGAAATCCACTCAAGAATTGTGATGCTCCACAATTACTAAGTATTAAATATTTCTCAATCTTTCTCAACTCAATCCTGTTATCCATGTACTGCGCTACATTAGCTTAAAGAGAGTTGCAGACTCTCTTGATCGGTAGTAGCATTGTGATCGGTGGTCTGTTTTAATATATCAGCAAGTTTTACCTTCGTCTCCTTGAGGGCTTTAAATAAAAGTTGGAGAGAAAATTATTCTGGCGATTCCCGGTCCGTGCTCCTATGTACTGGCAGACTTGCCAGTGGTAGTAGAAAATTAGCAGCAAACAAAAGATGACAAACAGCCAAGTTGAAACGGTGATGATAACTATGTTGTCTGTAAAGGATGATTTATCGATCTCTGCAACGGAAGTGAAGTTCCCGGCTGTTAATCTCATTGCTTGCAGCTGATATTTCCCTGACTTCCCTCCTAGAAATTGAGTCAGTCATTTGACGAAGATGTACGGTAGTTAGATTATTGGTCATGGAGCAGCACACCTACAAAAAAGAACAAACACAATGCTCTTTGTTTTAATAAGAGAGCGATCTGTGGGATGTTGTTATTGATATGTTTACAGGAAACCATTTAGCTAAGCACACAGGCTATACGTTTCGTCATAGGTCATTTCCCCTCTCCGCCCCAATCTCTCCTCATTAATTTTCATTAGTAAGACTAACCCATTCCCTAACCCATGAGATTCGACAGAACGACAGGCATTGAAGATGAGGAGAAAGGGTGGTCACTGTCAGAGTTTGTTACGTCACACAACAGCGAGAGGTGCTAGACTGTACTAAAATGTCTACCAATGAAAACGTTCGCGGTGTATCTACCGAGTTTTTGTCCCAGACGAAGTGGTTCATTCCAACCTCTTTCCCATTTTCTCAATGAAACGCCATGGGGACGAGGTTAGGCTCATTTAAGTGACTTTTTAACCCCAGAAGCGCCAGAGACCGATCAGATTGGCCCAGTCGTACCTACACTCCTAAATGTGCATCCAGAGGGGAGAAGGGGGGGGGGGGGTACTCAACAAGATTTTACACCGGGAGGCTTCGCAACGCGGACTAAGCCCTTGCCCTTTATATACCTTTTTTGACAGAAAAGGTCAGTACCCCTTTTGTATACCTTCAGTTGACAAATTGTACCCCTTTCACATAACAGTTTAGAACTTTGCATCCCTTTAAACTGCTGTAAATACACTATCTTTAAAATATTAATAAATCACACAACCAGATGTTTTCACCATTTTTTTTTTCACAACCGTAAAATGCATCTGTAAGCCCCTCTTTACAGACCAAAATGACAGATTTCTCCACCCTTTTATATACTTTAACTAGTGAAATCCCTACCCTTTCATATACCTGTAGCCTGAATCACTGCTGAATCGGGCAAAGCCTCCCCATATAGGCTATTAAAGGAATTACCCCCTCCCCTCCGCGCCCAGGTATATCTAACATCAGTTATCCAAAATCAAACATAATTGTCAGTGTCATTCTCCGCAGATGGTAATCTAAATGTACGTACAACCTGTGTTAAAAAGAACGATGGTTATATTTTGAGGTCAGTTTAAAATGGGCAAGTCCAGACTCATAGCATTCTTCAAATTATAATGATTTTAGTGTGTAACGTGTTTGTGTTACAAGAGCCCTGTTAGGGTAAAATTCGACAAGCGACATTGCCCTGAAACAGGGATGACATGGCGACAAACAACACAAAGATGAGTTGAAATTGCGACAGCGATAAGATAAATACCGAAGGGGACATAGCTTTCCTTTCAAAGCGTGAAACGACGGGTTTTGAAATTCAGGCTGCCTAGGAACATACGTACTACCCCCTGCTAAGAGGGCTTCTTATAAGCTTATAAGGTCGCTTGTCCTTGTCGCTTGTTAGAAAGCACTCATACCCCGGGCGGCATTTGCGACTAAAGTATAAATTATTGTACTTTGCAGAAGTCAAAGCCAATGAAACGGGTACTTACTGCATGCTTAATTAGTGAATACAACAGAATTTCCTTATGCGTTGAATTTTGTTGACCTTCGTTGAATAATGACGAGGCCGGAAATTTAATATGTGATATACAATACAACTGACCGATTTCGCTTGCATTTGTATGGTCATTTGATAGCATATCGAACTAATTATTAATAGCACACGTGCCTACAGGCAAGTCTGGTGACAGAAAAACCAAACCTTTCCTCACTGATTTCCGTTAGAAACCGCATATTATACGAAATCTCTAATGCATCACGTGCAACGCTTTGAGACGTGTTCAACGGCATATAGATCTCTGTTTCAGGGGAAGATGAGTTAAAACAGTTAATATTGCACTGTTCATTGGACTGGATAACAATTCACCTTTTGGGCTCTGAAGGAAAATGGCCCGGAGAATTCAAAGACTTACAGACATGTGATAGGACCTTGAAACTATGCCCTCTCGTGGTCCAACCAAAGGATCACTTGAGATAATCCTTGTAGGGATTCCTGAAATATACTATGATACTTTAAAAGCAGGTTTATTCAGTCAGAATATTCACGTGCTTAACGGCAGAGGTCAAGCTTTTTGTAAGTCTGGATATCCCATTTGATGATATTTTCGTCTGTGAATCATCCAATGATATGCGTTTCTTTCAGCATTTTCAGGAGCCCTTAACCCTGGCAATTTGCTCTGAGTTTTAAGTTGTCCCAAGTGTAAAGGTATAAATCCAAGACAGTCTCGGATTCTGGATTCCACGCTGGAAATTCCGGATTCCAGGTACTGGATTCACTTCGATTCCGGATTCTAATCGTTGGCGGGATTCTGGATTCCTGGAGCTGCATGCCGGATTCCACGATCAATTTCCAGATTCCAGAATCATGATCACCAAACATGTGGCATAGCAAAATTAATGGAAATAAGCCCAGTCGTGAGCTGTTTGTGACATCATGTATAAGAAGATAGACCAAACCAACAGATAATGATCTAGCTTATTCTCTCTTGACCAAACTGATTACTTTGCATGGGTTTCTTTAAAAACAGGAACAGGCCAGGAACACCCCCGGAACACTTCCGGAACACCCCCGTAACACCCACGTAACACCCTCAGGATACCCCGAAATACGCTGAAACACTTCCCGACGGGCCGAACCCTCCCGGAACACCCTTAATGACAAAATTAAGCAAAAATACAAAACAAAAAAACTCGCCTAAAATATCATCAATGAATCAATAAATATGTTTTATCTGTAACTAGAAAACAGAGATTGGGTCAGATTGACAATTCACGCTACTTATTGACTTTTAAGATTTTAGGAAAGTAGTCCGTTGCCTTTGTGATACGAATAGTTACTAACCTTTTTGTCTGAAATAGAGCTGCCAAGAGCCGCTAGTGAAGTCAAGAAAAAAAAAGAAACCAAAAATAAAATATTTGTTAAATGAATATCTTGCCGATTAAATGTCTACCATATTCAAGGAGTATCACGTATACAATTCACTTATTTTGATCCCTGTCTTGATTTCGTTTACTAGTTTGATCTTGTGTCTTTGATTAAAAGAAAAATTTTCTTGGTTTCAGTGTTTCATTTTGATTTTCCAGCTACTGCATGGAGAATTCTTTGTTCTGTAGGTGTTTCCCGGAAAGGGGCACACCCTTATCTTGCCTAGACGGGTCTTGGACTGTAATCCTTTAAAAGAATGTGAAAGTCTACATTTGTGGTACCAACAATTTTTTACCCCAAACTCCATGCCAGTTCCACGATTAATATTAGTTTGAAAAATTACTTAGTTCTGTATGCAGGACGAAACGAAACAGGGTCCTAATATATGGTCTCTTTTCTTAACTGAAGCAGGGTCTGGGTTTGATGGCCTCAGCGGCAAAACTTTACCCAAACTTTCCTCAAGTGTACCCCCCAGGTACGGTCCGTTATGTTTTTCTTGAGATTAGTGAGTCTTTGGTCTGGAGCGCGATGTCCTGTAGTTCCTCCGTTGGAATAAATACTTTTGTTTTAGCTTAACAGTCTATGCGACTGTTCTGATGGTTGTTGAGGCAGCTTTCACGGAAAACACCCTCTTTGTCTCGCGCGGCCATGATATATGTCTGAGTGTCCTGGCCTTGAGTATTGCTGACCACCCACTACTGAAGCTGTAACGTGGGTAGGTTCCAAAACTATCTCATTTTGAAAATCAAAAACACCAATTGAGAAATCAAGCGCGGTAAATTTTGGAAAATCAAGATGAAACACTAAAACAAAAAATGTTTTTCTTTTTAATCAAAAACAAAATATCAAAATCAAAGAAACGAGACAAGAATCAAAAGAAGTGAATTTCGTAAGGCCCCTGTCCACATGTATCCAGATATTTTAGGAATCCGCGAAATTTTCTTTCCGGAGTTGAAAAGTTTGCGCGTCCAAATGTATCCCTATTCAAATGGAATTTGCCACACTACATGTATTCACTCTCAGTTCGTCAGGTAATTTGTATTTAGCGATCTTCGTTTCATGGGAAAATTTACCGCCAATCTTCTTCAATAACTGCTTCACTGACAAAATTGTCCTAACAAGTACTAATTCACTTGTTTACGGCGTCCAATTCGTCTGTCCGACATACAGCTATTTCGAGAAAGGTTGTCGGAAAATGAGCACGCGACCCGTTCCGAAAAGTAATTGTGGGATACGATCATCACTGTTCCTAACACTAACGACTTTAGTTGTCGAACCAACTTTTGTTGCTTTCCTTTTAACAGTCGCAATCATATGTCCGTGGCCTCCGGCGTGCCATAATTTCAAATTTCTTTGAAGAACAGTGAACTCAAAACCACCCACAATACCTTTCGCGACGATCGCGTGCACTTTTCCAACAACCTTTCTCAAAATAGCTGTAGAAAGAAGCTTCAAAATCTATATGGGCCATTTCGGAGTTTCGTAGGGAACTGGGGCGAGTTTCAAATTTAAACTAATCGATAAACTGACACCACCATATAAAAGGTCATGTTGTGATTGGTTGTTTGACCAAGTTTGGTGCTCTAAGGTTGAACAGGGATCACGTAATGACTCTTCTCTTAAACAGGGGCGTAGACAGCCTGTAGGCCCGTAGGCCCGGGCTTACACTTTTTTTTTCGGTCCGCCTGACTTTTCACGATAGTTTGACTTGTGCATTTTCGAAGACACGTAAAATTTCTTACGAAATATTTTCGAGTCTGTAAATAACAAAGAAGCAGCAAGATTAAATCATCTCCTAGTGTTAAAAACCAAGTTAGCACGCTTTTCAGAAACTTACTAGCGATGTCAAAATATGCTGACAAACAGCGGTTACCTTCTAAATGACAGTTAGAAAACTAACCAGCATTTTCAGTGTCATGGCATCTCAAAGGCGAAATATCAAAAGTTTCTTCAACAAAACAAACGAAAGGTAAGTCCTACGGATAATCTTTAAAAATATAAAGGAGGGTGTTAGTGCTTAAACTATTCGTTACAAATAAATTACAATATTATTAGTCTTTCGCAAAACCTAACAGGTATAACAACTTGGATTTACAGGCTAACTGCGTCGGAATGTAGACATGCAATTACTCCATTTTTTTTCCTTGTTTTAATCCTCGTTGAGGCTCCAGCTAGATTGAAAAGTGCCAAAAATGAAACAGAAAGTTTCGATTGAAATCTTTTGTTAAAATAGTACTTTTAAAAAGTTCGGGATGCAAAAAACTTAAACAGTAAAAGCTCTGAATTTGCCGTGGGAACCCAGTTAAATGCAGATTGAGCTTGCCACCACGAGAGTTCCCAAATTTATATATATCCAGGGCATTTACAGCACTTTTAGCTCTACAAATCACTGCATCAACCGCAGAGAGCTCTCTCAGCGCACTGAGAAGACTTAAAACCTATCTAAGGTCCACGATGAAAGAAGATCGCTTGAGTGGACTTGCTCTTATGCACATCCACAAGCATGATGTAAACGATGTTGGATGTATCATTTACTGCGGAAGACATTGTTCACGATTTTGCAGCATCCGGAAAAAGGACGATTCAGGATTTTAGCTACTCGGATTGACTGTAACAAGTATCGTTATAGGAAGGCGCTTTTTAATTGTGGTACTGAGATGAATACCTTGAATCCTTGAAGTTTAGATACATACTCCAGATTCAACTACACAAACAATTAACAGTCTTGAGGGTCTGATCTGTCTAGTGTATTAGCGGGTGACCTTAGGGACTGGCCTACAACAAGTCAAAAAGCTGGCTACGCCCCTGTTAAACATAGTTTAAGATCCATTCAAACGTCTGTAGGTTTGCGATAGCGTCCCTCAAAACCATGAATTTATTTATTTATTTATTACAGATTCACTCCACTAAATTACAAACAGATAATAAACTGAATTAAATTAATCGCTACTTTAAAGAAAAGTTGTGGAGAAGGAGACAACCAAAAGTACTAATGCACCATACTAGGGATGCCCCCACTAATTAAGGTATAAGAAAAGTATGTGCAAATATAAAAAGAGATGTTCTAATTATCCTTAATAAAACTTAAAATAATACTTTTAAAAGTTGCAATACTTTTTGACTCTCTAATATGGTTAAGTAAACCATTCCACTCATTCTGAACAATTCGGTTAAAAATTTTGGAGCAATGTCCTGTGTGTCATTTTTCCGCAAATTATAAATTGTGTTTCTGTCCTTACAAAATATGAGCTTGTTTTAATGTCTATATCATAACGTCCATTAATTACATTGAACAAAAATGTAACATCTCTAATGAACCTCCTATTCAATATTGACAACAATTTTAACTTAGTTAGTCTAGTATCAAAATCATCATCAGACAGGGGCACCCAACGAGAGTATAGTTCAAAACCACTTAAACATAGCTTGTTAAACGTATTTTAGTATTTAAACGGTAGATATAGGCATATTTTTATCCCCTAAAAATTTTTCATCTGTGCGGATTTCCTAGCTGAAAGTCTAGTGATCCGAAAATTATAGGGATCAAAACTTACCTTTTCGAAAGTTTTAGCCAGAAAAAAGACTCCCGAAAATTCTAGGTGACCTTTTTAGGGTAAAAATCCGTTAAAAATGGGCAATTATACCATTTTTTTGACGTTCGAAAATCCTAGGAGAGGTAAACAAGCAAGAATTTTACCAAAAAATGTTCCGAAAATTCTAGATCTCAAATCGTCTTCCGAACAGATATTTTCCGAAAATTGACGTTGGGTGCCCTCATCAGACTTAGTAATCCGTCTGATGGCTCTTCGCTGGACTGCCTCTAATTTATCAATGTTACGTTTTGTATAAGGGTTCCAAGTTTCGCAAAAATATTCCTAATAAAGGTCTCACAAGACTACAGTAAAGTGTTTTCATAGTATCAATGTCCTTTAAGCCCCTACAAGTCCTGTTAACCAACCCTAAAACCATATTAGCCTTAGCAGTTATTCTAACTACATGTTGGTTCCATAAGAGTCACTAGCAGTAAACAATCCTAAATCGTTATGCAAATCAACACTTTCCAATTAAAGGTTGACCTTCTATATTATATTCCCCATTTAGCTAAAGGTTTCTTTTTCCTGGTTATTCGGTCCATTCGCATGATCTTACATTTCTTAATACTAATTGTCATCTTATTCATCTACACCATTCTGATATTTTATCTCTGTCACTTCTTAAAGGTAGGCAGATCTTCTTGAGTATTAATAACCCTGTACATTTTATTGTCATCAGCATACAAAGCAATTGACTGAACTGTCCTTACTAATTACCCCCAGTAAATCATGGATGTATACTATGAAGAATAATGGTCCCAATAAAGAACCTTGTAGGACACTACAGGTAAGCCAATCAGAAGCCTCTCCTTTCACTACTACACGCTGTTTACAGTGGTCTTGGAGCAAATTTCCAGAGTGCAAGCAGATTATAAACGAGGTGAGTGTTTAGAAATTGCTTTTTAATTTTCTAGATGTCTTTATTTGCTTGTGAAAGTATTCATCAATATCTTGTCATCACTTAACCGTTTGTGACCTCGAAGAAATTATTTCCACAGGTAAATGAAGAAATCTAAAAAATGTAAACAAGCAATTACTAAAAACTCAGGCCTCCTGCTTGCACTCTGGAAATTTACTAGCCTGCATGACAGGCGCCTCATGAGTCAAGCGAAGCGAAAGCGGCATTTCGCGCAAAGCGCGAGACGACGGAGGAGACCTTCTCGCTTGGCTCATAAAGCGCCTGTTATGCATGCTAGAAATTTTCTCGAAGGGCTTGCCCCTTTTATACATCACAAATACTCGGAAATAACATATTTTTCTTTTAAAAAGGCTCACCTACCCTAATTCCGGGGGTTAATTTTCATTTTCTTCAAATTTTTTTATTTTCAAACTGTATTCTCCTCATTGCCTTCCAGCTCTGACGCCAGCACTTACTTTCAAATTGAAACTCCTAGTTGTGTCGGGATTTAACAACATTCTGCAACATTTCTATATTGTCTTATGTTTTGATTATTTCGCAAATTTATAGTGTTCATGAATCACTCGTCAGATAGAAATAACTACAACTTATAGTGAGTTGTATATTTCAAGTTGTAGTCTCTGGACACCAGCGTTTGTAACGAGACATAACACATGAGTACGCTCTGTGTTAGCCTGTTTCAGGCTCCGAGATAGTCGGGTTCGAGAAACTGAGAAAGGGTGAACTTGAAAACAAAACGGGAGGAAACTGGGGAGAGAAAGGATCACGCGCTCATATTTTCGCCTTTTTTTTACTATTACGCGTCATCCTTACTATCTGGAACAGCATGGAACAGGCTACTCCTGCAAAATCATAGTAAGCTTAAACATTTATACGACGAATATCTTACTGTCACCTCCGTCTTTGTCAAGTAAACCTACGGCAATGCGTCCCTGAAGAGTAACTGCAACGCCTCGAATAGAAACAAAACCTTTTACATCATGTAGGAAGATGCTGGGGAGCAGCCCTCCATCGCTCATGTCGTATTTCAGGATTCGCACGGGATTCCACTCTTTTCCTTTCTCACAAGGTTGACTTGGAAGAGCTATTACTAAATTATTGCTCACTTGATGACAGGCTATGGAGGACCTTAACTCGTGTTTGGTGACGATGGAGACGCGCTTTCTCTTTTTCTCTGCTGACTTTAAGAGATCGTCAATGTAATCTCCGTCTGAACGAAACATATGAGCTGATAAAGTCCATTTATCATCTTTATCTAAAACAATCACTCTTCCGTCGTTGGTTGCACAAATGTCTTCAGCTCCTGAGTTTAATATTTTTTCCCCGAAACTGGTCTTAAAATGGCCATCCGACGAATCATAGACATCAACGGCAATCCCCGAAGAACTCTTTGCCAATATAAAGATTTCATTGTTATTGTTTATTGACATTCTAGAAACTTCTGCTGTTTTTTCTTTCAATAATATGTCGCGTCTCGTGTGTGAGCTTCCTTTA
Source organism: Porites rus (assembly GCA_964035705.1). Lineage (NCBI taxonomy): Eukaryota > Metazoa > Cnidaria > Anthozoa > Scleractinia > Poritidae > Porites > Porites rus. The sequence goes on along the minus strand of OZ038004.1, from coordinate 13,513,788 downwards.
TCAAACACAAAAATCTTGAAGTGCGCAGTTGTTGAGTTTTCTCCCAGTTCAAACAATACATAAACATTATCTTTGGTATCAGTAGCAACATCCACAATGCTTGCAACCGAGTCTTTTTGCCAGGGCGTTAAGGAAAGTTTACGAACAAACAAGCCATTCGCATCATATTCTTTAACGGTTAGATCCCATTCGTCTCCAACCATACAGTGTCCCTGAGAATTAACAGCAATGCCTTGTGGTATGTTCGGTTTATTCTTTTTATCTTCTTCATTAAGGGTCGATGGCGTTAGGGAAACGTGCGGCACTTCCTTAGCCACTCGGGAGTCGGACAATGGATCTATTTTTTCGTTTTCCACTTCAATCAAGGGAAAAACCAACAATTCCCCTTCCTTGGCGATCGCCATTGCAGCATTGCGAATAAAATGATTTATTCGACAGACGGAAGCAATTACTTGCCTTCGCACCCCCCTTGAAACTCTGTTAAGGCCTTTATGAACAACTTGATTAAAAGTTTCCCTCACATACTTGAGACCGTGAAGGTCTTCAAGACAGCCAATACACACATTCAACGCATCCTCGGGATGGTCAACGTTCTCTAGCATGGTCGACGCGACACGAATAACCATTGCTTGGATGCGATCCAATATTTCAAGGCCTTCGTTGTTGAAAGCTTCTACAGCCTTGATACGGGCTTGCTTGAAATCATCTTTTGCAGCCGCCAGTGCTGTTTTGTCTGAATCGTCTAAACAATGTAGCCTCAAGTCTTTGCAGACCTGATATAGGCTTGTCGAGCAGACTTCTGCCTGTCTGTCAGCACTTTCCCTGTCGCCTTCATAAGAATTTTTCTTGAGTTTAAGAAGGCGACGGATTCCATCTTTGTAAAATGTAAAACTTGATAATAAAGTAGAATTCGCAAGTGCCTCCAATTTTGCTTTAACGTCGAGCATGTCGCGGCGGAGATCACTTTCTCTCATTTGTTTTGCTTCCACTGGATCTCTATTCACGAACAGTTTAACTGAACTATCGATTAAGGCTACAGAATCCATAGTGTTAGCTCAGTAGTCTAGTGTTATAATAAAACAAATCTATTAGCGTTAAAAGGGTGAATAACCTACGTACAAAAGGCGTTGTAAAGAATGCTAACTATTTTTGTAAAGAATGCTAACTAAAAAAATGAAGTTACCACGGAGACAGTGTCGGAAAAGAAAAGATGTCTCAGGAAAAACAATAACTCAATTGTAAACAGTAGCAAATACGGCTAAATCTGATTAATTTTATTGGCTGTCGAGTCAAGTCAAAGTCATATAGATGTCATATAGGGACGGGCCTTGGAATTGTTTGTTCGTCTGGGCGGGAGCGATAGTACAATTTGTGGTTTTGTGGCTTACTTGTGTTCCTGACATATTCAAGGTTTTTACAGCCTTCTGGATTGTAGATACTTCAGGTGCATTTTGCAGGTCTATCGTTGTTTAAGCCGCGAAGAAAACTTTCACTGCAGTATGGATCTGATATCTTGTGCAGTTTTAGCTCTTAAATTTGGAGCTGATGTAGTCTGGAGAAAACAGCGAAAAGAGTTGTTAAAAAAGCTCAAAGAAGGCGAATCTATTGTAGACGGAAGCTTTCTTCAGCTTTTTTTGACTGAAATAGACCAGTTGGAGTTGAAACTTGACCAAATTTCACGAAAGGAACTGGGTGCAAGTAGAGTTTCCTACAAGGAAGGCCTAACTATCGTTAACGAAGTTTTAAACAAAATTGGAAAGATTGGAGAGGACGAAACTCCCGCTGCAACAATGACAGTCTCTGGGAAGTCGACGTTCTACGCCGTGAACACAGTAGTAGATATTGTGGACTCCATGACTCTGAGTGGCAATTTGAAATCGCTCAAAGTAACCGACTTGGATGAAAAAGATCGCAAATTAGTTGACGAGGCAAAAGAGGCTTTCGGCAAAGCCTCGACAGAAGCAAGCAAAGCTTTCAGCAATCCTTCACTAAAAGCGACTCAGCGTGTTCACGCCATGTCTATTTGCATCATGGCAAAAATACTGAAGAATATGGATGACCCCGCCATTGCATTACCTTCATGCAAATCATTTCTCAACGACTTATATTCCTTGCAACAAATCCAGGATTCCTTTTGTTCACTAGTAACAGGTAAAGGATTCGATAAAGAAATTGTGCGGGATGTCTGCTACTTAAATCGTCTCCTCTTCGATGTTATCCGTCGGGTTTCGGAAAAGGAAGTTTTTTGGAGTTGGCCTCCCATTATCATCTGCAAAGAGGACAAAATTATTCACCAAATTGATCCACTAAGAGATGTTAGAGTGACTAAAGCACTTTGTAGTAAGAGCAGGAAAAAAGACGTTCTGTCAAACGTTACTGAAATGACTGTAGCATGGTCATTTGGAGCCGAGGAGCCTGACACAAAGCTTATTTCACCACGAGATGTTACTACAGACCACCATGGACATTTCATTGTAGCGGACAACGGCGATCGCTGTATCAAAGTGTTCAATGATACCGGGAAGTTCGTGAGGTCGTTTTCTGCTCTTCCCCGCCATCAGGTCGATGAAGAAATATGTAGCGTGGTTACTGACCGTGAAGACAAAATATTCGTACTGACTAAGATAGACAAATATCACCATAAAGTAGACTTGTTTGACAAAGACGGGAAACTTCTGAAGAGATTTCCACTAGAGGAAGGTCTTGTATGTTGCTCACCAGTCATAAACGACAGCAATGAGCTTTTTGTCGTGATAGAAACTCAAAAGAATGATTCAAAACAGTCAACAATTTATGCGTACAGGAGTGATGGAAAGCCTATAATCCACAAGGGCTTTGGACAAGATATTCTAATGGAACCAACTGACATGACCGTTGCTAATGGAGGTCTTTTAATGGTATTAAACAGAAATGGACATGTGGTGACATTCGATAAAGACGGAAAACACCTTCCAGAACTTGATTTCTATCACAAGGGCGACTCTCCTGCCAACGCTTTAGCGTTTCATTCGGAGAGTGAACATGTTGTCATCTCCAGCCTAGAACCGGGATTTTTTGTGAATATATCAATCTACGATAAACGTCGCGAGTGCGTGCACAACATTTACCAGGGTGGAGAACAGATGGCCAAAAAAGAGCAGAGAGAATGTGTTCCTCCAAAGATTGCGTTGACCAAAGATGGAAACATAGCCGTACTTGCTGGGAGTGTAGGCGAATGCAAGGTTGTTGTTCTGTAAAATATTCACTCTTTTTAAAAACCTTAAACGGGTTAGACAAACATATGCAGGGATGAAGATCAAGATTAATACTTAAGCAGTAGTTTATTAAACTGCTACTAAGGAATACATGTATACAGTTTTTAGTTCCAGATGATGAAACTAATTTAAAAAATAGATTTGCATTTACAAAAAGGTGGAGCAATTTTTATGCGGGGCTTCTATCAGACAGTGGGCGTTTGTTATAGACAGGAGGCGCGCCTTTTAGACCATTTACGGGTAAGATATGAAACCATAAAACTAGTTCCATGCGGATGTTCTTTACTAGACTGAAGGCAGAGAGTCATATTTAAGGTAATAATGCAAAACAATTTTGACAATATCTTGTATGAACACGAATATAGCTTCTGTATGCACCTATTTCAATAAAAGTTGTTTTGGGATTTGGTCATTGAAACACAGAATACAATACAATGCAATGCTTTGCTTGAGTGACCATCAAACAATGGCTTTCAAAGACCAAAATAAGATTCCCAAAGCAACCTTTATTGAAATCGGTGAATATGCGTTATTGACCAAGCGTGAAGCCAAGATGACTGGATATTGGCCAAGTTCTTTTTTGCGTTTTTATTGATGAAGAGAGGTCGATAAAAACGCAAAAAAGAACAAGGCCAATTAAAGCCACCTTGACCGAACAAGCTTGGTCAATAAAGGATTTATTCCCATGGTGGACTCCATCGCGATATACAGCTATTTCGTTAAAGGTTGTCGCATAAAGTCAAGCGACAACCCCGAAAGGTATTGTGGGTGGTTTTGAGTTCACTGTTTTTCAAAGAAATGTGAAAGAATAGAGACCTTAAGATACCCCGAAATCGGTGTACGGTTAACGGGTAGCGCCATGTTATTTTCATTTTGTGGTGACGTCATCGACCTTACCCGGTAGAACCAGCCGTTTTTCCGGGGTAGACACCAGTTTACCCGTAGAAGATTTACGAGTAGCGGCAAGTCCTACATGATGGAGAAACGAGTAAGTTTTTAAGACTTTTTAACTACAAAGGTAAATGGTATGACTCCGTGGCAATGTTATTGCAAGTCTGTTCAAATATTTTTGCTAAATTTGATTTTTAGCAGTAAAGAAAGCGCTTCAAAATGTATTGATTTTGGACCTCAAATGCGCAGGTTGAACTCTGAAACGATATCAATTTGTGGCGGTATTTGGGGGGATTTCTGAGAATTGCTCGAACGTTTGAGTTTCGCAAAAGAAATAGCATTGAAAAATTTAGCATGGGAGTCACTGTTAAAGTTGACAATCAAAGGAATTGTTTGGTGATGCGCCTTGATCAAATGGCGGGGTTTGCGATAACAAGCTTTCGGTCGAGGGACTTCCCGCCAAGTTTCTTAAAATCTGTCTACGATATTTCAATAAGCTTATGTATGAATGAATTATTTGTTGCAGCTTGTTGTTAAGATATGAAGTGTAGAATTTGAAGGAGATTTTGTATACATTAAGCGACATGCATGTACAAAGTTAATTTTGGGTGCTTGTTCTTCGGGTATCTTAATCGAATAGTCACGCACATGAACATTTTACGTGTACGGGTACACTACCCGTACCCGTACACCGATATCGGGGTATCTTAAAGTCTCTAATGACAGGAGAGACCATGGACGTATGTTTGCGAGTGCTAAAGGAAAGAAGCAAAAGTAGGTTCGACAGCTAAAGTGTCAGGAAAAGCGTCTTGATCAAATCCCATATTACCTTTCGGGATTGTCGCGTGTACATTTTTTCCGACAATCTTTCTCGAAATAGCTGTATACAAGTATGAGTGGGCCGGCCGACTTTGCAGGTCGCTAACAGCGCGCGCGGTACACGTGCTTGGCGCGCTACGAGATTATAAACCACGGGAGTCTGCGGCGCCTCGCTTCGCTCGGAATAAATAATTATTCTACGTACTAGAAGTAGTAGCTTTTTCGGCATTGGGGACGAAACAATTCACACAGTATGTGATAAACAACCATTTTAGAATGTAACAAGTTCTGTAGATATAGCGCTTGCTGTGTTACGGTATAATATGTGAATATTGTCTATGTTTTCAATCAAAATATGCAATAAAATTCATACTAAACTGTACTAGCCATGGAGGTATGTATGTGTGACGGGCATCGATGTGGAAAAATTAGCATAACGTCAAAACAGTGAATGTTGTAACGCGGTGCTTTGGCCGGTTCTTAGGTTAGGTTTCTGTTAAAATTTAAAGGTGTTAAAGTGAATCAATCTTAAAGAATGGTTTAGACATTGTTATAAACATCATGAAAATGCCATCATGAGAGTTAAAAAGAATTCTGTCGAGCTGTTTTAGAGATAATACAGAAAAGCGCTAAAAGTCAAAATTTAGAATAAAGTTGCCCTTAGACAGGTGGTGAGGAAACAGGTTAGTTTTCAGGATCGCAAGAAAGAAAATACACCAAAATTTCCTAGCATCGAAAAATGATATTAAGCAGCCTTCTGACGCTACTTAAGATTAATGTGAGTTATTCAGAACTATTTTTATTAAACGCTTTATCATGGCTATTGAAAATATCAGGTTTTTACTTCTCACGGAGGTTATTTGTTACTACACCAAACTTAAAGTTCCTGGTGTCGGATTTTCAGTAGCAGGTCCAGATCGCGCAAAATTCGGATTTTATCGATTTCAAAGTTTTTTTTGTCTATTGTTGTCATAGTGATATCGATTTTTACTAAAAACAACAATTCGACAAACTTCAATTCATAGTCAATCACTGGTGGACATTTTGTAACGATCGGACAAGGATAAAATCGCTGATACCTTAACTGGTCGAACAATGTGGGTGCTGCTGACAGAAGGCGTAGCCCGCACTCGGGCGAAATGTTTGTGTTAAGCCCTTCAATGAGCATAACAAATGCTTTAAATTACGCGAAATGGACTTATGTTAAAGTTTTCTTTAAAAAGTCAAACAGGTATAGTTACCTTCATTTCTCATTTTCTTCAAAAAGCCTGGGTAAGATTTGTCTCATTGTTTGATTTCTAGCTCAGGCTGTCGCTTGCTGTTTGTTGTTTACAAGTGACTTTACTTTTGTCGTTTGTCAAGGCTATTTCTGTTTGATTACGATCTAAAAATGATAAAAATAACAAAAAATAGTAATAATGATGATGATAACGACAACGAGACGACGACGAGGATGATTATAATAATGATAACTTTATTCAAGTGTCCAGGCATTTAGCTTCACAGCTATTAAATTGGTGACACTGGTGAAAACAGCAAACTTATTTTAGTTTGCAACAAGTTCAGCAGTTTTGTTTTTAAAAGTCAAGGTCATGTTATATCCTCTCTAAAGTCTGACGATTAACCAGGAACGTTTCGTAGTTTTATATGTCTGCGTACACGATGCAGAATTTGTCCTATCTGTTCGCAATGCAAAAACTGAAATATGTCGCCACCAATAAGGCACTTCATTTGATCTTTTGCAACGCTATCTCGCAATTCTTTAATGTCATATTTTTCAGACCACCTGGCCCCGGTTGTTCAAACGTTGGATAGCGCTATCCATCGGATAAATCACTATCCAGAGGATAAGTATTAGGTAAACTAATTGTACTATTCACTGGTTAGAGATTTATCCGGTGGATAGCGCTATCCATCTTTTGAACAACCGAGGCCAGTTGGTCAAGTAATTGTGTGCAACCTGCCAATGAAGTGTTCCCGTGCGACCAAGGAACAAAAGTTACTCTCCAACCCCAGTTCGCCATCAACAAAAATGAGTCCGAAAGCTAGCAAAATACTGACTTCCATGATTTTCATACGACAAATATCCTGACTTTCAGCCTTCTCCTCGAGTCTCTCTAATTCAGCGGTTTCAGGACTTTTTTGACGAATACAAAATACCAATCTCGTAAAGTTAAGTACTAAATTTCCAAGATAGTGTCTCCTTTCGTTCAATGATTACCCAGCATCTCGACCAAAGATAGCCGTCCGCCTCTTCGTACTATGTGCCCATATGGGCTTCTCCAACATTTTGAAATTCTCCTGAACCGTTATTGACAAGTAATGTAACAGGCGAGGGGAGCTACGCTGTAATTATGTACTCTTCCATTTGAGCCCCACGCTTGTCACATAAGAAGGGTGATAGGTGAGGGGTGGTAAAAGCCAATCGATCGTCAAGAGTCCAACCAATTGTCAGAATGCTCTAGCCCACCTGTTTCAGCAACGATATTAGCAAGAGCCACACTGACATTTAAATTACTAGAGACAGTGCTACCTGCCGAACGGGAGGGGTGGGACGAGTTCGTGTTATCTTCAGTTTGTGGTTGAAGGATTTGCGAAGGAAGAGTGGATGTCACAGTCATTGGATTTTCCGACACCATCATCACACTTGTTGTTTCAGTGGGAGACAGATCCCCATGCTCATCTGACTGCGACTGTAAAATCTCATCCGGTAATGTTACTTGTGGAACCATCGCACTTACAGACAAATCATTGGGATTATTGGCCGCAGATATTCCGTGCTGCTGTGAAATACTTATTCCAGAGGACGGCGATAACGTAGCTGCCAGACTCGTTTCCATGTTGGAGATTACAGTCACGTGAACGTCTTCTAACGGATCAGGGCTTACAACAACATCTCTGTTTTGTGAACTGACTTGATGTATGTGTACAGCTGGTGTCTCTGTGAGATGCTTTCCATCTAAGGTTTGAGCGATCGCTGCAGGACCTAGAAAGAAAAAAAAAACATAATTGAAAAGCTTTAGCATTACTTTAAACTAGGAAATGCTTAAGGCATCTAATAATTTATGACTTTGTCACGACTATTAAGTTGTTTTCAACGCACTTAAGGTGTTTCGATACAGTTTTTCAGAGGCCATACCGATATTTTTCAATCGCCTAAAAAGTGTTTTTTTCCTTGTCCAATCGCTATAAAATTTTCACCAGTAATTGGCTATGCATTGAAATTTGTGAAAACGTAGTTTTAAGTAAAATCGATATTACTATGACAACAATAAACAAAAAACTTTGAAATTGATAAAAGCCGAATTTTGTGTGATCTAGACCTGCTACTGAAAATCCAACACTAGGAACTTAAAGTTTGGTGTTTAGCAAACAATCTCCGTAAGAAGTAAAAAATTCTGTATGTTTGAATTCGACTAAAACAAAAATATATTTCAAACCTTAAATTTTCAATAGCCGTGATAGATTATTTAATAAAAACGTTATAAATGACTCAAATTATTATTAAGTAGCGTGAGAATGATGTTTAATATCATATTTTGATGCTAGGAAATTTTGGTGTACTTTCGTTCTTGCGATCTTGAAAACTAACCCGTTTTCTCACCACCTGTATAAGTGCAACTTCATTCAGAATTTGGACTCTTCGCGCTTTCTTGTATATCTCCGAAACGACTCGAACGAATTTTTTTAAAATCTCTTTACATAATCTTCAGAATGTGTATAAAAATGTCTGAAACTTTCATTAAGATTGATTCCCTGCAACACCTTGAAATTTCAAGACAAACCTATCCTACGAACTGGTCAAAAATCTGCGTTACAACTTTCACTGTTTTGATGTTATGCTCATTTTTGTAAAATAATGCGCACTATACGTACCTCCATGACTAGTAGATTTGTAGATTTTAGTTTGAATTTATCGCATCTTTTGAATGTAAAACATTGACAATACTCACACTGAAATATACTAGTCATGGATATATGTATTGTCCGCAGGGGGTAGTTGAAGCCGCGGACTTGCACGGAGTTTCACAGCTACTATTGTTTATCGATTTTCCCCTTTTTTTTTCCAATGTGATAAAAATAGAATTATAGTCAAAAACGCTACTGGAAAGACTGATCAAACAACGTGAAAACGGCTGAGGTATACAATATGTCGACTGCAGATCCTCATATTCTATCTTCTTAAGTTACAGTACAGACTAGTTCAAGTTTCAAAGCACGCCCCAGATCCCCATATCCGCCGCTGGTAATAAACCTGCGCAGAATGTTAAGAAAACACAACAGAGGTATATCACTACTGGATCTACTTTACCTTACCAAATTTTGACCGACCAAAAAGGAATGAAACCAGACTTGTTTATTACATCAGCACCCAGTTTTGTAGATAGAAAGTTCAATCTATCAAGAATTGAATAATTTTGTGTTCAAAGCAGTAACAGCTTTTTTTTTTCAGTACAGAGCAGGTTCTGACTTCTTCATTAGTAACCCTTCCGTACATATCGGAAACCAGTGCCACCCAATAAGAATTAATAATAGATAATGATGATAATAATAATAATAATAATAATAATAATAATAATAATAATAATAATAATAATAATATCATTATTATTATTACTATTATTAACAATAACTATAACTGCACCTGTCTGTTTTACAGCCTGCACCTCCTTGTCACCCACTCCCTCCACTTGAAGCTCAGTAGTCAGACCTCCATGGCTGCTGTCTAATGTACTGTTAGCCACACTTGTCTGCTCCACACTGCTTGGTTCATCTTCCTGCTCTATTTCATTTTGCGGTAAACCAGTTTGTGTCTTATCAATGACTGTGTGCGTCAGATCTGATGCAGTAATGGGACCAGAAATGTCTGTCTGTACTATAGCTTGTGTGAATTCAGGTGAAACCTCAGGGAGAGTTTGTACAGCATGATGTGTCTGAAGTACTGCTGTTGTCATGACTACCTCCTGGAAGAACAGGGTCAAGAGAGAGTGTAATGAACTTATTAAGTGTCTACAAAACCACTGAAACACTACAATACAGTGCAACCAAGCTCTACACACCTGGTGAAAACCTAACAGAAACAGCAAATGACTTCTCCGAGCTTTCTGTCTAATATTCAGTCCACCTGCGCAGATTGCACTGTCGACTTGTCAAGTTACAGTTAAAAAATTAAGCCAGGTTCTCTTGTAAAAATGCCTACTTTAGTCTTCATATTATTATCGAAAAAAATATGTGTCCACGACATTTTTCTGAGAGCCCACTTAATACGGACACCCAGATAATACAGACACTATGGTGTCTATATTAACTGACAACCTGATTTAAGTCTCTGACTGTGATAACACTGGAGGGTTTTATTCACAGTGAGTAATCCAAGATACTCATAGAATAAATTCATTTCCTTTGATCATAAAACAAGCATGTATAGCCCAAAATGAATTGACTGGAATGAAAAAGACAAAAATGCTGGCAAACAAACCAACAGTGATATAGCACAGCTAGTAAATGGTTTGAACCAAGGAGTCATGTCATAATGATAAGTAAGTAGAATATAATCATCTAGGTGGGTGTAATCCTGAATAGGACTGTTGTTGACAGTGACTGGTGATTTTTGTTGACCTGTGTGGTAGTCATTTCGACGGTAGAAGTAAGGAACTCTGAAGATTACTACCAAACAGGTTGTCAAAACATCAGTCACTGTGAACAACAGTCTTATTCAGGACTTCAACCACCAGGTAATCTTAATCAACTTACTTTGATAAAAAGCATCAATCCTTACCTGCTGATGCTGACTACTGATTCCCTCTGATGTTGTAGCCAGCTCTGCACTGTGCGTCGGCCTTACCAGACTTCCTGTAGGTTGCTGTATGATGTATGTCTGTCCTGCAGGAGCTTGGATAATGTATGATGGAGCCCCCTGCACACTGGACTGGCTATTGAATATGTCTTGTGTTGGTATTGCATTGACTTGTACTACTTCAAATCTACTGTGACCGGTGGGGAGGGGAGATGTCTCATCTCTTGCAACTGAACCATCACTACTGACTGCAATACAAAATAAATGGTCCATTTTAAAATTTAATGATGAAACAAAAGTATATGATTTTGGTTACATGAAACAAAAGTAGTCTTGTTATAATATTTTTTTAATGTTATTTCCTGATAACTAAAATAACAATGACAAGATCATTTTAGTATTAAATATTCAACATTACTGATTATTACTTTATCAATTATTATTTTAGTGATTTGTTCATTGCTTGTGTAATGGTGAAACACAGACCGCAGGATTTATGTATAACAGATAATGCTCCTGGTCATTAGTAATTAGAATGATCCCAAGCTGAGAGGAGAGAACACAGAATTCTTAACCTGCAATCAGGATGAAGGGAATGATTGCATCTGGCGAAAATATTCATCATCACAAGTGTATTAAATGTACCTGTTATCGTGTGACAAATTCCTGAGTTTGTGACGGCTCCTGTTGACATTGGATTTATATGAACTGGTCTTCCAGCTGGTATAACAGCTGACACACTAGGAAGATGGTTGCCTTTAAACCTTGCTTCCTGTCTATCTATTTTGTTCTGCAGTGTTGCAGTATAGGTCTCATACAAATAAGAATAGATGGCTTCAAAAGATGTTGCCTCCATTTCAGGAACATGTTTTTTCAAAGCCCACCACTTGCTTCTAAGCCATTGTGGGGAACGCACACTAAAATAAAGGAAAACCAAACATTTTATATTTTGATACTCTTTGGACTGGATAGTCATTGGGAATTTTCTGAGCAGTAAGTGAATTCCCTCCCTCTTGGGCAAGGCTGTGCTCGAAGACAATTATGGGCTACCCAAAAGGTCTGACCCTTTCAATACTGGGTTCCCTGCATTAAAGTTTTGTGCAAGACCTAAGATTTCTTTGTCACCCAAATTCAAAGATACATGTAGGTTTCTATCATGCCACCAGTACTGCTTGCTTAGGCCAGTTTAAGTTGGGTGTGTACCCCTGAACTCATAAGCTTTATTGTTTATTCTTAGGCCAGTCAAGCCATATATGATAACTGTTGCCATAACAGAGCCAGGGGGGGTCCCATGTCGCCCACCTGAATTTTAAAACATCTCATGTCGATGTTTATAAAAGCTTGTCGCTTATTGTCAGCTTTGCCGTCACTGTTGCAATTTGGCCAAGGGAGGTTGTCTCTTGTCGTGATTTCATTTTATGCACTGTCGCTACTTTTTGGGCCATATCGCTTGTCGGAATTTACCCTGGCAGGGCCTCATAACATCAGGCTACTAGCTATTTCACTTGAAACCCTTGGGGCACTCATGTGTACTGAATAATGATACTCTAACATTTCACTTACCTGGGCCAATCACTTGCCATGGCCTTCCAGTCTATGTCATTTTCATCTTGGAGATTCAAGTCATGAATCCTTGAGTAAGAATGTTAAAGAAAACAAGGCTGACTTAAACTATTAATAGATCAGCAAAAGATCTGACTTTTTTAACCATAAAAATCTACAAAACTTATTACACAGTTCTACTCATAACAGCTGGAATATTACATAAAAGTAACCATCAAATGTGTAACTAAATCTAATACTCATGAAGGAAGATACAATAACTAAGTTCAGTTAAGCCAATACAGAAAATCTGTTAAAGACAAGAGGGGGCTTGTTGTAGGAGTGTCACCCTAAACAAACCTTGTGTTAGAAAGGAACTTCCAGTAATTTCGTGGCAAAATTGTTAATACAAGGTAAGAGAGAGACAGCTGCATCAAATCTTCACCTTGTGATAAGATTAATCTCATCCTGCTTGGTCCATTCTTGTCCACCTTTCTCTTTCCAGTTTAAGTAGTTTAACCTGAGGAAAAATTACGATTAATTTGCTTTCATACCTGTATGGAGATATATCAAGTGATTTACATTTTTGAGCTTCCCACAGGATGACACAAAATTTTAAGTTTTTGCAAACAAGAGAAATTCAGATAATGAACATAATGGGAGTTAACTTAACTAACAACAGAAATGATGATGACAACAGATATTGTAAAATTAAACAACTGGTTTTACAGCTTCAACTGTATCTTTGATTTACAGGATAATGGTGGACATTTCCTTGAAGTAGATCTACAGCAACATTATAATAAAAATTCATGCCTACGTTTACTAGAAACAATTCTTTACTTTCCTCCACAAATTCATGTATTCTTTAGAAAAGGTGGAACATTACCATTTTGATCGACACTGTTTTTCTGATCTACTTCCAACTTGTTCAGCCACAGCCGCCCAGGATATACCTGTTGTGATCAGGTCACCTGATCTTGTACTGCTTAAATCATGAACAGCACTGGACAGTTTTTGTTCTTCCTCAACTGTCCATTTGCCTTAAGATGAAAAATTAAAATTGCTTAATTTCTCACTCAGAAATGAACACCAAAGGCATAGCGAACTGAAAATCTGTCAGTACAAGTAGTAAAAAGTGAATTTTGATAAGTTGGTTTTATGACGACTGAGAAAGCTTAAGACAAACCAGAGCGGCAATGGTCTCTCATCAGTCGGAATCTGTCCTTCACAGATGAGGCACTTCGACCCATCGCAGCACCAATGGTAGCCCAATCATTTCCATGTTTCTCTTTTAATGCTTTAAGCTGCTGCACTTCTTCCGACGAATATTTTCCCACGTAGTTCTTTCTATCATACATGCGAAGCACACGACGATAGATGGCAAAGAGAGGACGCCTTATACCTTTGGCTGAAAAGCAGAATAAATTCAGAAATTATCATGACACTTATCACATAAAAAAATAATGGCAATATAGCACCAAAAACTGATGAACAACTAATCTCTCCTTAATTCCAGCATTATAATATAAATAATTATTATACAGTGTACTATTCAAATACACAAAAGGGCATAATAAAAAAATACGTAAATTTTATAAAAAGTTAAAAACCTATTGTTCGATAAAAGTCTTTTCGATCATCTTTTGTCATCTCAAATATGATGATATTAGGATCTGGAATGTTGTTGATCTAAAAATAAAGATAGACAAAAAAAAGAATGAGTTCAATGCCTCATACATTGAACACAGAGTGCTGTCTTTCTTTGCGTTTTACCTTAATATATTATAGGAACTGCATAATCAATTTACGTTAACACAGGAGCGGTGACATTAACATGTTAAACAGAAGACTACAATCAACAATCTTGAGCATGCTTCATGTATATCATGGAGAAACCTGATTTTAAAAACCTTGAGCAATATTGTCATTTACCATAAAAAAATGCAAAAATCTATAAAGTTTTGATTAATTTTAGACAAACCAATCTTAGATAATTTTAACCTACCTGACAATATTCAAGTATATTTTCTTTTAATTGGTCATTTTCTTCTTTTGACCACATTCCTTGCCTCCACTTAACTCCTTCAAAAAACGCACCATACAAAAGTTTTGATATACAGAAATTCGCATACTTTGCAGACAAAAGGTATATCCCAAACAGAAAAATATCATTACGGCTAACTCAAAGCCTAATAATTATTTTAAAATGATTTTGTTTCTTTTAAAAAGGTTTAATTTCCTTTCTATCAACAAAAGCCATGCAAAATAAAAGAGTTCTTGAGGTTTTAGTAGGCAACTACACTACGCTCTTGTCTTGTCTTGTAGTACTAAGGCCAAGTAAAAAAAATGTTTCTTTTCCCTGCCCGCTTCATTTTTTAGGGCCATTTCTCTTGTTTATCTAAGTCCTTTATTGATATTAATTTTCAGTGCACCCTACCTATTGAGATATATAGTATGAAGCATCATTTTGTTTAAAATATGTATCCAAATAAACCAAATTTGTGTTTACAAAATTATTAATATAAATTATCAATACCTGACGTCTCATTATTTTATTAATATTTGACTGAAGAACTTCAACTTACATGTATCCCTGGGGAGTGTAATAAATATTTTTTTGTAAAGAAAGCAATCAATTGGCAATAATAAAAAATCAGCAATAACAGAAAAAAATACCCACCAGCTGGTGGCGCATAACAACCTACATGTACATTAAATTTTGTTTTTTTCACTTGGACTAAGATTACCTTTTCCATGGAGGTTGTCTTTGTCTTCTTTAGTGGTGAACCATGCTTGATTAACAGAGTTATTATTATCACTCATAACAGCAGGCTGGGATGCTGGAATGATTGCGGTCTCCTGAGACTGCAGGTGTCCTGTTGCGAGAGCTGCCACTGCTTCTGATAAACTTAAACTGCCATTGGTTGGTTCTTGAGAGAGTGTAGCGCTTTGGCCACTACTGTCAATGGCTGTGTTACTAAATGTCTGTGAATTCACCTCCTAAAGTATTTAAAGTAGGCACAACAAAGAACGAGGAATTTAATATATTTGTATTTATTTCAAGTTAATAATGTCTATAATGGCATTGATGCTACACTGGAAGGGCTGGTACATTTCTCACCTGAGAAACAGCAAGAGACACTGCAGAAGACATGTTGACTAAAGTTGTCAAGTCAGCAAACCCATCTGAAGCCGCTGCCTCTTGATCAAGGTGAATGTGTTTGTTGTCTTGGTCATCTGTTTGATAAGCATGCTTTCTCTTCACTCCAGCTGATGTTTTAACAAATAAGTGAACAGATTTAATGTGAAAACTACGTACACAAAATGTTCCTAAAAACTTTGGTTTACCAACACAAATCTCAGACGAGAAAATTGGTGTGAATAGCATAGAACTGACGAATCCTTAACATGAAAACTCAAAAATCTAACCACAAAATCTCCACTGAAAAAATTTCCAACATGAAAACAAGACTATCCTTTCAAAGGATGCTTTCCATTTACCGATTAATAGAACACACAATTTTGTGCATGGAAATTCCTACTCAATATTTCTAGGAATAAGTTGAACTTTGAAAAGGTAGTCCTGTATTCTAGTTGGAAACTTTTCTGGTGAAAAATATGGATACAGGCAATTCACAGCTATATCTGTCTCCCCATCTTGAATTTTGGTAAGACTGGGGAGCAAATGGATCTTGCGTCAAATGAAAACGGTTCTTCACCACAACAGACCTCGCCATCAAAGTTTCCAAAAGGTTTTTTGTATTAATGGAAAATGCCCAAAGTTCCTCTTACTCCTGGGAATTTCTAGTGGAATGCCTTGGATTTACATCCTGACTGAAATTTCTTGGTAAAGGGAAAGCATCCTTTATCTCACACTTTATCACTCACGCAGCATCGCAAATTGCTACATGTACAAGTACCCATCTCTTGGGACCTTGGACATTTGATCCTGACTACCCACTACCCGCTCAGCCTCGCTTCACACGCGAACACACACGACTAAAGAAAGACTCTTCAATGAACATCTGTTTCATGTTCAGTATTCACTTAGTCCGGCCATAATGAATCTAGGCTGGCTTATGTACCGAAATGCTGTACATGAGAGTAAAAAAAGCATTAACTCGCGGACAATCTAAGCTTGAGCTTAATATTTTCGCGCGAAACGCGTACAAACTCGTCTTCGACAGAAGGACCGTGAGCAACATAGCTCCTTATAAAATGCGGGTTAAATTCATAAAATATCCACTAAAAATCTTAGTTAGCTCCAAAGGAGCAAGGTATATATATTCTTAAGCCAAGAATAATCATCGTAAAATTCTTACCCAATGCAGCCAGCTGAGAGCCAACTTGAGTTTCAGGAGAAAACGTGGAAGGGAAGGCAAGATCGCCACCATTTTCTTCAAGAGCTTTTGACTCTACGGTGCAGGCTGTTTCTTGTTGCAAAGAAACGTCATTCAGTCCATCATGGCT
Source organism: Porites rus (assembly GCA_964035705.1). NCBI lineage: Eukaryota > Metazoa > Cnidaria > Anthozoa > Scleractinia > Poritidae > Porites > Porites rus. The sequence continues at coordinate 13,497,012 of OZ038004.1, read as the reverse complement.
ATTCGTTTCACTCACTTCCATTTCTTTTTGTACCTCACTTCCGGTGGATCAAAACAATATCTACAAATTTTCGAATTTCGAGCTCCAGTGAAATCCACGTCCGGGAACTTGAGGTACCCTGAAACTGAAAATCCCGAATGTTCAAAGACCCGTACGTTTGCCTGTAAAATCTTGAAAGAATCTCATAAACTGGTCATCATTACTACCATATTTTTGTATAACAGATGTTTCAGAAATAAATAAAACTTACAAGATAGCGTAATGAATAGTTGTAGAATCATATAAGATAAAAAAGGGTCGAAACGATCGAACAACAAAAAGTAATTTTGACGATAAAAATGAATGAACAAAGCGCGAAACTCTTCGATGTAGATTTTCAGGGGCAGCGCCCCCCTAAAATATCCCGCCTTCCAAAACTTTTGATCAGCGGTGTGCCACGTAAATGGCAGCCATGTCACGATTTGTGGTGTTAATTTCTTACATTATTTTAAAACCCTTCACAATAGTTTGTTTTGAATTTACCACTTTAGTTAAAAAGATTCAAGATGCTCAAACGTTGGCGTGATAAAAAGAAAGGAAATGACCAGGTAGTTTTTTCGCGCCATAGTAGTGTTTGCGCGTGATATTGCTGTAAATGAGCTGGTCACGGTATGCCTGCTGCTGGTCTAGTAACCATGGCTGATTATCATGATTTATACTATGTCTTTTTTCTACTCAGCCGCCTGAGAGCCCTACAAAGGAAGGCCCATCACAATTGGTGACTGAGACTTCGGTAAGTATGCATGCATCGTCCAACCATTTTCATTGATGGAACTTTTGTAGTACGTGAGAATTCATTCATGATACTTACAAATACTACTCGCTTTCATTTCAGTAGACTCACGCGCCTTAACTATGAAACAGATAATTCAGAGTTTTATATGAAGATTAAGTTTAAATGTATTTTAAACCGAGATGGTTAATACAAAAAAAAGATTGACTTAAGTATGCCGATTCTCCTTACACCTATATAATGGCTCACGGAACGCGGAAGTATCAAGTGATGAGAAGTACAAGTACCTGTGAAAGAGATCAATGTGACTATATTTTGACTTTATCAGGGATTTATCTGTCCAGTGTGTATGATTTCCTTCAATTCTGCGGAGGATCTTCAAATCCACTTTGAAACAGCACATGTTGACAGTGAGCCAACACCATCAAGTGGGGTGAGCAAAATTTTCAACTTTTCTTCGCGAAGCAACAGCAGTAAGGCTCTTGCATAGTGAGTTTATAATTTTTTTGGAATTTGCATTGCACGTAGCCTCCCACGCAGGCGTTTTTAAGGGAGCTCGTGTTTTGTCCCTCCTTACAAACGCCTGCTCAACCGACAACAACATTCCTTTCCCTAGCTTAGCCAATCACATTGTACTTTCCAAATTCTGGAAAGTTGACCTTGACTGCAAGGTAACCTGATAATTACTCGATCTGCCTTAAACACTGAGAAAATTTGATGACCTCGAATAAATGATAGACTAAGAGCGGCAAAAGTAAGATTAATTTTGGTCAGATTTTAGAATACTCCGTGCACTGCATAACCTTAGCGAAGGAAAGAAAAGAAGGAAAAAGGTAACTCTAGGGTTATGTTTAACACTACCACAATCTTATGAATCATGTTTAGCCTGTCAACAATTAATTTCAAAACTCCCAAATAAAACAATGGGAAAGGAATGTTGTTCTCAGTTGAGCAGGCTTTTTTGGGGAGGGACGAAAAATGAGCTTGCCTAAAAAACGCCTGCGTGGGAGGCTACATTGCACAAGACTCCCATGAGTATCGCAAGTGAAGTGATCTTGCTTTGGTCATATTTCTACCTTTGTGGTATCAGCAGTTGCCTAGCAATGATGTCATGACTGAGTTCCAATTGACATCATTCAGTGTGACATCAAGGTACATTTTCGGTTTCCCAGCATATGGGTGTTCATATTAAGCAGTTTTTCGTAGAGTGGGGTTCCACTGTAGCTTGTTCACTCTCATAAGACAGATCAATGCTTGAATTAATAGTTACTAACAGTGATCTTTGACTGCTGGAAGAGTTGAGAGGCAATTTCCAAGTTCCCAAACCCCTCTCTGTGAAATTTAATTTAGGCAGAAAATATTTATATCAATCAATCAATCATTTTTGCTTTGCATGAGAATTTTAAAAAAAAAATTGTCTCTGCATGTTTTTTTTATTTACTGTTATACACAAGGAACTTAGAAATAGCCCCTTATCAGTGGTAACAAGAACACTTAAAAGTTATCAACTACAGAGGCTTCTTTATCTTCAAAATGAACTAGTGCAAAACTTGCATTGATCAGAAATTACCAAACCCTATATTGTTTAAGTAGGAAAATTTCTGTGCAGTCCAGTCACAGTTCAGCTGTTGCTGCATATGAGACAATTTGAATCCTAGCTGATGCAAAGCAACTGCACATACAATTAAACCACCTTAGTAGACTGATGGCATTCACTTCTTTTCTACAGCATTTTATTTGTCCATTATGTATGAAAACCTTTAGCAGTCCTGAACAGCTGCAAACACATTTTGATGAGCTTCATGAAACTGAAAATGATTCTGCTGTGGTAAGTCAACATAACAATTTTGCCTTAAAAGGTGGATTACACACTGTATAAAAGAGATTTTACAACGATAAACTTTGAGTAAATAGTAAACTTAGAAGAGTGAAAACTGTTAAGGGTGTTTGGAGTGATTTTGTCTTCTACCTCTTCCAGAGTATTTTGCCTCAGTTAAGAATCTGTTAAACAGAATTCAACTTTACACTAGTGTTATGTAGTGATTTTGAATTTAGAGCTTAATCTTTTGAAACAAATTTGTGTATGGTTTTAAAGTTGAAGTCGTACAGGCCTGACTCTTATTTGCCTTTGTGTCTGTTTAGAAACCATCAGTTGCACCCTCAACACAGAGTTTACCACCTGAAACAACAAGAATTTGGAGTGAAAAACATGGCTCTTTTCTGTCGTTTGATGAAGAACTTCCAGCACCGAGGAAAGAATCTGAAGTGTCCCTCTTGTCAAGCCAGCTTAAAGAGCTGGAAGACAAAACACAGGAGATTATGTATCTTCAGCAGGAATTAAATGAGTTGAATGCTTCGTTAAAGGTACTGATTGTTTGCATGAAGGATACATGTACAAGGTACCCTCTGTGGCTTGTTTGTAGATAGTCTTTAAAAGCAGATATATTTCCAAATTAGTTTAAATCTATTGTTATTATTATTTTTTTCAATTCAGGAAGAGAAATGGTACTCTACTGCCTTGAAGGAAGAAGTGGACAAGATCACCAAGGAAAAAGTTGAATTGGAGCAGAAATGCAGTGCTCTGGAAAAGGTGCTCTATTAAAAAAGTATAGAACCTATAGAGAACCTGTGTCATGTTTAGTAACACCATTCACTAGCTTGATTTAGCCACAGAACAGGAACAACTTCCAGTTCCTAATTTGCTGCTCTGCCATTGGTCAAGCCAGTTGTTTGATTTGCGTGCGCCGTCATCAACTGATGTTCCCGCTCTGTTGCTAAATCAGCCTACTGCCATATCATTTACCGGTAAAATGCTGTATTCTGGGGTGTCATTTTAGTAGTAAAAAAACCTAAAACATCAGTCAAGTTGAGCTCACATGATTTAATGGGTGATGGTACTAGTTATTACAGAAAATGTTATGAGGAAATATTTAATGATTGCTACCCCCGCTTCTGAAATAATAATATTATTTTAGAAGCAGGGGTAGCAGTCATTATTATTGCCCTCTTGCTGGCATGTTATATGTCATTGCTCCATGTAACTTTTTTTGAACACTCGTTTGGCATGTGATGAAATTTTTAAAATGTACCACAATGTGACCAGTATTAATAATCGCCATGTCACATCCTATGTCATTTGATTCCACACTGCTGTATTAATGTGACATTGCTTTTTATAATGAAAACCAATCTATCTAAGGAAATGTGTGGGTTTGAATCAGGTAGGTGCATGATTGTTTTCTGAAATAAGATTGTACAACCTTTTACAATGTGCATATGTTTTCTTTACCCTTGCATTCATTTTGTAGGAAAAACAAAACCTGGAAACAGAATCAGACAAAAAAGTTATGGCAGAAAAAGAAAACAGCGTTAAATGTGAGTCAAGAAAACCTCATCTATTGTCAAGAAAATAGACAAGTGTGCCTTTTTGTTTCTTATAGTGTTGTGGCAAGATTGTTTTTAAATCTAATTCCAAATTTCCTTTATATTAAAGCTATGGCAGAGTTTGCCCAACTGAAAGTAGAACTGGCCAAGTCATTAGAAGCTCAAACTGGGAGTCAGAGTGAGCAGATGAATTTAGCTCAACGAAATTCAGAACTGGTAAGGATTTAGCTGAAGAGTAGTTTCATTGAATAAGGGAAAGGAAGGTGCAGTTTTGATGGTCTCTAAGATGGTAAGATGCAGCTTAGGTTTTCCAAAAAGTTGCAATCAACATTGTGCAATGAAAGTGCTTTAATTTTGTTCTGTCAATGAAGAAAGTGGATAACTTGTTTGTATCCTTGGGTTTTGTTAGGCAACTGAAAATGCTGGCTTAAAGGCGTCTTTAGAGGAAGAGCAAAGACAACAGAAACTTTTTAGTGAAGAAATTAACAGGTTGAAGGTATAAACAAACCACAAACTTCAGTTATTTACATAACAGTGTACTGTATATCATTTCTGCATTGTCAAGGGAGGTCTTTGAGGGTACAAAAATACTGTTTGTTAAACATTGTACTCACTATCTGTCTTTTCTTTGGCTAAGAGCCTGCAATTAATTTTGAATTGGAAAGAAGTGTAACCAACAGATTAGTTTGTTATCCTCTAGCAGTTGACTTATCTGTAACTTACTAAGCAATACACAATTCCCATGAGCATAACTCACTCCTAATTTAAGTCGTATGCTGGTGGCTCTGCCTCTAAGATACTTATCTTATTAACTTCCTCCCCTACCCCAAATCCAACCCCCCCCCCCCCCACCACTCACTTTACATGATAAATAAGAGCAAGCAAGCCTGCTTAAGGAATACTGCTAATTACTTTGTCGGGGCTTTTTATCAATAGTCTCGCCACCATTTATAAAAAAACCCTTACAGAAATTGCCAGTATAAACTGGTGTTTTAACATGTACATGTATAACTTTAAGGAGCTAAGCTGAACTTTGTTGATAGACGTTTCCAATCTCCAATAATTTTTGTTTTAGGAACAACTAGAGGACAAGTCCAGATTAACCGAAAACTTAGAAAAACAGTTGTCTCAAAGGTATGATGACCTTGTTAGTGGTTCCCTCCTTAGCTGATCTTATTCTCCTCAATTTTGAGTGAGTTACATATGGTGATATGTATTACAGCAGCAATCTGAACACCACTAGCAGCTCAGGCTATCTTTAATATGAAAATTAGGGGAATAAAAATTTTCAGATGAGCAACATGTTGTCACAGCAGTTATAAGAAATTGGAGAAGAAGTGATCGTTATTACTTTGAAAACTTAAGAACATTATATCTTTTTGTTACAGGCCCTCTGGTGATGAAATAATCACCTTACAGAATCAGCTTTCCACAGCACAGCAACAGGTGTCCTCACTTCGGCAAGAGAAGGAAGAAGAGCATAAAACTTGGCAAGAAAAGTTGAATGCAGCCTTAACAGAAGTCACTAGGTATGGTGGTTTGTGTGTAGCAATTTTTACAATTTAGACCATCCATACAGACATACAGGTACTTGGACAGTGCTTGATTAATAAACAATAATAAATGAAAATGTAACTTAATTTACTCTCCTGATGTACAAATCAGCTAAGGGGTACTGTACAGTAGATTTAGAACCTATGAATAAAACTTACACATAACAATGGCTTCTTCCCTGCATGTTGTCAGGATTTGGCTTATCAACAGATTCCTATTAAGATAATATCTACAATGAAAGTCTGGTCGCAAAGTGGAAGGATTTTAAGTGAATGTTCATTTTATCTGTTTGTGTCCTCCACCTCAAGGCCATTTATAAAGAGAAATATTTCCAATAAATTGAAAGGATGTTTGATTGTAATGCAGCTTCCAGTTGAAAGTGAAGGAGCTTGAAGTGGAAAAGGCCTCAAAAATTGAACAAGTACAGAGGTGGGTAGCACACAATTATTTGTTGTGAAATTTAAGACTTTACTGTCATTTTAATAAAATAATGTTGTCTTCTATAAATAAGGTGTCCTTCCTTTAAAGTCTGCAGACAGCAATAACAGCATCCACAGAAAGCAGAAAACAAGTGCAAGAAGAAAGTCAAGAGAGACAGAAAAATCTAATCAACCTTCAGCATGATCTCAGTCAGGTTGGAATATAATAAATTTTGACAAAAATATGTTTTTAGCAGAGCTCTCTCTAGTGCGAAGCGTGTGCAGCAGAGCAACATGGGTAAGAAAAAATGGTAACCTATAGATCTCAGAAATTTTAGTTATCATGTGACCATCAGTCCATCCATTCATCCATATCATCCACCCCCTAAATGTAAGGTGATCTCAAGTGTCACATTTACTACGCACCTGGCCACCTACACTTTTAGAGAGAAAAAAGAAAACTTTTTTTCCACTACATTTTGATGTCTACACTGACATGGATATCACAGAAAGAGCTAGTGGGAGGGATAAGAAACAAATTAAAGAAAAAAAATTTTGCTGGAAGAATAACATGAAAATTTAATAGCTGCAGCAGTGAGAAAATGAGAAATGCTAGTGGCCAGCAAGATGAAAAATGAGCAGCACTGAAAAAAAAGAAGGAGCAGGAACTCAAGCAACAAAATTTTTTGTGGGGAAATACAACATTTTCTCCATGAAACGTGTAACTAGAAAGTTTCATGTTTTGGTCATGCAAAACAATGACAAAGAATTATACGTACAGAAAGTGTGCTGCACATGCAAAGTTTGTTTTTTTTGCTATTGTTTGTTTGTTTTTTTGCCGTTCTCATTGCCATCGCTGTTTAGCATTACATGATTTTATTTTTTGCTTGCGTAAGTTTATTAATGAGAGCCTTCGCTTTTAGCCCTGTCTAAATCTATATAATGGTGATAAAACCCAAAGCTTATCCTACTAAAAGTCAATGGTTAGCTGCTGTTGAGGAATCCTCTTCTCTTTTTGTTTTCAGGTCAATGTTGTTTTGAAAGAAAAGGAGACATTCATTGATTATCTTCAAAAGCAACTTGATGAAACGAAAAGTAAATGGGACTCTGAGGTTTGTACTGAATTAAAACTTTATAGAAGTCGTTACATGTGCTTATCACTGGGGTATTGAACCCTTTTTCAGGTAAAAACTGTTCCCTAGGGTTCTACCTTTGGTGATAGTTGAAGAGTGGTTAATGTCACTGTTTCAGTTAAGTTTGAGACTATACGCTACTAAGTATTAACACGTACAGTTAGGACCAGTTTGGCAGTTGAAACATCATTTCCGTGCGTGACCATTTTAAGGCCTGACTTCTCTGGCACCATGAGCTGAAGCCTAAGTCAACAAAACTCAACAATAAAATCAATGTGCTGCGGTGGCAGCACAACTTAGGCCAGCAACACGCCATTTCCGAGAAGAGTATTGGCAGGTCACAGTAAACTAAAGCGCTACGAGGTGCAACCTGGTCCAGCAACATGATACAGTTGCAGCACGTACTATGATCTGAAACCTAGGCTAGCAACACGCAAACCTAAATAATATAACACGTGAATAGTAGTCACGATAAAACCACCTATCGTGCCCCACCTATCTTGCCAGGCGCTGCTGGCTCAAACTGGAATATTAGCAGGTCGATAAACTGAAAAAATGGGAAAATAAGCTAGAAGAAACTTAGCTTGGGGAAGTCGCTATGCAGACTTAACCGAAGCGCAACCGATGATTGGTGTCCCCAGTTTATTAAAAACAAATACCCCAAAGGGAGGGAGGGAAGGCGGGCAAAAACCATTACAACTTGACTGTGTAAGTGAGTGAGCAAAAAATGTAAGTAATCATGCGTTACAATGCATTTTATATCTATAGGGTGCCAAAAGCCTAAGCCAATGCAATAGATTGTACGATGTTTACCCCAGACCTTACATCAGAACTGAACAAAGAAGACATGAATAGAGTATTCAGCAAAAATAACCATTTAGAAAGGACGATATAACTTGTATCCAAAGAGAATTGCAACACAGAATAAAACAGATATTAATAAAAACCTAGACAAAGGAAAACAATGGTACACTTACTGTACCGAGCTAAGAGTCTAAAGTACAATAGTTAGAGTACACCCGATGCCCCATGGGGCCAAGAAGACTCACCTTCCATTAACTGCGTTTTACAATTATTGGGTTGTAAAACTTTCTTTAACCTGATCAAGGACAGTTTTTCTACCAACAACAGCTCCATTCTCGCCACTCTTGGGTACTGCAAATTAATTTTTTGGTCAGTCTTTTTTTTCTTTCATGTTTTGATGTTTTGACATTTTGTTGAGTCATGCAAAATGGTCTAGTAAAGTGCCATGAACAAAAGTATAGTTTTGTGTTTAGGTCTCATTAAAGGAAGATTCCAATCAACAAGTTCGAAACCTGCAAAATCAGTTACAAGAGGAACAGAGACAGGTCCAAAACAGGTGAGATTTAATTTCTATTTGTACGTTTGTTTTTTTGAGGAAATATTAAGCAGCAAATAATTGAATTAACTAAAACATGGCTAGTTGTCACCAGAGTTTCATGGCCACTTTAGGGTCTTAACAAAATGTACAAATCTTTGTTATTCTCCCTATGAATTATGCTCGCATTTGAAAAGTTGTTATGCTGAGTTGTAGACTATAAAAAAAAAAGAACTCCACTGGGGCCTTTCAAAGTTTTTTCATTGTTCAGGAATTTAAATGCCTTATTCCACAGAGACTCAACAATAAAAGATCTTGAGACCAGCCTTCAGCAGAAAAAAGATGATATTACAAGATTTGAAGCTGAACGAACAGAACTTATTGCTAAGGTACAGAGATCGATAGGGCAAACCTCCGTATAAAAAAGTCCTCAGATGACAAACTATTTTCTTTACCCCAGTTATAGTAAACCATACAATCAATAGAACCTCGATATAATGAAACCTTATTATGGGGAACATATTTTGCCAGTCCCTTGCAGTCTACCAAAATAATTACCCCACCCACAGTTGTAATCTCTATAAGTATACAGAGGTGTAGGCTAGCAGTGAATTTTACCCTGCAATCACAGCAAGATTACACCTATACACCCTGTACCTGTACCTGTAGATCGTTAAAAATAACCAACACCAGCAGTTGGTTCGTTAAAAGCCCTTTAAGTTCAAAGAGTTACCAGCATCAATAATATTATTATTATTATGCTAACCAGGCTAACCAATACTTATGTTATTCTCTCCTAACAATTTCAATACATGATCAAGAGAAAAGGTTCTGAGAATCAATGAAATGATCATCAAAGCCTGGAGAATACTTTCATTTGTTATTAAATTATCTCAACTTATTTTGTAAGGAAATGCATGGAGATCAGTTACTAAGTCTGGAGAAATTGTATGTGAATAGTGGGGCCTATAGGGTTCAACATTCTTCAATCAGTCTCTTTAACTTTCCATGAGGCAGTCATCTTTAAGATGCACACCCAGCTGTGCCACTTCCAACTGTATTTTTGTTTGAGAAAGTTGACTGACTTTCTGTATTTTACAAATGAAATTCAGGGAGTAAAACTTAGACAAAACAAACTTTAACCTCTTTAACTTTAACCATAAGTGAAAGCTAGAATGGGTCAGTAATGACAGGTCTACCTGAGAAATATATCCACCTGATGACAGGTAGATAAGAAATGAGAATTAAAATGGGAAAGTGAAATACGTTTAGGTTAAATAGCATAAAAACTGAAAAAACTGCTGGTGTAGAATGTTTTGAATGTTGTTCAGAGAAAATTTTTTTAAATAAAATTGATGTTATTTCAGAAATAGGCCTCTGAGTAGAAACTGAAAAAAATAATATTCAAGGTACTCAAGGAACTGAAATGTTCAAAACAAGAAGACTTCAGTTTTCAAAAGTTATGTTTAAATATTATAACATTTGGTGTATTTAATTCACATAATCACCTTATTTATATTGTTTTCACTGCAGATTGAAGCTGGAGGTGGAACAGAGACTATTATTAATCAACTCAAACAAGAAAAGGTAATTAAAGAACCTCTAGGGCATCTAGTAATCTTCTGAACATTGTAGTTTTGTTTAACAACAACAACTACACATTCATGTATATAATATTTATTTTGTGTGGTTAAAGGAATAAGTTTGAACTGTGGAAATAATTTGATATGCTGGAGTCTTTCTGAAGTTTGTAGAAAAAAGCAGTAGCTGTTGTTAGTTTATTCTTTTGAAATACTTTCCTCAAAGTTGCCAGTCACCTTGGTCATCTTCTTCTTTTCATCCCATCTCTCAGCACTAAAAACCTTCTTGTTTCTGGTTTGTTTATCAACAGGAGAGCTATCAGAAAAGGTTACAAGAGGTGGAAGCTTCCCTTCATTCTCAAGCACAAGAACATTCCAAGAAAATCGAAGAGATGCATAAGGAGCAGAATAAGGTGACCATGATGTGACAAATGTCGTGAACTACTAACGGTCAATTCTTCACGTTTTCTTCAAGATGGACAGAGGTCCCATCCCACTTGAAACCCTTATCATTGGAAAATGCAAACTCAGACTGAAATTTTGTCAGAAACCTTAATAGGAGATTGGCCCTTACCCACCCTCCCTCCCTGGAAATTGTCTTGTGGGGGCGGTGAAGGAAACTAAGTGTGTGATGAATAGTATATTAGAACCTATTATTGAGTCAGCGAGGATTTTTCCCAAGTGTTCTGATGATTAACTTGATCATCTAATAGTGGAATTAGGGAACTGTGTTTTGTCCAAATTCTGATAATTTTCTGAGCCTTTTTAGGCAAGGGAATTTATTAGAACTTGGACAAAAAACCAGTGAACTATTCACCCATTTTAGGAGTACACTATTGTCATGATTACCTAGTTTATAATCATGGGTGACAAATTACCTCACAATTTGCTTACAATTGTGGTTTTTTACGTTTTTATTTTACATGCACTGAAGCATTAGGAGCATAAAAGTTTTCAAGTTTCTGAATTTGTAAACAAAATACTTTTTGGAATTTTTCTTCTTCATGTGTTTAGGTTTTCTAAAGCGTCTTTTAATGCCCTGACATCTTCATTCATAACATTTTAAAACTTTGAAACTATTTTGGCACTGCAACGTAAGGAACGTTGCCATGGCAAGTTTGTAATTTCACATGTTGAATTTTAAATATTAATGTTGAAATTTGGAGCCAAAACATTAAGGAGTCATTTGTCACCCATGATATTGTAATTATTCAAAAAGTGTAGCTGTTAGTTTGTTCTCTGCAGATTGAGGAGGCATTAGCCATAGAAAAGGACACCTCTGGAAAACTGGAAAATTCTGTGCAGGATCTAACAGCCATGTGCAGTAATTCATCCCAACAAATAGAGGAGTTGAGGAAAGAAATAAAAGAAAAAGTGAGTTTCTATAAAGTAAATGCACCCTTTCATACCATGCCATAAAGATATAGCCATTGAGTAGGTAGAGATCCTTTGACTATAACTTCTGCCACACATGACTGGTCATATTCACAAAAATATCTGGTGGTGCTTGAGCCTTCCACATTTTCCTGCAGAAAGAAGATCAGATTGTGACAGGCAAAACGTTTTGTTCTACAAACATTTTCCATGAGTGAGTTTGTAACCAATGATGAAAACTCAAATTTTAACTACTTTAGAATGTAATATGTATAATGTAAACTTCTCAGAACTCCAAGTTAAAATGAAAAAAAAAACTGAACAGACAGCAATGAAAAAAGAAGTGAAAGGATTTACAAGAGAACAGCAAAAAGATACCAGTAACCCAGTGTTGCAAAGACCAGCTTGGATCTAAAGGAAATCCTTTTTTGTCAAAACAAGTCTAAAAACACATCATAAAGTCATTAAATTTATTAAATTGTTGTTATCATCACTATTATTATCTTTTTTAATTTTTTGTTGTTGTTGTTGTTATTTTAAGAGTGAAAATCTTGTCGCTCTTGAAGCTGCAAAGGCTGCTGAAAAGTCAGTCTTAGATGAACAAGTCAGGTCTTCCCAAGAGACCTTGCAGGAGAAGCTAAAAGAGCTAAGTGCTCTTCAGCAACAAAATATAAAGGTACAGCAGAATGCTAACATTATGTTGCTTGGGTAAGGAAGCGGGTACTATACAAGTCAGGTAATAGAGCAGAATGTAAGGTGCTTAGCCTAGTACAGCTGAAGTAATTCACATTTATTGTCATCAAATTTGTTTGGGAAATAGATCAGGGCTTCCTTGTCTATTGGGCAAGTAAGCTTTAAATGTTACTTGCCCAGCAAGAAAATCTATTTTGTCCCAGACTACTGGACAAGGCATTTTTGGAGCCCTGATAAATGCTTATTAAATCAACCAAGCTGTGACCATCAAAAATCAAAAAAGTGATCACCTAAGATATCAATTCTGTTAACTTATAGCCAATTTCTCCCCACTATGGCTGCAATTAATGTTTGAAGTTTCTAAAGAAGAATCTGTTTTTTGATGGGTTTAAATGGCTAGGTTGTGAGTTTGAATCCACACTTAAATATTTCTTGTTTATTGTATTCTGCTTTTCAAGCTCAAAGACGATTACAGTGGGTTACGTGAACAGCACTCTGAACTTGAAGTTAAAGTGAAAACATCTGAGATGGAAATAGAAAGTCAAGCAAAAAGATGTGCTCAGCTGGAAAGTGAAATTAAAGGAAAGGTGTGTAAACCATTAAATTTGGTTGCAGAGAATGTGCAGTACTTATTACATAATTTATCAAGGGATTCCATCAGGATTAAACTTATCATCAGGGTAAATTAAAAGCAAGTCAGAGGTAACGACCTCTTTTCTCCCCATTTAACTTGTTACATCACTTTAAGGAGGATTTCGTGTCGCTACAAAAACTGTAATATTTAAACGTTTTCAGTTTTACCCGTTTTTTTTTTTTATTTAGTGAAATCAACAATAGTGATGGAAGTTTATTTTATTTTTGTTAGGTTGAGGTTGTGACACTACTACAACAAGAAAAATCCTCTGAGAAAACATCACTTCAACAACAAATTGAAAATATTCAACAGTCCCTGAGTGAAAAGGATAGGGAACTGGTAGCTGTACAAGGGGAACTTCAAAAGGTATGTTCCTGATGGTAAACTATTTTTTAAAAAAATGTGCATATACACTACTTTATTATAAACTGAACTGCTGACATTTGCTTGTGTAATTTGTAGTACAAAGAAACATCAGCTGAGAAAATTAAATATCTGGAAACTGAGAAGGAACAATTATCTCTGAGTTTGACCTCTTCCAAGAATTTAGTGGAGGAAAAGGTTAGTTGAATCTTTGTAATTTAATAAATGTTATCAATTATTTTTATTATGGAAATCTGTTATGGACTTAGATTACTATTCAGTTGTCAAGTATTTTATAGCCCTAAACCTAACCAGTTGTTCCGTGTTTCTTGTTTAGGAGAAATCCATCACCATCTTGGAGTCAGATCACCAGGAAGCAAAAAAGGAAATTCTTTCATTAAAGGAACAAGTTGCTTCGATTTCAGAAGTAAGTGCAGTTCTGGGTAACTTCCAGGCATGCTGACAGACACATTTGAAGATAAGGAATATCACTATATAGTACTTCCTTTTAAAACATGATCTCAATTAAGGACCTTTATAAAAATTTATTCTTCATAACTGGCAAATTGCTGGTCAACCTCTCCACTAAACAATGTACAAAGTAAATTCCAGACTTGCTGTACCTGTAAGTATGCACTTTTGGTTCCCCTTGCCTTTTACAGTCACGTTTTCTTCATGTAGATGTATGAACAGTAAACAGCAAGCAATAAAGATTAATGATAGCACTACATCTGTGTTTTTTGAATTACTTTGTTTTGATAGACTGTAAAAGACAAAACTGATCAACTGGAAAAAAACACTAAACAACATCTTGAGGAAAAGGTCAGTACTTGAATTCCGTTTGTAAATCTGAAAACCATTTTCTTTATTTTCAGTGTTGATTGCAAAATCAAGATATTCCCTTCCTAATATTTGTCCATACGTTATACTTTCGATATACCCTTAAAATTCCAAATCATATTTCCCTGTTATTTTTTGGCATGTCATTGTAATACTTCCATGTTATCTTTGTATGTGTTTTTTCCCATGTATCAGTAAGCTTATGTTTCTCTCTGGTGATATTTCTGTTCTGTTCCATTATATAAGTGCTTGGAATGCTTACCCAAAACATCCTTTGTTGTAATGTTATTTGTTATGGATGCCTTTCTTATCATTGCTTTGCAGAAAGCATTGGAGACAAAATTATCTGAGTTAGACACGACCAACAGGAACCAGACATCAGAACTAATGTCGACTCTAAAGAATATTAAGGAAAAACTACATGAAAAAGAGGTATTTTAATCAAGAATCTTAATGTTTATGAGTTATAGCCCTTGAGTACCTAATCACTTATAAGTTGGTTCTGTTTTTATTTAATAGGAATTGTGTGCAAAACAAGCTCAAGAACAACAACAGCTTCAACAGAAGGTTTTTAATATGTATATTTCTTACTGCTTTCAGATGGATTTGTTTCATATCAGTTTTAACCCATTCGCCCCAGGAAATTTTGCGAAAAAACGTGTTTTGAAGCTAGTCGTTTGGTTTTCTGGTCACTGTTGTGCTATAAGGAGCTAAAACTTACCACAATGCAAGCAATTTACAGGTCGTCGAACACTTTGGGGCCCTCTGATCCAGACGCCAAAAATTAGCTTGCGAAGTTCAGGCATGTGCAGAAAGCAAAATTTCGTTTTTGAGCATAAAAGTAACCCAGCAGTCTTGACTCTTACGTTTCGCTTTCTCCCCTTCCCTCTTGTTTAGCTTTTCTTGTCTCATTTTTTTTCTTTTGCTGGGCATTTAGTCGGCTTCATTTTGTTGCGAAAAGTTTTTAGGAATAAAGCTTTTGGGATCTATAGCACAAGTTAGCGGACAAATTTGTCCTTGACCATTCAAACTGATGACATCACAAGCGGTAGAAGGGACGTGGATCCGCGCAGGCGGTAACCGGCGGCTCAGGGGCGAATGGGTTAAAAACTTGGCTTTCTATAAAGAGACATCATTATTTAAAATGTGTTTGTGTTCCTTTTCACTGTAGATTCAGCAACTGGAACAAGGAAAAACTGACTTAGAGAAAGCTATGAAAGAACTTGGAGAGGTGAGTGTGTTAACTGTGGAACATCAGATGGAAACACACCATCACAAAACCTCTGGAGAACATTATCTTCAAGGGTGAAGTGCTGTGTGTTGGGGATTGATTACAGAGAATCAAGCATCAGCTCCAGAAACAACTCAGTTTGTTGGTTCAAAGTCAGTGCAATTGAATAGGTCCGGCTTCTCTAAAATTTGACCTGACAGCACGTGTAAATCTTTTAACATACTTATACAGTGGAATTCCTCCTTTGGGACACCTCTATTTAGGGACACAAAATCTGTTCCCGATAAAATGTTAGAATAATCTTGGTTTTTGTTACCTGTATTGAAGAGACACCTCTATTCAGGGGAAAGGGGCACCATTTCTACATCTCGAAACCCAGGTATCACCTCCATTCAGAG
This sequence comes from Porites rus, assembly GCA_964035705.1. Lineage (NCBI taxonomy): Eukaryota > Metazoa > Cnidaria > Anthozoa > Scleractinia > Poritidae > Porites > Porites rus. The sequence goes on along the minus strand of OZ038004.1, from coordinate 13,481,298 downwards.
GACTGCTTAGCTCACAAAACGTCACTGACAAAGTGTACACTAGTCACTGTGGTGACAAATTTCACAACATGATCTATCTCACTTAACTCAGTGTACTATACTTGTAGGAATTCAACACACAATATTACAGAGACAGGCCAATCATGTTTGTCAAACATTATCTAGCTGCTTGAATTAATGACTGCAGCAGATTCCGAGGCAGAATATATAAAAAATATTTTATTTGTTGGTTAATAATTATTATTAACAAACCCTAGCTCAACCTCTCTTCAGGGGACATTTGCCATGGTAACAAGGGAGTCCCCTGTATAGAGGTTCCACTGTATATAAACTAATTAGTACGCTTTCTTGGCCTTCACATTTGTTTGTCTTAGTTATTGTCGCCCGTCCCCCCTCTCTAAAATGAAATCCTTGTAATTTTCCTTTCGTTTCTTTTTACAGGCCCACCAAGAGCGAATAACTGTTTTAGAGACTGAATATAGCAATAAGGAAATGAAATTACAGGAACAGGTCAGATTGTTGTTCGTAGTAAAAGTTACACAACTAGACTCAAGTCATTCTCCTGAATTGAGTTAATCTTTTGAGTTTCTATGGAAACCATCAATGCGCAGATCATTCAAAGAAGATCGTCAGAGTAGCACTTTCGTTTGGTGCTCCTTAATATTTTATATTCTTTTTACTTCACTTTTAGGCAAGAAAGGTAGCTTGATCAGTTGGTGATCGTTTAATTAAATTTTTTGTTCATTTTTGTTCCTTTGCAGTTTTTGTGTGTGTTACCAAAATCTGTATGAGAATTTCAATACTTTTACTTTTAGCTAAAGTTCCTGTGACATTTTCTTTCAAAGCTTGCTGAACAAGAAAAAATTGCAAGTGAGATGCAAACATCATTGGAGCAAAAAGATGATCGAATGACTGGAATGCAGAGAAGAATCGAAGTATGTGATTCTTGTAAGCCTTTGATTGCCAACACTTGTGCTGTGATGATTTTAATCAAAGCCTGGTGTGTACTGCTAACTTAAGCTTCTTGTGATTTTCGATTAATATAAGAGGGTTAAATGCAGTAAATCTTTCTCTACAGGTTTTAGAGGAAGAAGTAAAGAAGGAATGTGAGAGTTGTAAAAACTACGAAGCACAACTTTGTAAGATGCAAGTAGCTTCTAAGGTAATCTTTCTTAAGCCCTGTTTCACTGCAGCCACATGCATGCAACTGTTAATTATTTTCATTTCCTTTGTTCTCTTCTTAGGAGGAGCAAGAAAGGAGAAGTAAACTTGAGAAAGAACTAGAAGATGCTAGAAGTGATATTAAGGTAAAAGCTGTCCACGTCACCTTCAGCCAAAGTACTTTTTGAAAAGCTTCTATTTGTGAGTGGTGTTTACTCGCTTTATTTATGGTCTAAGTCTGGAAATGTAAAATGCGAGATTTAATTTTTATGATTTATGATAAGTGAGAAGCACCTACTGTTCGGTTTACACCACAAATGCCATCCATACTGTGAACGAGCCTTCTGATTAGGGGGAAAAGGGCACAAGAGAAGACGCAAGCAGAGCGATTAAGTGGTGGGGGGAGGCGGAGCTGTACCCCCTTCCCCGGCTCTTTTTGCCTCTTCATTACACTGCGCTTTTTCACTTCTATTTACTTAATCCCCAAAACAGCGCTTGTTCACAAGCTATGCAAGGCCTAGAAGGGAAATAACGTGCCAGTAACCGAAGAAAAAGATTTTAACAGTAGTAAGAATAATGGAGCTGAAGATCACCACTTGCTTTGCATTTTCAGGGCGGCAGCGATGCTCCAGACAAAAAGTAAACTCTGTGTTAGCTTTGGTTCATGAGTGACATACGTATATCACTTCCCCGGATTTGAACTTTGTTCTTTAGGGGCTTGTACTTGTTTCTGAATGACTTGAAATGAAATCAGTCAACTCTCCCAGATGACATTACAGCAGTGTATTAGGAAGGTCTCAAATTTTCTGTTTAAGAGATCTGTCTGCCTTATAACACTTATAAGAATGACAGGAACCCAACCTTAGGTGTCCGTTTTAGGGGCGGAGGGAGGGTGTTTCCATTACAGAATTGTCTGTCAACAGAGGGTTGACTGAACAGAGAGTTGGCTATACTCTGCTTTTCATTGCTTTTCACTCATTGTGAATGTTGATTGTTCCCAGGACCTTCAGGGCCAGGTGGCAGTAGGAGAGGAGGAACTGGGGCAAGTCAAAAGACAGGCAGAAGAAACTGAAGGCAATTTGAGGCAAACTGTTGAACAACTCATTGAAGTGATGCTTTGTTTTGTTTTGTTCAATTCTATGTCCCCATTGATGGCTGTTAAGTGAATTGTTGTTTGATTTTTTGTTCTAGTAGACTAATGGAGGCTAAGTCACTAACGTCACAGCAAAATCTCAGTCGTGTCTATTGTTTTCGGGAAAGAAGGCAGAGGAAAAAAAAAACACTCATGTAACTACAGTTTTGCATTTTGTTTACTATTTTTGACAATTTTTTTGTCCCTTTCAGGCAAAGAATTCACTGGAGACGCAAATGTTGAATTTAAATAGTGATTTAAAAGCTGCCAGGGAACAAACAGAGAAAGTACAAGGAGAAAAGGTACTTTAATGCTCCCCTGTCCCTTTATTTCTGCTCCTACGTTTCGTGCATGCTCTTTTCTTCAGTTTTTCTACACTTACCTCCACTCTCCCACTATCCTCAGTGCGGCATTTAGATTATTAGAAATCAAAATCGTGTTCCCGTTTTGACGTTTTTTACTTCTCTGTTCAGAATTCAGTCGAACAAGAGGTAGAAAATCAGAGAGAAGCTTTTAATGGTTTAAGGTAAGCAAACAAGCGTCAATGAAGTTTGGTTCCGGTGTAAACATTTTAAAGAGTGAGATAGTTTAAAATGGGAGGGATGCCTTTCTTTGGTGCTGGTACAGTTATAATAATAATAAATAATAAATGTTATAGCCAGGGTCACCTCTTCAGCATAAAAGGCTGCTATCAATGAGTCCCCTGAAACATTATCGTTTCTTTTTAGGATCTCTCTTCAAACAAGGATAGAAGAATTAGAGAAAAATCTTGCCACTGAACAAGAAAGCAAAGAAAAGGTAAGTAACTTTATTCTTGCACTAGTGGGACCGCTTAAATAACAGAGATTAAGCAAGAAACAAAAATTGTGCAGCGTTGAACTGCAAACACTTTTGTTTGTTGCAGGCTCAGCAGGAAGCTCAGGAGAAACAGCAGCTTCTAATTAAACAAAAGCTGGAACTAGAAAACAAGCTACAAAACACTGAAAAAGATCTGAAAAAGGTTAGTGATGGAGCAGTGTTAAAATGATAAAACACGGTTTTTAATGAAGCTGGTCTGACCTTCTGCGCGCCAAGACTATTAACGTTATATGATGATATAAACTTCTCCTGAGTGGTCTTTCTGACTTATAAGATGACAAGACAGCTCTCTTTCAGCTATCCTAATGACGTAAAAGAAAACTTTAACATAAAATGATCCTAGCTAAATTTGAAATTTTATATATATATTTTAAACTAAACTGAGCGCAGAAGAGGAGCAAGTTGTCAATACTAAATCATACTTTCTGGGTTTCCTTCAATGTAGGCCATAGAACAGCACGAGGAAACAAAAGAGGTTTCTAAGCGAGTTCAGTTGTTGCTCAAAGAGGAAACAGCAGCTGTTCAAATGAAACTGGTAGGAAAGTAGTTTTGTGAAATTTAAACCTTCCTTGCAAGCACCCAAATTCTGGGGCCGCGCCGTTTATCAATATAAAAAAAGGCGGAAGATGTTGTCTCACTCAAAGATAAGCATGTGAAATTGCGCTGTATTATGGAGGTGTCGCTAGTGTCATCATCACCTTTTCTTGGAACAAGTGCCTTAATTTGCGACGTCCTGGACAAGGAATTCTTATCTAAATAACACTGCATTTTTAGGCAAACGAAACCCAAGAACTAGAAGAGCTAAAGAAGGACAAGGAACAAACTGAAGCCAGGTTAAATATTCAGATTTCTTCATTAAATGAAAACCTTGCTGCGGCAAGGGCTGAGGCGCAGAAATATCAACAGGAAACGAAAGAGACTCAGGAGAAACTTGAACAAGCAGAGAAGCGAAATGATGATTTGAAAGGAGAAACTGCTGGTGAGTGCGGACTGGTGACTAGTGAGTCTCGGTATGGTGTATGTATCAATCAAACAGTCATACACCGCAAACTCAGAAATCCTTTTGAAAAATTAACTTTTTCAACAGTGCGATCACGGTGTTACTATCATTCGACTTTGTTGTTAAAGCGACGAAAAGTATTATGAAGTCCCTGCTTTAGGGGACATAAAACTTTGTCCATTTGCTCTATATTTTTTTACATTAGGAGACATGATTCACTCACAGGGGCTCTGTACTGTGGTGTCCGTCTCTGTTTTGATCACTTGGACAGCTGGTTTTCCTAATTTTAAACTTGTGTTTCATTATAGTTTTGGAAGCAACTGTTCAAAATAATTTAGACGAAAGGAGAAAACTTCTTGAAAGGTTTGTGACAGTCTACGTTCATTTTTAAGAAAAAACTGATTTTCAAACATACCACTTGTTAGTTCAGAGTGAAATAGAATATTACTGTTAATTATAGATGTGTAGCGGGAGACGAGGCCTTGGAGAAACAGAAAAAAGAAAACGCTGAACTAAAAAAAAAAGTAGAGAATGCACAGGCCGCTATGATGGAACTTACACAGGAAAACCAATCACTACAGGTGAGTCTCAGCACCACCTTAAGTTCCCAATCAAGTCACGTCAGGGCCAAAACTGTTGTGATAAATAACCTTTTCCCGTAAAATTGGCTTAGTAGACTTTCCAGTAATTAGTGATTGTTTTGATATATAAGCACATAAGAGCGTTATACAGAACAGCGCGCAGTGAGACTAAAGTAGGTGATGTGAATGATACCAACGAAATTAGTGTGTAAGCAATGTGAAAACAAGGTGGACTAAGTGTGAACATACTAAGAAGCTATAATCTGCCAAATGACAATCAGCTGTTGGAGATGGCTCAAGACCGCCATCAATGGAGGAAACTTGTGGTCGACTGCTCCGCAGCCAAAGGATGATGATGATGATGATGATGATGATGATAAGAGAATAACAAGACAATATAACAACAATGTAGCCCGATTAATTTACGTACCAATTAAATAATGTGAGCAGAGTGGCCTAGGCGAGTAATACGAACCCAATGGAACCTAGGTTCGGTAATGGATTGGAACCCCAGTATAACGAAATGCCAGGACACTGGAAAATGTTTTGGTTAATACGGGGATATGTTACGTTATATACACCTTATTATACGACCGGGTTGTTTTTTATATCGAAGTTCCCAGCTCTGTCATGTAAGACGACTTCAGTTGAGACCGCATTCTGCTTCTTTTCAGATTTTAAACAATCAAAAGAATGCTCGGAGATGGGAAAACGATGACGACGTTACAACTTGCAATGGATGCGAGAGGCAGTTCTCCATGACCATAAGAAAGGTTTGTTTCAGGGGTCTAAAGGAAGATCAAAACTCTATCACATCATCTATACTGTTTGCAATCTTTTTTTGTTTCTTGCTAATATTTTTTCCTTCGTTTTCAGCATCATTGTCGGAATTGCGGGTAAGCATAAACACTCTCACGTTTCCTCTGTGATTTAGACTGCAAAACAGTCCGTATTTTTGCGTATTCAAGTACACGCGAGTAGTCAAACAAACGGTCTGGAACGTGGCTGAAAACAGAGAGCGCGTGTGAGACTCGTGCGCTTCGCGCGCGTAAGACTCTTACGGCACGCTTAACCGATTTCTTTACTGATTTTGAGAAAAAAACCGACTGGTTGCAGTCTATCTGTGATTTAATGTTTGCGTTCATTCCCAAAACTACCAGGGTACATTTCTTTTTGGATAACGAACATTGTTAGTTAGGAAGTTTGAGAACAGAAAGTCCTAAAACCGGGGGAGGAATCTTATTTCTCCTTACATTGTTGATTATTTTTTAATCGGGCAGAAGGGCAATGTGAATGAAGTTAGTCAACAGCTAGGCAATGTGGCTGGATATGACACCTGATTTAAGTGGTCAACCTCTCAATTCTCCATACAATTTTAATTCATTATTGAGCTATTTTGAAAAAATAGCTCATATGTCAGTGGTGTGAGCGTATGTATCTTTGTGGCTTTGTAACTTTGTATGTTCGGATGTTTGTTGCAAGAGCCAATAAGGTTGAAGGTACTATTAGTTGATGCTTAGGAACCAATGAGATCTTAGCATGTACTTAAACTCGACATTGGTAAAGGTCGAACAAGGGCACTTTGAGACCGCCATCTTGATCCTTCACAATTTTTCCGTCTTTTATTACGGGTACAGGTGTTTGGAAGCATTACATAAAATATCTTCATGATTCAAACGCTGTGAACAGTGATGCAACTGTTTAAGGGTTCATATTTAAGTGTGGATGCTGCTTCGAGGCATTTCTGACCTAATTCGGCTATCGGTACAACGCACGTCAGTGTGAGTTCTGTTTCACCTGCTACAACTGGGTAGAGTATAAAAGATCATATATTTTCAAATCTCTTCCTATGAAGCAATAATTGATATTTAGATATAGACTTTTATTCGAAAGTATGCGCCCTATAAAATGTGGTTTAGAAGTTTAAAAGGCAGCTTATTTTTTTGAAAGCTGTATCGAGTATTGTTAATCCTGTAAACAAGCTTTGAAAATATTATTCTCTCGCTTACAAAGTTCAACCGACCTTTTTCGTTGTATTTAGTAAAGATGCGTTACTTAAGTAGAAACAGTGGCGTTAGGGAATAAAATTGGAGGAAGCTAGTTGACACAATAATCATGATATAAGTAGAAATATATTTCGGCAGTTTGATAATTTTCTTGGAAGTTAATAAATGTTAGGCTATCAATCTTGACCTTGCATGAAACATAATTTAATAGCAGATGTTGTAGTAAAGCCGAGGTGATTGCTTAAAATCGTTTAAGAAAATTTTGTAACATCTTCACATGCAAATTGTGTGCATGAGTTATTTTTATAATTCTGTTTACTAGATTACTGTGTGATAACTCGAATTCCCTCACGTACGAACGACGAAAGGGGGCAAATTCCGACACTTTCACGTGCCAGCTGTGTGACTGTACATCACATGCAGATTGGCTTTTCACAATAATAATAGTAACTTGGACGTATGAAGACCTGTTTCATTTAGTCACCAATGCCTTAAAAAAGGCTCTTGTCTTTTAGGAAGCAATAGCTTTTAAAACATGACGAAATAAGTTGTCGGAGTTAAAGACCGTTTCACAAAATTTTGTTAATAAATGTTAGGTTATCAACCTTGACGTTGCATGAAACATAATTTAATTGCAGATGTTATAATGAAGCCGAGGTGATTTCTTAAAATCGTTTGAGAAAATTTTGTAGTGAAGAATTTGCCTTTTTTTAACGTACGAATTGTAAAAGGGCCAAAGACCAACACCTTCACGTGCAAATTGTGTGCGTGAGTTATTTTTATAATTCTGTTTACTAGATTACTGTGTGATAACTCGAATTCCCTCACGTACGAACGACGAAAGGGGGCAAAGTCCAACACTTTCACGAGCCAGCTGTGTGACTGTACATCTCATGCAGATTGGCTTTTCAGAATGATAAATACTAACTTGGACGAATGAAGACCTGTTTCGTTTTGTAACCAATGCCTTAAAAAAGGCTCTTGTCTTCTGAGAAGCAATAGCTTTTAAAACATGAAGAAATAAGTTGTCGGAGTTAAAGACTGTTTCACTGAGTAGAATCGCACGTGAAAACCTCGTGAATTATGATGATGCAACCATCTACCACAATGATAAAAATCCTGGTATTTCGTAACTATTCAGTATTCGATGAGTCACATTTTGGCTTAAGAAACTCCGAGGAAACCTGAGAGTTTTCCTTCTAATCAACGTTTGGTGAGTAGAAATTTATTTCACTTTAACGATTTGTTTAACTTGCACCAGATGTAACAGGGAAAGACAGAGGAAAGTGAATATATAGCTTGAGGATCGACTCAGCTGAGCGTTTCGCGTTTTCATTTTGTACCGCAATACGCAATTTCGCACAAAAACCTAATCTACATTTAGGATGAAAGAGGTAGATTGATCACTCTTGGTAAGGTTACACCGAAGCATTAAAGTTACACTGAAGCATTCAAAATAGCTCATGCACGTTTAACGTGCCTATGTTCAATTAGGCAGGTGAGGAGAAGAGAGAATGTCATCAAAGTCAAAAGTGTTTTACTGATGCTTGTCTCGTCCTTTGTAGTTTGATTTACTGTTCTGACTGTACTGCAAAAAGTGCACCTCTTACTTCAAGCAAGAAACCAGTGCGAGTATGTGATAAGTGTTTTGCGGACGTCACATCAGGCACAGCCAAGGTACATTCCACTCATTTAGCTATTTCAGCTATTTCAAAAAAGGTTGTAGGAGAGAATGGCGAACGCGGCGAATTCCGAACGGAGGTTACACGACCGAAAGGAACTGTGGTTACGCTATTTGAAATGCAAAATTTCAGAAGTTGCGTTCACCTTGCGTGAAAATGAATACACCAACTGTGAACGTTTGTCTGAGGGTTCTTGACTCTAAAGACAAAAGAAACGCACACTTTTTTAATTGAAAGACGTTCCTCGTTTCCTCGTACGAACGGCCTTTTGTCTCCGACTTTAAATCGCCAGTCACAACAAATTTAGAAATATAGCACTCAACTGTTCTTTCAGAGACGCCCAGGAAAAATGAAGCCTCTGCACTGAATGCTGAAGAACATGGACAAACCATATAACCCGCGATCGAAGGTCTTCACTAAATGGAGCTGGCATCATTGACTAGCTTAGATAGGTGATTATTTACCATCAGTATTCAAAACCGACAGTTCCTTTCGGTCGTACAATCTCCGTGCGACAATTGCCATTCGCCGTCTTGTTCTCTCAGACAACCTTTTTTGAAATAAGTGTATATTCCTAATAGCCAAGATTGTTTTTGAGTCAGGGTGATGTATATTACGTTACATCATACCCATTGCGTTACTTAATAGCCCAAATAGGGACGACTGCGTTACATTATACCCACTAAGTACTTGTTGCGGATCATGACGTAACGCGCACTGTTGATTACGTTACGTTGCAATCCAATGGTGCATACCATGGAAACGTTTTCTGATTGTCTGCTTTGCGGATGACGATGATGGTGACATCGCGATTTTCTCTCGTTACACTCAGATTGCTGTGAATACGTTAAACACCACACATGATAAACATTGCGTTTTCGCTCACCATTACAACCCAAATGGTGTTACTTCGTTTGCGTAACGTATTCCATTTTAATGACGCATCCATCCTGATAAATTTATTTGGTATCCACCTCGCTCGACATGTTTTCAATGTTTTATGTTTTGTTTTTTTTTCAGTCATATTCTTTAGGTAACAAGCAAGGCTTTTAACTGAAAGCACTGCGCGTGAATATTCCCTGGTGTCCAAATTTGTCAATCTGTAGTTTCTCCTTTCGTTATCGACGCATTGCAGAACTGGAGGATTGTGAGATTTAACATGATCATCAAGCAAGAGATAATGTTTTGGAGAAGAACAAAATTGTACTTATTAGGATTTAATCTCAGCGTATAAAGTCATTCATCTTAATAGCTTCTCAATATGTGAGGTTTACTGTGACATTTAGCTTCGCGTTTTGTGGCGACACCGCAAACAACCACCGTTTAAAGTCAAACGTTAACATACAGCTGCTGCAGTTTAGAAATACACGTGGACAGCGCCCTGCGTTTTTTTTTTCTTTTTTTTCTCCACAAAACAGGTTTGCATTCAACCAAGCCAGGTTTTTCAGAATATGTTAAACTTCACGTGGAAAGTGACCTAATCAAAGAGTTAGCACAATAAGAAACAGCCCATAACAAAAAAAGTTCATTTCTAACCGACTTTTTAGCGCTTAAACGCTTTCGTAAATCACGTGACATCGGGAAAGCGCGATGCTAAAAGTCACTATAACAAGAAAGAGAATTTACTAAATTAGCACCATGTCTTATATTAAAGGAACAAAAGTTTACACAAGTAAGGAATGTTACAGCTTTTCGCAATCCAAAGGTATATAATATTTTTAAAGGCATTAAGATATCAAATCTAGTTATATTTTCCTAAAATTGTTAAGGTTTGGACCAGAAAATTTATTCACTCTGTGAAATAAGCTGTGGCAGTGTATTTTAATATTGTTTATCATAACAGGTAAAGCTGGTAAATATTGTAAATAGTTAGGTGAAAATTATCTTTTAGTTAGCTGTATGTTTATTGTTAGTATAGGTAATAGGTAATAGTATGATTTGTAGTGATATTTGATATAAATACCACGAGTGATATTTCAAAATTGTGGTATTTATGCCAAATATCACGTACAAATCATGGTATTATTTGTTTATACTACTACCCACAAAAAGTTTGTAATTTTCACATGTAGGTATTTCAAATTAGGCTGAAATACCACTGCTCGAAGCCAATCAAATTGCAGTAATTTCTCATGTAGTAGTATAATAAGGCAAATACGTTAAATTAAACCCTTAATCTACGTTCACACGGCTGCAGCGAACGAATTTTCGACCGGTGAAAAATTTCGACCGGACACTTCCTTCACACGGAACCGTTAAATATTTTTGCCCTTTTCTCACGGAACTTTGAATGGCTAGGTCTCTAAATTTTCGCACGGTTATTAAGGGAACACCTATACCCACGCATTGTCAACCAGTAGAAAATTCTCTTGTCTTTTCTTACTCATGCAGCCATTATACCTTGTAGAGGTACCTTTATCTATTTTTCAGTGACTGCAAATGGCATTATTCGCCGTTTTCTTAGGTGTGCTCAAATTCTTATCAAATGTTCGCACTTTGACACTTTATTCCCCAAAGTCATTATTTTGAAAATATAAGCTGCGAAAATGCATCCGTGTGAACCAGACCTTTCTCTCTGAGCTCAAGGTTTCTCTGGATGTTATTCACTCTTCTTTTTTTGCGAGTGAAATTATGCCTGAAAGACGTTTCTTCGTAGAAAATTCACTCAAGTAGGTAGTCTGTATAATCTTATTATATCTATGAAAGATACAAACTTTGTTTGTTTTGGTTTGTATTTTTAAAATGAAAAACGCAATTTTTGTTCCCGTATATGACTGGTACTTTAACAGTAAGGAAACCTTTTAAATGAAATGTCAGAATTTTAGATAAAAAATGACTCCTGCTGAAAATGCGTAAATATTTTCTATCCAATGTCAATATTCAAATAAAAAATTATTAACAAACTAAACTGGGTTGGTCGGTTTTTCATCTTGCTTCTGTTTTTTGAAAATTCATGCGTTCATATCTGTGTAAAAAGATATTTACCTATTTACGTAGTGATTTAAAAATTGAGCCTGTACATTTTTCTGGTAAATTATTGTAAAGTTGCCATCCTACCAAATCCAATTTTGTAAATGAGGGAAACGAGTTCAGTCATTCAAAAGATGAGCAACCACAATTCAAGGCCATGAGACATCATCTCTTATTTAAATATTGAATTGTTCATCTCTGAAAAAGGGACGTCTTAACTAATAGAGCGTTTTCATTCACGTGACCAGCAGGTATGCAAAGTTATTGGAACAAAATACAGTTTTTCCTCCCTAAGCTAGGGGCCTAAGGCTATGGCGTAGCGAGGGTTTATAACTTTGTCTTAATTCGCATCGTGCGTGGATCGCAGAGCGCAATGACGTCATCAAAGCGATAAACATGGTCTGTTGTTTTAACTGTTTTCGCGGCCGCTATGGTTCTGGCAAGAGATTTTGACTTCAGATGTAGAGAACTATGAAGCAAGTCGAATCAGTAGCTTCAAAATAAGAGCGAGAATCGAGAATCTCAGCGTAATGAGATTTCTGTACTGAATTAATCGTTAGAATTAGAAACTGAGGCCATCAATTTCAGCTTGAAAGGGGAATAGAAGAAGACAGTTAAAAGAACCGTATGAAGGAAAAGATCTGTCAGCTAGGTGAGTTTTGCTCACTGTTTTACTCACTTGGTTATCCTGTGTTATCCTTTGTTACCCTGTGTTACCCTGTGTTTTCCTTTGTTACCCTGTGTTACCCTTTGTTACTCTGTGTTACCCTTTTTTAGCCTATATTCCCCTTTGTTACCTTCTGTTACTTTATGTTACCCTTTGTTACCCCGTGCAACCCTTTGTTACCGTGTGTTACCCTGTGTTACTCTTTGTGACCCTGTCTTACCCTTTGTTACCCTTATTTACCCTGTGTTACCCTTTGTTAACTTGTGTTACCCTTGTTAACCTGTGTTACCCTTTGTTAAGCTGTATTACCCTGAGTCACCCCGCGTCCCTTTGTCCCCCTGTGTTTCCTTTGTCCCTTGTGTCCCCTTGTATTCTATTGTGTCGCTGGTGTCCCCTGTGTCATTGTATGTCCCCCGTTTCCCCTTGTGTCCCTTGTATCCTGTATGTCCCTTGTGTTTCCTGTGTCCCTTATGTTACCTTTGTCCTCTGTCCCCCTGTGTTCCCTGTGGTCCTTTTGTTCCCTGTGTCCCTGTGTCCCCTTGTGTCCTCTTGTGTCTCCCTGAGTCATCTTGTGTCCCCTGTTTCCCTCTGTGTTCCCGCTGCATCCCCTGTGTCCCCCTGTGTTCCTTTTGTCCCTGGTCTCCTTTATTTATGTTAAAGAAAAAAAATAATTTTTATATTCAGGGTTTGCAGACCGCAGAATTTTATTTCTCATTTAATGGTTGCTTGTAACGCGACACTGATTCTCTTGTGGAAAAGTTAGTTTACATAACACGCTCGTAACGTGAGCTTGGGACGCCTGTGCAGAAACAAACTGGAGATAATCTCTGTTTAAAGAACAATCTTGACTGGGTCAACAGTGAAATTTTTTGTTGTAGTTTCAGAAAAGCTGCAATTCATTCTTCTAAACTTAGACCTCTAAATCACTATCCGTGAGAATTTTAACATGCTGCAAATGAGCCCAGCGTGACAAAATATTACAGGAATCATCAAATTCACCGCCAAAAGAAAATCTTACCCATGCATACCCATTTTGGTGAACAATGAGGAACCTTGAACCTTTATTAAAGGCTCAATCGCATCAGAGGTCAAATCCTGTTGGCCAGGAACAAAACCCACAGAAACTATTAAAAATGTATGCATGAAACAGATCAACTTTATGACTTGTTAATGTATAAAGTCATGCGGCAAAAATAAAGTTTGCTCAGTCAAAATTATGAACCTCCCAGAGCATATTCTACGCGCCGGAGAAAATGAACTAGTCGTACGTGCCTTCCAATCCCCTTGTTCTTCACTAAAGTTTTAGGTTAGATTTTGAATTTTTGTCCTTGGCAAAGTCTTCTCTCTCGTCCTTTCCTCTTATCTTCCCCCCACATAGTCAGCAAAGCACCTCGAGGAGTTGGATACGCTTTTTATGACTTTGGATAGATAAAACAGCAACATGATTGTCGGTAACACACGGGAAAGATGCGGTTTTCACAAACTTCAATAATGGCAGTTAAGGTGCAGTGGTAAAGCATGAGATTCGAAAAGAGTTTACAAGATTTCGAGGTTGTTTAAGATCGTGGAATTTGGAGTGATGAAACTATAGTAACACTAGAACCAGTAAAACATAACAAGCTCGAAGAAAAATATGTGACTGCTAGACAAAAACGATTTATTTTTACTTACTTAAGCATCGGACCATGAAATCCATCTACTTCGTCGCTTTACCACTCGCCTACTCGAAGATGAGAAGCTGCATTACAAATCTGGATTTCCTAAATGGCTTCCGATGTTTCCTGTCACCGTTGGCCCGCTTAAAGTCCGGATCATATGTGACAAAGAAAACTGGAAACAATGCGAATTCGCAAGCGCATCAGAAATGTTAAAAGAGGCCTGGGCACCTCACCAAAAACCTGAAAATTTTCGTTAGAGCACAGCCTTGCTCCCTGTAGTTATTGGAAGTCTGATACACGCACATTTTCATCGAGAGAGACAGACGTCTGGGTACGAGGCAGCTTTTGTTGAATGGAAGTCCATTTATTGAGGATATCAGTAAAGCTGGAAAGCAAATTTTAGTGAACTACCCCATACTTTTAACATATGTGGTGGTAATATTAAGTTTTGTTTTGAGGAGCAAAGGAACCCTTGCGTATAACTCATCTTCTAGTGTATTTAACAGAACATCCCCGTCTGTTCAGCACACATTTGTTGTTGATACTTTCTAATACTTTCATTTCCAATGCTCAACTTTCCAATGCCATTCAACATAATTCTTACTTACACCAACACATCCCGCGTAAACGCCTTCAGGCGTCTTATTTTTTCTTTTAAAAATCCGGCGGCCGAAATAATGCTATACATGTATGCTTTTCAATACACATTTAGAAATATAAAAGGACAATACTGCTAAAAGAAGAAGAAGAAGAAAAGAAATAATAGAGAAATGACCTTCACAGCAGGATATTCGCGGCGGGTCACCCATCCAATTCTTAACCCCACCCGACACGGCTTAACTTGAAATGCGCTACAAAAAAAAAATACAAGTTCAGGGAGGGTTGATATGAGATGTGTATTACCAGTTACATAAGAAAACTGTTCAACTCCCACAGAATTGTTTGGCACACCAATCTGGTGGATGTGATGTAGTATGAGTTCCTTTGGTGTCAAAATCGATGGGGTCGTACAAATGGAGAAAACTGCTCATATAAAAGATCCTCGCGAAAGGCGACTGTAACTGGGCTGCCATAATACTATACAGCCGCCTCCTCCTCTCACAAAAATATCGCCCCTTCTCCAATATTAGGCTGATTTAGCAACAGGACGGGAACATCAGTTGACGACGGGAAAGTGCGCCGAAAGGACTGAATACGACTTCCGGTGCTCAATTTGCCGCTCTGCTATTGGTCAAGCCAGTTGTTTAATTTGCACGGGCCGTTGTCAACTGACGTTCCCGTTCTGTTGCTAAATCAGCCTAATTTTCTGAGGGGAGGGGGCGGCTGTACACTAGCCTGCGTCGCATACACTCTGTACAGAGCGTCTGCGAATTAGCGCACAATATCGTGTTCGAATTCCGCAGAGTCGCAAGTCATAATGTCGGCGTTTTTGATGGATACGTTTCATACGCAATTTGTGATTATTCCGATTTAAAACTAAGTATTGACAGGCCAAACACTATTCATAACTTGTGTCAAGAGAGAATAAGCTCCTGATAGTGTGCAACGTGACCTGTGAGTCAGCTTGAACAACAGAGGTTTTTCTTCCTTTCTCTCTTAACGTGTAGATTATGCAGTGCATGGAGTATTCTAAACCCGGACTGAGCAAATCTGAGTCTCTCATTAAGTGCCCAAAAGACTTTATCAATGTGTCAAAAGCCTAGCTTACACGTAGTACTAAAGTCTTTCTTTTGCACTTGCTGGTAATAAACCGAATTCATTTCAATAAAAGCTGAAAGGCGGCGGGGGGTTATAATCGGATGTATTTTTTTGCAAAACGTATTTTGATCAGCACTGCAGCTATAGTTTGCTTGGAAGCGTTTTTTAGTGTAAGCCACTCCGTTTATAAGTCCTAAAACCCCTAACGAACATATTCTCGTAACTTTAGTTACAGTCAACCCAAGTCAAGCGTACCGCGTACCCCCCAAGATTACATAAATGAATTTATTATTCGAAAGTTGAATCCGTTGGTAGTCAGTTGTAGATTTCAGATCCATTGTCTGCATTCTTGCATGCGTAATAAGCCGTGAATTCACACTCGATTTAGTTATGAAATTTCTACCAGCTAAATTTCCCTGAGTTTGACGTAAATGTCTTGTATGAATTTTAACCCATTTAAAGATTTTCAATCTGACCAAATACAGAGAAGTTCTTGTAAAATATTCACTGCTCAGTACGCATGCAGGAATGCCGATTTAAATTTAACAACAGTTACCGAAACGACTAACGGATTCATTTTTCAAATAATCAATTCATTAATAGAATCTTAGGGGGTACGCTTGACCTATCTCGGCTGTAAACTAACGAAAATGAATATACTTTCGGGACCAGTGTCTCTCCAACCAAAAAAGCCCACGAGATGGGAGCTGGATTTTTTATTATACTTGGTATATTTAGTTCAAACGTAACGCTTAAACATAGTATGATTTATTAACTAGAATTCTGGTACAGAGAAGATGTACAAAACGTACTCACATGGCTTTGACAAACAAAACAAAACAGAAAACGCACGAGAACCAAGAGTACAGAAATCAAACTGATTTTCTAGAACTTTGCGACTGGATTTTCTAGCTTTACGTCAGTAGAAATGTAATCACTTTTGTGGAAGTGCTCAATTTAAAATGATAAAAAAATGAATCAAATACAAATATGAAAGAAAATAAATTAATATTAATTTATCTTCAAGGTCAATATATTAGGTTTTTTTCTCTCTCTCTGTCTGGATAATATTGTAGAACTTTGTTCGCAAAAATTTGATATGTACAGTTATTTAATATGTTGTGGTTTAATATAATCCTTGGTTGAAATTTTACCTTTTTTTGTTTTTGGGTATGGTAAATGTATCAATGAGTTTGAAACAAAGATTAACAAAAAATGAACCAAAGATGAAATTAAACCACGACAAATACGCTACAAACACGTTTTGTGCAAGTAGAATTCTATTTCGACAACTAATATAAACCCCACTATCAATTCAAATTTACGTATAAACTAAGAGATCCTGATCGGCTGTGACCTTATAATTTCGAGTTTAGTTTGAAAGGAAGTTTCTCTTAAGACTGTCGTTAGGTGAAGTCAACGTAACAGGGTAAAAGGATACTGACTGAAGATTTATCAGCCAATCGCACTGAAAAAGAAACCTGCAACTGATACTAAGTGAACACTTGATAAGCAGGTGTAAACGCACGTGAACAAAGAACGAGTAATACCCAATAGAGTGTTTTCACTCACGTGGCCAGCATCTATGCAAATTTATAGGAACAAAAGAAAGCGTTTGCATAAGAAAAGAGTACAACTCCCAGAGGATTGGTTTGGCACACCAACATGGCCGCCGTTTCATTGTTTTGGGACACCAATATGGCCGCCGTGACGTCATGTGAAAACACTCTATAGCTCCTACGACGCAAGTAAAAGCACGCGAAACACACGCAGGCGCAATGATCTACCTTTCGTTGGGTTCATTCACAGTCATATCTTCATATGATGCTTGTGCTTTTCTTTGCGTTGTATGAGTAAACCAGGCGTTGAATAGCCCACTAATGGAACGACTACCGTTAACTAACACACGCTACCTAACACTGAAAAGACAATGATAGAAAATACGTCAAGGCCTGACGTGACACCCCATGTGAACTTGATAATCGCTGAGTTTTTTTCTCCGACCAAAATTCAATAATTCATTGCATTTTAGAATCACTTGCTTTCCTCGTTACTAACGATGCCGTTAATAAACGTTCGGACTATTTGAAGTTACAAGTATATCGGCAATGAGGAAACAATCTAGCTCTTTTCTCATGTGTCTCAACTTCAGACGATTAAAATTTTCGTCCAGCGGTTTCTGATGTATCCTTTAAAATCTTACTATAGTTTGATGAAAGTCTGACCTACAGATGTACTTACTGCGCTTTTCTCAAACATGCGAACTCTAAAGTTCAAAAGCCGCCTTCACAACTGCGTTTTTCGCTGCCGTCAATCATAATTACGATCACAAGCAACGAACCTTGAAACACACAAAACGGATCGAAATCCACCAATCACAAATCACAAACCTTGACCTTTTGAACCCGTTTAAGTAAAGTTTTGCTTTCTAAGAGGTCCATTAAGATGGCTGACGGCAGCGAAAAACGCCATCGTCAGTTGGCTTTCGAACTTCAGAATTCGCATGTTTGTGAAAAGCGCAGTAATGAACTTGGCAAATCCTTGTCCTCAACAACCTAATTTTCACTCGGTCAGGAAACCACGTTGAAATTACTTTATCTTGCCTCATCTAAAGCTGCACTGTACCAAACATGAAGGCCTGGCCTCTTTCGTGTTGATGAAACACTGAAACACATTCCTTAATATACTACAAAATCAAAAGACGATACGCCTAGGTTGCTAGAAAGCTTAATAAGCCGCGTGTTCACCTTAACCATTAATTTGCGTTCCGGCCATATTATTTTGTTTCACGAACACCTAGCGATATTTTCCGCAGCAGAGTTTTCAGAAACCAATGATAAAATGAGAAATTTCGCCTCCAGTAGTTTGCTACATGGGCAACGTATCTCAACCAGTGGTTACTTATTTACAAATTGAACTTGCTGCCTAACACCGTAGGAGAAATGCGCCCAAAAGTACTCGACTTTGGTGATGGGCACAGTAAATGTAAAACAGGTGACTGGAGACTAAAGTAATATACAGGTAGCACTCTTGGGAGGAGGCCTGGTTGCAGAGCCGTTGTGTGATGCAATAGAGTTCAATCTTAAACGTTCGTCCTCTACGATTTTTGCCACTTTTGAAACCGCCTGCGCAGCACCGTCACTGTTGCCATTAGCAACCGCCTGCGCAACGTCTGCAGCAGCAGCGGCTGCTTTTATGGCGGGAGTAGAATGCTTTGATTTGGAAATCTGCTGGGCTGTTGCGCCCGCGACAGCTGCCGCTACCGCACTCGCGGCCATGCGCCTGATTTGCTCGGCGACTTTTTCGTCCTCGGTTACTTTATCGGATGCCGTTTTTGAAGGCTTGCGATCCACTTCCACACTTGTTTTCGGTTTACTGGGGACAGCGTCTGTTTCCACCTCCACAGAACAGGAGGAGTCCAGGTTCGCGTTGTTTACCTAAATCACCAAAAATGCCTTAGAAACTTGGCGCGTATAAACAAACAGAAATACACTTTGCATCAAGGGTTTTGGAAAAGTTTTGGAAATGAAGAAGGGCCTGGGGCATGAAAGCATGGGGCCTAGAGGGCCCGGCTATGACTTAGATAAATTCTGTACTGCAATCATTACTTACTACCTTTACCTAAACACAAAATTCCCCCCCCGGGGGGGGGGGGGCGGTAGAGTGATGAAGAACATATCAAACATATTTAATCGGGCAGCACTAACCATAGTAACTTTTTGGGTCTTTATTTGCAGGCATAGCATTAAAATTTGAAAAACAGTTTCAATGCTTACATACAGTCGTAAATAACAAAACTGGACCATTACTTTTGGGAATTCAATTGATGCAAAGACAAATAGTGTGACATAGCCACTTTAGGATTCTTTACAACGGAAGCAGCAGTATCCACGTCATCTCCGTCTTAACTTAAGCTGTTAAAAAAATCCACCTTGCATCTTGAAACTTGGGTTTAAACTTGGAGGTAAATTCACGATGCGGTCTTACCTGTGCCTCGTGTTCCGGAGTGCGGGGAGGTTCCGGTGGGTGTATATCCCCGGTGCCGTACAGAGTCCCGTTACAGTAAGTGATTAGCCGACTCACTTGTCCCTGATCGTACTGGTGAGAGAGGGCACTCCCTGAACCAGCACTTAAATCCAGGCACACTCCGTGATCCTTTAACAAGGACCCCAATTCATGTCCCTCCTGTTCCCAGGTAGATTTATCAAACAGAACTGAAACGAGGGGTTTGTTGTGTGAGAGAGCAGTGTTTACATCCTGAGTGGCCCGAGTCCAGTCCAGGTACCTTAAAGTTACCAAATAACCAAAGATTAGTTGCCGATATCTTGGGTTTCTCAATCAGCATTTAGGGTGAAGTTCAAATGAAAGCTTCCAGGTATAGCTTGCGAGCAAGCTCTCCCGGGGCGCTCTGGCGGCGGGGCCAGAGCGCCCTTTCCCACCGCCGTAACCCCCGGGAGCCCCGGGAGAGCTTGCTTGCAGGCTCTTCCAGGTATAATCTGCTTTTTGTTACTATGTGCAAAGTGGTTCTGCTGATATTACGGTATATCAGGAGAATCTTAGTATGTAAATACAAGAAGAAAAAGAAAAAAGCGTGGAAACATACTGCAAGCACAGTGTTAACAAGCACGCTGGAAATGTCTGCACGCTTATCCGGGGTACATATTCAAGTTGTTAGCTCACGGAAGATCGCTTCCCAGGCATGCCATTGCACCCATTGCGCGTGTCAACCTGAATATTACCGCATTTTGTACGAACGATAACTCTTCGCTCGCGGCACCCCCTCCACATTCGCTCTCTGTGGACCTTTCTTTGTTACCCAAGGTTGTAAATTACACGGTGCAATTAGCCGCTAAGGGAAAACGAAGGTAAACGGATGCACTACATGGAATACGTGTACGCGTGAAGGAATTTTATTTTGCAAGTTGAGGAGACAAAGTCCTCTTCACCAGGTTTTGACCCAGCTAATCCAACAGATTTCCCACGGATGAGTCACACGATCAAATTTGACCGCTAAAATAAACTAACATTAACAATCAGCTAAAAGTATACAATTTTCTGGTCAACTGACGAGAGGAAATAAATTCTGAGTGGTGTGAAATCCAAGGAAAGACTGGGCAATACCTTCAAAATTAACCCATTTCAGTTCAGTCATACAGTAAATACGGCAATTGTTTGTTTTTTTTTTTCATGTGTGAATTCCGGGTGCACAAACAATATTTTATGTAATCACGACTGCGGTTTTCACGAAATACATGAAAACAAGTTCCCGAGAAATGAGAGAATTTTTAAACAAACGTCAAGAAAGCAATATTCAGTTTATAATTCATGCATTATTGGCCATGAAATTTTTTCGGAAGTTTTTCCTACTCAGTTACAAATGCTTCCGACACAGCTGGATCTAATATTTTACAAATACAATTTTTATACCTAGACAAAGAAATAATAATCAAGTAGGAAGTTGTCGAGAAGTGAAATGCTGGTAGACAATATTTTGTCACTAACATTTTTAAACAATTCTTGTTTAGATCTGAAGTCTTTCTGAAGAAATAACTTTACGACAGACATAATTTCTTTAAGATCAATCCAACTCAACAAACTATGAATAGGAGATCACGAGTAGTAACACTATATCTTATTTTGATGCCACACCACGTACCTAAACAGGAGCCGACTCCTGACCTAAACTACTTTTATGACCAACGCCAATATTATTCCCGGTTCAGAGTTTCTTCAAACTAGGATAAATGAATGAATAAAATCGCTGCCACTACGGTTACTTGAATCAAAACAAAATCCACAGCGTTTAGTTTAATTAGTCTCTCGTTTAAAACATATCAGTTTAAAATGGCGAACTAAGTTTTAAAGTTTAGTTCACTGTTTCTTTATCATTTAACAAGGTCACGATGGCAAACAGTCGAAACAGTTAACAACGCTGTTACTTTGAATTGGCTTCACTAAAAACCACTGAACAAAGGTTAATTTTTTACATTTTTTCTTTGTGAAAAACTCGAAGGTCTCGTAGCAGCTTGATCGTGAAGACAGTACATGGAAATATTTAATGATATTGTCTGCTGTATGATGCTCGTTTAAATAGCAAAAGGTTTTGCTCGCAAAACATCTCATTTCCCAGAAAATAACGAAAATAATTGATCGCGTTAATCTCCTGGTAAAATTGAACAAAACTGTCAACAGAAAGGCAATAAAAGATTGATATTACATTCAAATGGGTCGCCATTTTCAATATTCTGAATATTGCATGCAGCATCCAACATCGACTTACTACAATAATGAACGCCTCATCATCATCACACACACAGAAATGATAGTCTTAGTGTTATCAATTGACAATTCAAGATAAACAACGAAAGAAGGTTCCAATATTGGATATTTAAACTCGGCAAAAATACAAAAATTACCAGTTGAAATTGAACTGACATCGTACACGAAATACAGCGCTAAAGCCATTGTATTCAATCCGACATCAGAGAAAATCGAGATAAGGTGGTTACGGCGTGAAAATCACAGATTTCACGGACTTCATCATGGCTTGAATCAAAGAGAACAGCTCAAAATCTAATATTTCACACAGGGTTTCTCAACCGATTCAAATCAATGCACATTAAAATTACATTTTACTGCATGCATGATCAGAAAATAGGATGTGTACCTCGAGTGCTTTGTGCTTCGTATCTTCAAAGGTTTATACCTTTACAGTTTTCTCTTCCTCGCAAATAAACCAAGGCAGTGTAATAGATGCGACACAAATAAGGACGGCGAAGATAACCGAATGATTTTGTGGCGACAAGTTTGTTTATTACCGTGGATACGGCAGCTCAAAACCAGAAATATAAGAACGAGCAGCTGATATTCATAACGTTTGACGTCACTTGGAGTGTCAACTGTGTTATTTCACGGGTTGTCCAATGCCGCTGATAATCGCATCTGTTTCGGTAAATTTTGACTAAGTAAAAAAAATAAAAACGACAAAGCAAAAAATCCATGCATAAAAAAACGGCTGTATCAGCAGGTATACGAATTTTAGCAACACTCAAAAACGAAAGCAAAACAAACGAAAATGTTGCTTAATATAAAGCAATTACAGAAAATTTAGCAAGTCTCAAAATTAGACTGAAAATCACTCAGAATATAGATGAAACACAGACGAAACCAACGGAGATACGGCTTGGTAACTAACTCCATTATGTAGCGGGATCTATAAAGTTTTTTCAGCAACGGCAAAAATCGCTAAAAATTCATTTAGTTGGTGACACACTGGCAAAGAGTTAATACTCGTGCGCGAATCGAAAGACATGTTGGTTTCAAAGTTTTCATGCCCTGACTTCAAAAGCAGTAACAAAAGCAGTAATAAATTGGCAGGAGACCAAACTATGGGAAGCCTACGAATTGAATTACCAACCGTCAGCAACTGTAAAATTTCTAAAATTGCAAATGATGAATATTTGCTTTTGAAAAGCAAATAAATAGATATTCCTACGGCTTGTATTACACTAGGACATTGGATTTACTGCTGGCCCGCTACAACATGACTAAACAGACCTTTTAAATCGCGGTTACCGTAGCAACGTGCAAGTTACGTTTACATAAACGATCTCATTCAAAGACGATAGTGCCAATCATCTTCAACAATTTTGTTTTATTTTACTACATCAACTGTCTCTCATCGAGTTCAAACAAGAAATAAAATTTTATAAAAAGGAATTTAAGACCAGAACTCGCCATACAGATCTTTTTTAACAGCAAACGTTTCTTGCAGTCGAAACATTATTTTTTAGAAAACCCAAAGCTCACGCCACAACCTTTGAAACTCGGAAAAATTCTCGCCTAGAACAATAAAAGTTTTTCATACAGCACATGTTGTAGCGGTTACAGCGAGACGCTGTTAGCCCTTTAAAAAATTAACATTTGAGAAATTAAAAATTTACATATTGAACTTGGTGAAAGCTGGTGATAAGCGGTACGCTTCATACGTGTCCACGCGCGGTTACTGCATCACTTTTAACTGCGTCAGTCAGTCAGTATTTTACAAAATATTCTACCTTTGCGGCGAATAAAAAACTGCGTCGGAGAACAACTCGAAAGAAAAAATTCAATTAAAACATCCCTTTGACTCCGAAAAGCGCAGTTTAAGACTGTCGTTACTCTTCGACATTGATTCATCGATGGATTTTCCGATCTTGGCCAGTTTTTTAGCGAACCATTTTTAGTTTGTTTCGTCTGAACGGAGGTAAGAAACAATTCGACAATTTTAAGGTCAAAATATAAACTTTTAGAACCATCTAAGTAACAAACAATAGATGAAAAATTGGTTCGACACCGGATTTCAGTCAGAAAACGGACGTTAGAGGGTTTCTGCAAAAAAAAATGCTAAAAAGAACAGTAATAAGAATAAATGTACCTTTATCAAATTATGATCCTGATGAAGTATTATTCTATAAAAGCATGTTGTTCGAGTGTTCACTGTTGTCACGACTACAAACGTTTTGTCAGAGGAGGTTTAATGCACTTTTACGTGTTTACACTTTGGCCAAGAAACAATTATTTGCATAAAAATAACTGCTATTACGTCCAACAAAGAAGATCACTTAGACGACAAATTTGACAATGCTTATCTCTTTTAAAGGTCTAACAACAGCCATAAAAGCACGTACAAAATATACGCCCTCACTATAATTTTTCAGATGTGTCGATTAAAAGTTGAAAATATTTTAAGTTCAAAATTGAACCTTAGATGTTAGGAATGCGCTGGTAAAAGTACTCTGTTTCGCAAAAAGCATTTTTTTGCAGTCATCAGAGTTTGAATTAGTAATCATGAGAACTTTAAGTAAAGCCGACTGTTTTCTAATGCTGTCGACATGTTTTCGACGTAGTCTACCTGGGTTTCATATATTTCTTAGACAGTGGAAAGAAAAACATTCAAAAATACCTTAAATTTCAATTTTTTAAAATACTGAAGAAAAAAATGCGCAATCCCAAGTTAAAGTACTGCTCAGTAGCTTTCATAAGAATGATGACACTTAAGGATTTGATTCAAAGACTCAAAATTTAAACCACCTTGAACAGCATAATCAACAGTACCATTGGAAAATACGTCTCAGACAGCAGCTTTCATTTAAATCGATATCTTGACCATTAAAAAGGACAGAAGTATCATCAAAAGAAATGTTTGCAAATGGCAGAGTTTTTATGACAACTGGCACGTAAAGATTTCTAAGCTTTTTTACCGCATAACGCAAGAAAAACAAACTAGAATTGTTTCCTTATACCGTCTGTTTGTACACCTGCAGGACACAAAGGACGCCTTTTTTATTATATCATGAAGAAATGTCACAGCGAAATATTCTACCCTGGGTACCTGAGGATTTTTTTTTCTCGCTTGCGATTGGATGGTTCGGTACGAACCCGCGCGCGAATACTTTTCACGCGCGGGTTACTATAAACAGGGGCACGCACCCTAGGAAACGACCGAAAGTTTCAAATACGTCAGAAGTCTCTCAAATGGTTTTCTGCATGCTTTTTAAAAGCCTGATAAGATAATTAACTTGGAGCTGGCCTTAAACTCATTTATCTGTTCGGACGTTTTTGGGGGGAGTTTCGCCGGCTCATTCGAAACTGTTGGCTATTACCCTGATGGTTCCGTTCGAAAGTTCCAGGACATAGAGTAGCTGAACATTCATTAGAAGATTCTAGGGGAATTTTTTTCCTTTCAATTATCGCAAGATCGTAGTAATAAAATGTGAAAAACCCAACCTCTGAAAATCGCAGTCAATTTAATACACAAACTCTGCGTACTCTTAGACGAGTGGAATAGTTCAGACATTTTTAGCCTTTCTTGAGCTTTGGAAATTTCTAGCCAATATTTACTTCTCCTATTAAGAAAAAAGTCGTTGCGTGCCCCCGGAAAAGGACTTGACGAAATCTGGAAACACGCATAAAAAATTTCTGGCAACCAGGGAAAAAATATTCAATCTGAAACCAACAGCCAAGAAGCAAAGTGCATTACATACATCCAACCAACCACAGCACAGCAATGATGGTCCAATCAAAGGTGATTAACGCAAGTCCAGGGCTAGTCAACAAAACAACTCATATGTTTTATTTACAGCTACGCTGGGATTTGCCGCACTGATCTTCCTCCAAACAACTCGTTTCTGCGGTAGTAGGAGCGAGGAGAGACGACTGTATTCGCAGGCTAGATTCTGTAGGTTGAATACCATAACTAAGTTCAATGTTTACTTACTGCGGTGTGACAAAGGCAAGGAATAGCGATGAGCCCGCGATTTGTTTGCGACGTGTTTCAATCAGTTCTGGTCCTGTTTTACCAGCTAGTGCCCAATCCCCAAGGCAGTCAAACCCGGCCAAGTCCAGAAACTGCTTCAGAAGCTTGACTTCATGCTGTTGGTCGGGGTGATAACTAACGTATAACATGGATTTACCTTTTAAAGAAAAATATTGCAAGCATGAGTCAGACATAAACAAACTTTGGCATCGAGTTGTAACTCGCATGGAAGTGATATGCACTGCATTTGAGGATCAACAATAAGTCACAAAAAATGTTGCAGAGTTCTACTTAGAAGAAATTATATCTGATAAAGGCCTGGATTTCAATTTCAAATTTAGGCTCAACTGCTAGAATACCCAGCCAGTATACCCCTAAAACAGTGCCAGTCTCTTACATAGCCGCGTAGCCACGTAGCCACTGTTTTAGGGGTATAGCTACAAAGTGGCCGGGTATTGTGCAGTTACTTCCGAATTTAAAAGCATGAAAACAAAACCAACAGAATTCCACCAAAGAAGAAACAAGTTAGAAAGGACAGGGATTTTGCCCATAAATTAGGCAATGTTTAAAAAAGACCTACTCACTCAAAGTCAAACAGAGTTACCACAAAAAAATGGAAACCTGCGTAAAGGATCAATGTCACAAATTAACGTATTAAGTAACGTAAAAATACTTACAGGCAATACCAGCCAGCCAACTGATTGTGTCTTCTGGAATTTCAATGTGTTCATCAGTATCCAAAGCTGGGAACAAAACGGAAAAAAAAAGGAACGAAAAATTGATAGTGCATCTTGGAATATTGTTGTTCATTCCCAGTTATAAAATACAGCTAATAGAGCTGCAGTCTCCTTCCAATCAATTCTCCCTTTAATTGCTAATATAGAGATCTTCAGATTCCTATAGGTAAACATCTACACAAGGCTCAAACACAGCCAGATTGTTTGTCTCACCTGCAGGGGGTATAAACCAGCAATAGTTTGTGTGATGTTTCACTTGTGAATTGTATTCACTCACTAACTCATGAAGTGGTTTGTGCTTGGGTCGGTTGCAGCCAACGATTGGCACAGTGATCTGTTGAAAGTGACAGTTACAAAAACATTAGCCGACATAGCATTGCATAGCAGACATTGTTGAGCAAATACATGTGACAATTATATATAGGATGGTCACCCATGAAATTCTGAAAATAACACAAGGACTTTACACAAAATAATAAAACAACTGCAAGAGGTATTGGAGTTCTACAACTGAAATGTTGATAGTTTAAAGCACAAAATTAGTTCATTATTACCTGAACTACACGTATTTGATTAAAATATGTTTTTGTTAACGGTTTCAAATGTCCTTAACAACCTCATCTGACTCTTCACTATCTCATGGAACATTAAGCTACAGCTCAGTCAACTCTCGTTTAGACAAACACCCCCTGGCAAACACCTTGGGACTGGCACTAAGCATCTGTCTAAAGAGATGTTCGTCTTACAGAGAGTCAACTAGAAGAAGTAAAGAAACCCAGGGACCAACTCAAGCTGTCTGTCTTAGCAAGGTACTGTACTTCCTCAAATAATAGCCATCCCTCGATTAATCACCTCCCGTGAATAATCGTTCCCCTTTGACCGAAATTTTAAAAATAATTGCCTTTCTCAAATAACCACCCCCTCTTCCCATATAGGTTACCCACTAGGGATACCCACAGCTGTAAACTTGAAGGATGAAGCTAAAGTGGAGTTTGATCCAGCAAAACTGATCAGTGACGGTTCAAGCTCTGACACCGAGGACATTGACATTGAAAATTAATCAAGGAACCAAATTTGGAACACTTTAAAGGTCAATGTTCAGTATATTTGATGTGATTAGAACAAAATCTTTAGGGCATGACTTCTATAATTTAAGCAATATTTGAAATAATCGCCTCCTTCGAGTAATCACCCCCTTTTGGGTCAAAAAAAGAAATAATCACCCCAGGCTATTATTCAAGGAGATACAGTATCTGTCTTATAGAGGCAGCTGTTGATAGATCACTGTATTCCAGTCTCAGGTCTCAGATTAACACATTTTTCTCACCTCCGGACACATCCCTTTATAATTCATCAGTAAAGTTTCATTCACATGAAAATACTTGGCCAAAACGATCCATGTCATGATAAGGGCCTGCTTACTTCCGTCTGTGATCTTACACCGACCAATCACATCCAGGGTAGTATTGTCACGTGATATCTTCACAGTCACAGGACCAACTTTCAAAATGGCACCAGAGTTCCAGTATGAGAGAATTTCACAGGAAGGCTTCAAGTTGGCGCATGCACCTATTAACAGTGGTGCTATACTGTCAACAGTCACGTGATCGTGGAAATTGTAACGCCATCCCACCTGGATGTGACCTTCTGGGAGGGAACTGGGCCATACAGTTTCATCCTAACGTAAAACACATTATATGCATGCTATTTAGGCAAGACTTTCAACTGGTGTATTACAAAATATCCAACAAGACTTCTTTGTATGCACACACATCTTAATGGGAGGCAAGTCTGTACATACATCTGTAATTCTTTAGAAAGCAAAGCATATTTCAAGATACACTTAATAATAAAAGCTTCCTTAGCTTTGCCGTAGCTATCCACATCCCTCCCCAACCTTAACTATTAATTAGAGGAAGGAGTCAAAAGAAACTGAATAAAATTATTAGAGCTACAGAAGACAAACAAAAAATCATTTTAACCTAAAGATTGTTTTGAACTTCAACAATTTTTTACAAAAGTAATCATTCACATTTGCCTGACAAAAACAAGAAGTTGTTAGTTTTTAGAATAGGTAAAAATCTAAGGGTATGAAAAATTTTTTTCTTTAGCCTTATTCAGAGTACTATTCTTTCTAACAAATTAAATTCTAAAATTAAATTGATTCAGTCTAATCACCTTTGGATCTGTAGGTAGCTTGGGCATGAGCGGGAGGTAGTACCTTTTGAACACTGAACAAGTTTTGTACTGTGACATCACTAGTTCAACATCATAGTTCCCCTTCGGAGCACCTTCCACCAGGAAACCCAGGCTTCTGAACAAACTGATCACATTCTGTAGCTCCGCTTCATCAAGAAGTGTGGGAATCTAATGATGAATCAATGCCGTGTTTAACTCACAGTGATTTGTCTTCAAGGAAAATTTACCAACTGGTGAGCTTTTTGGCAGCATGAAAAGCAGGTTATTTACTACATTTCAAAGGGAAGATGATGGAAAACAAGGTGAGAAAAAAATTCTAACAAATTTTACCTGAAAACATAGTGGCACAACAGACTCTCGCACGAATCCTTTGCTCACAATGTCATCAATGGCTGCTCTCAAAGTCCATTCATTGGGTTTTGCACCTGTGGGCCAGAACCTCTCCACTTTACCAGCCTTAACAAACTGAGGGACATATTCACGGGGATCTGTCTCACAAAGGACCCCTGCTATGCAGTTCAAGAGAGCACTAGGGTTCACACAAACAGTCCTGGAAGGGCCTTGGTTCTGGTAAGATGTGGGAATGTTAAAGACCACAATACAACCCTGCAAAAGCCACACATTATGAACAATATTATCAATATTTAAAGCAAGCATATTTCTGGAACTGCACATGTCAGTAAAGTGTGAATTTCATTTTGCTAATGAGCATGGGTCTCAATAACCACTGCATAACAACCAAGGAAACATGTCTTCTACAGTGAGTTACTTTGCCCAGAGAAGTCAGCTATTTTTCCTGAAAGAAGAGGCAACTAGTTTTACAAGTTGCAAAAAAGAAAAAATTTCACTAAATCCAGCCCAAAAAATACCCACTGGTTTTGTTATGCTTTAGTTACATGAACTCTATTTCAGTCAATTTTTCACCATTTTTATAGGTTTACACAAAATTTGTTAACATCCAAATGTACATAATTTAATTAATGTCATTTGTTCATTGAACCTTAAATGAAAGCAACATTTTCTTTAATGAAATACAGTCATGTTCTTTTTTAAACCATTTAGTCCCTAGATAGCTAGAAATTACATTTTTAAAAAGGGCTTTGAAATATCAAATTTTTCTGAACCCCTTAGGGAAAGGATACTAACATCCCCTTATTGATACAAGCGGTTACTTTAACCTGCTAGCTACTTCAGTTTTGATTGAAACTCCTGAATGGGAATTAGATGAGAGCAACTCAGGTGTTAACCTTACCTTACACTCTAAAACTGCTGTTGCTTTCATAACAGCATCATCTGTAATTCCTGCATCTGATGCCAATCCTACGTACTGATCCCAAGACAACAGCATTGTATTGTTCTCACGTAACAGCAGGATTTCACAATGAAGGTATATTATAGCTTGGCTAATGTCTTCTGTTAAGTGAGGGAATAATGTTGAATCCATTAACGTTTGAGTGACAGTATGTTGCAGCTCTGTCATGCCCTGCAAAGGAGAAAAAATAGTAGGTAGCTGGAATATGATAACTGTGCGCCGGGTGAGTGTAGTCCTGAATATAGGACTCAAGTCATTGACAATGACTGACTTTTCCACAAGTTGTGATGGTATAGTCATCTTCAGTGTCAAGTGAGTTGTATGATGACAGTAAATGTTATTAAACTCTGGTTATCATATCGTCAATTTTAACTTAAAAGTTGCGATGTTATGGTTGTCTGTTATTTAAGCTGTGATGTTATCGACTATGATGTCTCTAAATGTGAGAGAAAAAATGTAGTATGCGTGTTATTTAAAATAGCTAACTAAAAAGGCAAAAAGTAGGAATGGAACAAAGATCAGTTTCAGTTCAGTTTCAATTTCAAAAGTGCCAGAAAAAATATACAGTCGACACTCTCCACAACGGTCACCAGTTGCGGACAGAAGAAAGTGGAGGTTGCGGAGAGGTGGCTGTTATGGGGAGGAAGGGGCATAATTTGACAATTTTTTAAAGGGTACACAACATGTTTATTGTGCTAAGTTTATGCTTACTGTATTATCTCATAATGGTAATCAATCATAGATAAGACTTACAAGTATAGAGATAAAATACACAAAAAACTTGACTATTTAAAATGTTTTGAATCAAAATGTAAACAGGACAAAATGAGAAAGGTTCACAACATTTGCCATAAGTATTGAAATAATTTATGCTCACTGCAGCAGTATAAATGGTACACAATCAAAATAATTATGATTCCTGCGATTAATAATCAACGCGCCATAGGATCAAATTTCATGTCCATTATTGACTTTTTCATCAGTTGCTGAAAAAACTGGCCGTTTTTGAGAGGTGATTTTGGCATTTGGGGATGAGATTTAGTCGCCGTTGTCATTGTAGAGAGGTTTAAACAAGAGACAATTATGTATGAACTGCCTACCAAGAAAAGCGATAGTTAAAGGTGAAAAGTGACATAAGTTACATAAGTGGAAGAATCAGTGAAATTTTTCTGACGAGGGAGTGTAGCCCTGGGCCCAGTTGTTCGAAGGCCGATTAGCGCTTAACCCAGGGTTAAATTTAACCCGGCTTTCTTTTTCTTTCTTCAAAAGCATTTTCTTGGATAATTTTCTCTGTTATTTTTAAGAGTATGCAATCACTAACCTGTTGACAGAAAGAATAAAACTGAATTTGCTTTTTAAGCTTTCAAATCTGAATTCAAATTTTGCACTAACCCCGGGATATCTTTACCCAACTTTGAAAAACCCGGCCCTGGCTTATTACATGAGCTCCCACCCAACCTAAGACAATAAATATAACAAACATGGGGCAAAATCATGTTGAAATGTAAGTTAGGATAAAAAGCAAGGAAAACAAAACACACTAAACAGACAAAAAGCAGCAAAAAACAAGTATTCTTTACAAGCGGAGAATCAGCTAAGGAGTTGTAATAATATTGTTTTCAATCTAGATTTAAAACGAGAGATATCAGCAGCAGCACTTTGTATATTGCATGTTGTGATTTAGTGAATGAAAAATTTTGCACCCTGAAATCTTATACCAAAAAGTCTAATTTTGTTCCTGCAGGAAATAAGTAGATTTTATTTGAAATGCTGGTATTATAGGGGTGAACTAGAGTACTCTCATAGCAAGCGGGCCTATCTTCAGACAAGACTGAGCTCCAGCAGTGCCCAGTGCAGGCCACTAGCACTTAACTTTTTCACCAAGGAGACTTGAAAATATGACGTTCTTCAAAGAAAACCCTTTGCCAGGGTCACCCTGTGGATTTCACAAGTGGTTCTACATGGCTCAGCAACACATTCATAATTGTTAAAAGAAACTATTAATAGTGAAGAAATCAATGGATTAAGTTACCTTTCCTTTCAGAGTGCTTACAAAGTGCACTTGCTGTGGCAAGCTGGACCAGTGTTTTACCAGGTTCTCTAGTGTGTTGATTCTTAATTCTATGCATTTGTCTTGCCTCAAACCCCTGGTGGAAGACAAGTCATATTGATTGCAGAAATTACTTAACACAATATCAATGAGAAATACCTAAGTAATAAAATCATATGATTTTATTACTTACATAAATGATTACCTTATTCACTGAAGTGTCAGTTCATGAAATTGCAAAAATTTAGTGACTTATGTTCGAAAACTTAAGAAAAACCCCTAAATCAAAGTGCCGCTAAATAAAGATTTTTCAAATACGCTAAATTAACGTGTTGCCATAAGATAATAAAAATATTTCCCATAGGTCAGGCTTACGTTGTATGTTAACAAGATCATGTAATGTCTAACGAACAGAGAATTAAAATGAGAAAGATTGATCACTGATTGTCCTTTCCAGTCATCCTACCTCAACATGTTTATTTCAGTTTGGATTTCCTGTCTCTGATTTGAATCAGCTTTTTTAAGTGCCCCAAGAACCTCATTTCCAAGTGGACTCCAGTCATCAGCATTGTCAGCATGTGTTCCTACTACAACAAATGGAGAAGTAGGTGCCTGGAAAATATATCAGTAAAATGTTAATAGTGTTTTGAAGTATATAAAATGGCATAACCTAGGTTCTTAATGTAGCAGTAACCTGAATGTCATCTTCCTCATTTAAACTGCTTTGTTGTCACCATTGCCTTTAAAGAAAACCAGAAGCAATTAAAATGATATCATTATTCCTTTTTAATCCAAGCATTCTGCTCCACTTGACCTTGGAAATGATTGTTTGGACTATACATACATATTCTTATTCCAGAACTGGAAGAGCAGGTCAATCAAACAAACATGTTCAGGATTATTCTGTGTAATCCTATTCCAGAATTAAGTCACTACAAATTCCTGAGTTCACGCTCTAATTGGCTTTTTCTCTGAAAGATGTCATGGTGGTGAAATTGTCACGTGGGGCAGTGGAAGGGTAGGGGGACATAAGGTGCAGCACAGCGATAGAGCAGGGTAATTGGTTATGGTGTGGGACAGGGCAGTGGAATGGGGTAGGGGAATGGGTGGTGGTGAGGGATAATGGAACAGGGCAGTATGTGGAGCAATGGGATAGGGTGGTAGAAAAAGGTCAGTAAGAGCCTTCACTGCTGGGAAAGAGCAGCAGGATAGCCCGGTGGAAAGGAAAAGTTACGAAGTGTTCTAAGATAAAGCAGTGGCAGAGGCAGAAGACATGGGTTTTAGAACGAGGCATTGAATAGGAAGGTAATAGGATTAAGGGGTAGGAAGAACATTGAGGCAGCACAGTAGCACAGCCATAGTATGAAGTAAGAGGCAGCAGAAAAGGTCATTTACAAGGTATGGAAATATGTCAAGGCTGTGCTCTAGCAGTGCTCAGTGCAGGGCCCTAGCACCTAACTTTTGTTACCAGGCGACCAGAAAATCTTACCTTTTCTCATAGAAATCCTATACTGGACTCCCTGGATTTCCCTTTAATTTTTCTTAGACCACAGCATTGTATATTATTAGTTTTTATCAAATGGGGTTAGTCAAGACAGCTACAAACAGAGCTGCTGGATTACCAACCCAAACTGTCTGAGTGTTTAAATTAAAGCCTTTTTTATAATTTGTACATAATTTGAGTCACTTGCCTTTGACCTCATAAGAAGCATCCATCTTAAGACAGACTCAATCTTGAATGGATCATGGACATCAAATACAATGACATACAGTGAATGTTCACTCAAGAACAATGGATGGACACCCTGAAGGCACTGCAAAAAAAATGACAAGAAAAGTTTCCTGAATTCTACTTACAGTGCTACAATAGTGGTTCCTTCACATCAGTCCAAGCAGTCTACTATCAATAACTACAAGTCTATTAAAAAGTCTTCCACAATATTATCAATTAGGATTAATATTTCATTTAAATATTTGAACTGGATCAAAAGAGGACTTACTGCTCTTCCTCCACAGTCCCACATCTCAACTGTAAGTGACAGCATCTTTTCATTCACATCTGTTCCAAGGTCAATAGACTCTAAATTTTTAAAAAATAAATGAGTGCTTAAAGTGGGTAAGAATGATACAATTTTTGATAAAATTATGTTCTCTGGCACTCAAGGAGGGTACAGTAAGGTCAGACATAACACAGCTGTCCTACAGTGAGTGGAATCTCAACCCATTCTCTAGAGTACGAAGGAACTAGGAGAGACAATGCTATTCCTTGCTAACCAAGCTCATTACACAGCAAAGAACAAAATTGTGGCAGTGATACCCATTTAATATACAATACCCATTACACAAGCTCATTACACAGTGAGAAACAAAATTGTGCCAGTGATACACAATTAATATGCAATATTTTTTATTGCAGGGATCAAATACTTGTCCACCCCTTAGGATGAATTATTCCACTGCATATTACACCACTACACAGTTGAGCAGATTCTATTGAAAACTTTCAATTCAGCATCAAAGAGAATAAAAAAACTTACTGAATGGTTTAGTGTATTGTGGGATATTTTTCAAGTCACACTGTCTTTTGGTGAGCCCATATAACAAAAATGCAAGACAGACTAATGTGACTCCTTTGTAGCTTTCATGTGCAGGGTGCAACATCATTGCTGATTGGTCAGAAAGGAAAACTTGTCAAACTGGTTTACTCAGTAAATAAATTTTTTTGGTTATCATCAGCACTTTGAGGTTCTACCTTTCAACCATGTTTTGCCAGTAAAACAGAGACAGAATGAAAAATAAATTGTGAGGCTTATCATTGTCTTTAGTAAGTAGAAAAAAATGAGCAGAACAAACTGCAATGCAAAGAAGAAAAATCTCCCAAGTCAAAGAGCTTCACAGAGCTACTTGTAAACAAAGGACTTGAAGCCTCAACTTCACTGGGATTAATCCTCTCAAAAAGTCTTCAGAGAGCTTTTAGAGTCTACCACCTCGAGTTTCCTCACACCTATAAAGCCGAACTAGAAGTGATTTAGACTGATCAGTTCCTCTGCAGGGACCGTACAGTATTTATGGATGTTGTTTACTTCAAGTCTGTTTTCATCTTCTCACTTGTATTAATTTTGTATAAGTTGTTATTCTGCCATACATGTGGGGTGTCTTGAAAACAAAGACCCCTGAGTCTTAGGGGTCTTTGTTTTAAAGACACCCCATACATGTGAGATGTTCGAAGAAAACCGGTCAAAACCAGTCCTCTGAAGTACAAATACCATGAGATATTTGTACTCATTTTGAGTGTTATTTGTGCTCTACTGCTTGAATTTAATATTGGATTAGTCACCCCCATATTAATTGGCACTATATTATTTTGATGGTTATCCCATGCTGTAAAGTGAGGCTTACCTTTCCCACTCTTGAATGGTTTCCAGGAAGACACATGTACTCCTTCAGTTGATGTGTCTGCAATAGATTGAACCATTGTGGGAAGGCTTGACATTAAACTTGTTTTTCCACTTCCTTGATTACCGAGGAAAGTCATTCGGCATAAAGACTGCAGGTTGCATTTCTTGAGAAATTCACGACAAGATTCAAGTCCTTTGGTAACAGTCTGTAATGGAGGGAGCCTGAGTGATGTGCAACCGTTTAATTTCAGTTCCTGAAGTGATGGATGATCCAATATTTCAAAAGGTAAGTGCTTTATTGCACATTGTGACATGTCAACATATGTCAAATTACTACAGTTCTTTACCAAAGCCCATAATGACTTTTCAGTCAAGTTAATGCACCATCCAAGTTCTACTCTTTTCAAAAAAGAACAGTTTGATGAAAGAGCAACAACTGAATCATCAGAAATATCTTGACAGCCACTAAGGTTAATAGACTGAAGCATCTTGCATTTTGAGCAAACTATTTGAACACCTTCATCAGTGAGCTTACAGTGACTAAATGACACATCTGTTAAACTTGAACATACATCATTCAATCCTTCAACTGTGTTATCATTAACAGCAGAAAGTTCACTAACATCCAAAGACTTAAGATTTGATGAAACGTGAGCTAAGAACTGTTTTAAACCATTTGATGTTATATCTTCAAAGCCACAAAGAGCAAAGTGCTCAAGTTGCAAGTCTGTTCTCTCAAGAAATAAAGCAAAAATATCATCATTAAGAAGCCAGCTTTTGTTATTATCATTATCATCCTTGTTATCATCTTCATCCACTGCCAAGTCATCACAATCAGTTGACATTATCGTTACATGTTTCAGACTCTTGCAGTTCTTCACAAATAAAGATATTCCTGTGGCTGAAAGCATCCCACAGTTCCCAGTAAACGAAATGCTTGTGAGTTTTGAGCAGTGCTCTGATATCCTGCCAGCAAAATCATCATCAAATGATTGACAGTTATGAACAGACAGAACATCAAGATCAGGGTTTATATGTTCCAAAAGAACTTGAAGATCGCTTGATGAAACAGCATTGTAGTGTCTCAGTACCAGTTTGGTAACAGATTGCTCTTGCAGCAGTTTTTCCTGAGAGAGATTAAAAAAACACATTACATTATGACAAATTATATATATATGACATAAATAATATGTTATGAAAATTCACAGATTTATTCAGTTTTACATTTTATTCAGTGTGGCTCAATACATCTGTGATTTCCATTTAAAAAACATCTTTAAAACACTGTTTTTAAAGGACACTGTAATTCATGCAAAACATTTTTGCTTGTGTGTGTGTGGACAGTAAATTCACTTCCTTCACATTTACAATTTTTCAAGCCTCCAAACATTTAACCAAAACTGAAAAATTCCTTCTCCTACCAAAACTGTAACTTTACTCCTAAAGATCTGTAATTTTTCAAATCAATTACTTCCATTCCAAGGAGGTTTAAAAAAATGGAATTCCACTGTACACATTAAAGAAAGGTAGCAAAGGCTCTTTAAAAAAACATGCTTAATCAAAAAACTTTTTGCAGTTGAACAGCCTCTTAGCCATTGTTGAGCTACTTGTCCTTTCTTGAAAACTTAAGGTTCATTTTTGGGCAAACTCCGCCTTTTTTTCTTGAGAATGGAAAATTGCTAGTTCCGTCCTCTGGCTCTATCAGACGTTTCACAGGACATATGACACTATTGAAGTAAAAGCACTGTACAGATGTTTCAACTTGAAAATAACATTCTTTAAAAGCAAAACCAAAAACTCAACAATAAATCAGTTAAAGTAATACTATTCACTGCTGATGTAATATTTATTAAATGCTTTTCATGGTGTTTTGCTCACATTTTGCACTTTGTAAAGCACACCATAAGGAAACAAAGAAAAGCAAACAAAACAAACACATTTGTCAAGTTGCAGAGATTTTTAGAGGATACTATTATTTCACAAATAAACATTTAATTAGTTTAGTTTACGGAGAGTGACAGCTCGCAGCAATTTTCAACAAACGTTTTGATCACTTTAGACTCTTTAAATGCAACCTACGGCGCAAAAAACTTGGGCTTCTAGACCTGTCAAATGTTGTGGGTCGTGAAAGACATTAAATGGAGAGATAAAAAGAACGTATTTCAATTTCAACATTAGATAGAAAGAAATATTAGATAGAAGAGTGACGTTGAAATTAAAACTCTCTGAAATTCACATCAAATACGGACGTTTACGTGTTTTGACAACCAAAAACATAATCCCAGGTGACAGTGTAAACATTTACCATAGCAATAAAGTGACAAGTCGAAAAACACAATACAGACTAAGGAGAGAATAATTATTAGCGTGGCTAGGCTACATTGTAGCTCCCGAGCGTAACGTTATCATTTTATCATCAACCTAATCTAAAACTTGACCTCTTTTGTATGAAGAAAAATAATCGAAGCTTTAAAACAACCTAAGAACAAGTCTGCTTGCACAAAACTAATCCGCGCGCTTTTACTTCGAGCATAAAGTCAAACCTCTGAACATAATTTTTTGAAGAAATCATTTATAACCACCTCGCTCTTTTAAAGTAAAACCCAATTTTTGCTACAAATTTTTGGAACCGAATTTGGAGTTGTCTTAATTCAGTTAAATAAGCTATTGATCGGGATAGGGTTAGCCATAAGTAACACACGGGCTTAACAACTGAG
Source organism: Porites rus (assembly GCA_964035705.1). Taxonomy (NCBI): domain Eukaryota; kingdom Metazoa; phylum Cnidaria; class Anthozoa; order Scleractinia; family Poritidae; genus Porites; species Porites rus. The sequence goes on along the minus strand of OZ038004.1, from coordinate 13,443,175 downwards.
GGAGGCCGCACTTTCACGTAGGTACGTCGATCGCAACATGTGATGAAAAACATATACTGTTAACTTTCCAGTTCACTTAAGATGACCTCAAAGAAGTGATGACCATCATACACGTCTTCCACGATACACAAGCTTCTTTTGAAGGCATATAAATACCTTATAACGATGGCAGAGAGGTCAAACAGTCGAAGCAATTAATACAATATCGGGAATCGAAGAAAACCGGTCCAGCATTTCGCAATCAAGCAAAACAAAGCGCGCGGACGCTAAAAAAAACAGCGAACTGTCCAGTAAGATTAAAACTAACTTTAGAAGAATTTCTAACAGAGATGTTTTCAAAGATTTTAATTTTGTCGCAGCGATAAAATATTATCGCCCAGCTAATGAGGTTTTGTATATGAAGCGGTTTAGTTTCAATTTCAAAGAGGGAGCAGAACACAACAAACCTTTATCCCTTCCAAAGTCGCATCTTGCTCGAAAACAAGAGTGCTTGAGGCCATGAAATCGTTAATAAATCCACCAGAATTGTTCCCAAATCTTGAAAAATCTGCTGGCGCAAGCCAATCGAATGTACATTGTCAAGTTGTAATTTGCGGACATCGTTTAGGTTTCCATAGAGTTGAACGAAGCCTCTCAAGTCCAGCTGTTGTTAGTGACCATGCGCGCGCAGTTCAATTCACAACAAAACCGTCAGGGAGGGAGTAAGGAGGTTGTCGGCAGGATGGAGCATCGTTGATCACATAGTGGGGGCGAGGGAAAGTCATAACGGGCAGAAGAACAGTAAAGAAAGGGGAGAAGAGCCCCTGACAAATGTTTTCTGGCGCCAATATTAAGAGCGAATGCACAGAAAAATCAAGCAAACCGTGGCCACAGCTCAAAACCTAACCTACCCTCATTTTCAGTCTGTAATAAGGTTTTAATGGATTTATAACACTGCTGAGGTTTAAATTTCAAAATGCGACCGAATTTGGGAATTATTTGAGATTTTCGATTTCAACGGTCTGCGGGCCTAAAATTAGCCGCCGAACACGGCAATATAGCCTAGCGACAGAAAAGAGCTAATTTTTATAAACGAGCGAATCTATAGGCAATCTTCCACTTAAATCTCAAAAAAAAGATGTTAGCAATTTCCAAACAGCACATTTTTTTAGATTTAGAGTATACAATATCGACCAACGAGCACAATTTTGAAACGTAATTTGCATAATGGTTATAAATACAACAATTTACCGCTAAAACCAAAATCGAATTTTCTATATGGGGGAATTCTCCAAATCACCCCAAATCCCGTTTACTACCTAATGAGATATGGTACTTCAACATTATCTGAAAGTTAGTCTGGTGTTCATGCGAACGCTTGTAAAATAGACTGATTATTTTGAGGTTATTTTGCCCCAAACAGCCGCTAATTGACCCCAGGGTCAATTGACACGTGCGCGTCACCTTAGTTTTATGCGTCGATTTGAGCTCGTTAAAAGGGAGAAACTAACAAGATTCTTTTAATATGTACCTGTTTTAATGAAATACACGCAATCTTCAAAAGGAGAGGCCGTTCAATGGGTAATTTCTGTTCTTGAGATCTTGTAGATAGTACCATGGCGTCTGCGAGTGGACCTGAGTCTAGGTCTGTTTTCCCGTGACTGCGAAATCAGAATAACATCATGAAATAATTCTCGCTCGAACCTTCGTAAATGAATCAGCTTTGCAGTGCCTTACCTGAGATAAAAAGTGGGCCGAATAGGAAAGATTCTAGCGCAATTTGGATCCTTTGCAGCACGTAGTGTATTTGCTAAGCGGCGATGGTATCAATGACTTTTTTAAAATTAGTTACTCACCTCCGATTGCGTGACCAGGCAATTATCGATTGTCTCCTGCGAAAAATTAGTGCGCGGGAAACCAAAGCTTTCGGGATCCAGTAAATTCATTTTCCTGTATGACCAGGTATCCTTTTGTCCTATTTTAAAAGCGGTTAACTAAGATGATTAGCAAACATACTGTCCCACTTTTAAAAATGGTACAGTAACTGAATGTTCTGTTCTTCTGATTTTACCCTCAATCCCGGAGTGTTCAGAAGATATATTTGCACTACCCATGAAAGGCAAATGGATTAAATTTTAAGATTCAAGGCGGTTTTAAGGCATGGGTTACCAGTGGATTAGTCAGACTTGTCATAAGGTGCATTGAACAGAAAATTACAGGCATGATATCTGCTATTGTTTGTCCATTAAGTGATTTTCCAGGGAACATTATTTTTTGACTTTTTTAGCCCAAAAGTTTTTTCCGTTCAATTCTTATCTATGAGATCCAAACTTAAATAAATTTCTGTAATTTGTTGTTAAATGCAATTCTGCAAACAACTAAGTATTTAATTTTGCGTAAAAGCTACATGAAATTGTACTGTTTAGCCGTAAATCAATAAAAAGAGAAAGCATCATGCTTTCTTTTTTCATGTCTAGTAGGACTTAAGCAATGGCATTGCTTAAGTCCTAGTAGTTGTTCTCCATGTCTGCTAAGGAGGAAATATAATTTGCTCTTTTCAATAAATCGTTCTTGCCCATTGCGGTTTCAAACCAAGGATAGCAGCAAGTCTGTCGTGGTCATATACTGCTAAACGAAGCATAGGCGCACAATTCAGCTAGTCAGGTGCCGAAAATGAAGTGGAAACTTAACCCCAAGGGCGTCCATGTTCGCTCCGGCTCGAAAAGGTAGAATCAGTTGTGCAGTAAAAAGTAATGCGAAAAACCTGCGGGGGCTGGGGAAAGAAAGGCGTCTTATTTTTCTTTGGCTTGTTCTATTTTCGCGACGTGGTACAGGCTACGAAATACTTCACCACCGAGAGTCACTTGCCCTTAGCCGGACACTCCCCTCACGTATCATGTTTCGTTCCTAAAGTTATTTCAAAGCACAGAACCAAACCTAATCAGCGGCGGAAGGCAGTAAGGGGGATGAGCAAACGGATGTCACGGCATATTTTGCAAAAAACTGGTATCCTTGTGCCTATCGGCTCAGGAACGATTGATTACTACTAGAATTAATATCAGGGTGAGAATTTGAGTGCTACAATAGGACGGACGGAAAAAAAGGAAACCGCCGCGCACACCTGTAAAGTCTTTTATAAACTTTCTCGTCCTGACGGTTTCAAAGAAGGGCGTTGTGGCTGCTATTTAATTTACAGTGTCTGTTGCAGGTGTCGAATTAATCTTACAGCAACTGGAAATGTGGCCAAGGATGAACGGCTATAGTTTGGTATATTCACGAGCGCGTTTTGTCCAGTGAACTGAGTGCGTAGTTTCTCTTAACGAAGGGACGGGGTGGGACAAGTGAATAGTTCGGGGAACGTTTGCTCTCTTTAGGGGGGGGGAGGGATATATTTGTTGATATCAGGAGTTCTGGCCTGGATAGAGTCGTTGTAAAGCTATTTTTGCTTCGGAGTATCGGTTTACCGGAAGCTGAGCAAGGAAAAGTCAATGGTGCATTTATGGAATAATAATAGAGATTCTCATGGTCTAACAGTGCGGAGATTAGACTTCTGGTGAGGTGGCAACGATCAAGGCCCGCATTATAATTCATGATAATTGAAGGCCATCATGTGGAAAAAGCGACTGAAATGGCGGATGCCATGCAATCCTCTCGGGTGGGGGCGGCGTACCTGGCCTTAACTGTTGCCCCTGCGACAGAAGGCAAGCATGCCCAGATTGCCACGGGTTGCTAAATGAGACCGTCCCTTTCTTAGTACCCGTTCCCTGTCTTATAATTAGACCGGGGCAAATTTCTCGAGATTGCACCATCATTTTGGGTTTAAAGCTTCCAAAGTCCAACAATAATAGCGCATGTTCGCGACAGTTTTTTAAGTCAGTCAAGTTCTTAAACCAGGCCTTAAACGGCCAGTTTTAAGTGTCGATAACAGTTAAAAAGGCATACAAGCCTCATGCAAAAGACAGTGGGAAGGAAGTGCACATCGGTGATGGGGAAAAAGGAGTAGCCCACAGTTATTTAGGGGTGGATCTTTCGAAACATTCTTATACTCTTGGACAGATATGCATTGCTTAAAGTTTTAGACAAACCAGGTGTAAATTTATAGTAACAAACTGTTAAATATACATCAGCAAGATTTTTGCGAATCTTATTTTTCAATGGAGACTATCGTTTACTGGCTGGTCACGCAATCAAAGGTAACGTACTTTCCCACGTTTGTTTACTCACCTTTCGCTCAGCAATATACTGCGTTCCACAAAGGATCCAAATTGCGCTAGAAATGTTTTCCTATTCGGCCTACTTTTTATCTCAGGTAAGGCACTGCGAAGCTGATTCACTTTCGAAGATTCGAGGGAGAATTATTTCTTGATGTTATTCTGATTTCGCAGTCACGGGAAAACAGACCTAGACTCAGGTCCACTCGCAGACGCCATGCTGCAATCTACATATACAAGATCTCAAGAACAGAAATTACCCATTGAACGGCCTCTCCTTTTGAAGATAGCGTGTATTTCATTAAAACAGGTACATATTAAAAGAATCTTGTTAGTTTCTCCCTTTTAACGAGCTCAAATCGACGCATAAAACTAAGGTGACGTGCACGTGTCAATTGACCCTGGGGTTAATTAGCGGCTGTTTGGGGCAAAATAACCTCAAAATAATCAGTCTATTTTACAAGCGTTCGCATGAACACCAGACTAACTTTCAGATAATGTTGAAGTACCATATCTCATTAGGTAGTAAACGGGATTTGGGGTGATTTGGAGAATTCCCCCATATAGAAAATTCGATTTTGGTTTTAGCGGTAAATTGTTGTATTTATAACCATTATGCAAATTACGTTTCAAAATTGTGCTCGTTCGTCGATACTTTATACTCTAAATCTAAAAAATGTGCCGTTCAGAAATTGTTAGATATTTGCTTTTTGAGATTTAAGTGGAAGATTGCCAATATATTCGCTCGTTTATGAAAGTCAGCTCAATTCTGTCACTGGGCTATTTTCCCGAGTTCGGCGGCTAATTTTAGGCCCGCTGACCGTTGAAATCGAAAATCTCAAATAATTCCCAAACTCGGGCGCATTTTGAAATTTAAACGTCAGCAGTGTTATAAACTCATTAAAACCTTGTTACAGACTGAAAATGAGGGTAAGTTAGTTTTTGAGCTGTGGCCACGATTTGCCGATTTTGCTCGATTTTTCTGTGCATTCGCTCTTAAGAAGCCAGAACGGACGCGGCCATTTGGAACCAACTGTTCTGGTAAGAGCTCTTCTACCCGTTCTTTTCTTTGAGCCATTTTTTCTCCCAGTTTAGAGTCCTTCGCCCCCACTATCTGCCCCTGGGAATAATTATAAACCGGTACCGGTCCGGTATACAGCAAACTACGCAAAAAAAAAGTCGTTCAAAATTTTGAAGTTAATTTTGTCCGTAAAAAAGAAATTAAAGACGGTTCCTCTGAAAACTTTATCTTTGAATCGGACTTGAATATAAGAAGAATATTTTTCCAGGAAGGGTAGTGCAAGCGCGCGCGCGTGACGCGATTCGCGTTTTTCGCGGGATCCGTTTTGCAGTCTCTCGCACATCCCCAGTGCAGACTTTTCACCTAACCAACGTACTTTTACTAGTATTGTAGCTTTTTTCTTGTCAGCAGCAGCCTTTTTACTGTTTTTACTTATTTCTACCACATATTCTTAACTTTGCTCGGTTTCCTTTGTTCTTATTAGGGGAATCCCTGATCATGATAAAATCACTATCTGAAAAGTTAGTGTCGACAGGGGAGGGGGGGCGGGTTGCGGGGCTACAACAGTAACAAAGCAATGCAACATATATTTCCCCTACTCATATAATTCCCCTCAACATATTACCCTGCTCATCTTCCCTGAAGAACTCAGGTTCAAGTCAGAATTTTGAAAATTACCACATTTTCTTAGACCGTCTCGTTTGCTTTGTCAAAATTTGTCATAGCACAATGTCCTTAAAACAAGAATTCATGTTGCAGGTTCTGTAAAAGAAGTCCCTCATCCCTATTCGGAGAAGGTTTTCTTTGTTTTAGGGCCCGCCGGTCATTATTTATGTAGAGGGGGGAGGGAAAAAACATAGATATATTACTTGATCAAAACCCTTCCCTGCATAACTCGTTTGATGCCAAAAACTGACGTCTACAAATCATCCTATCCGGTGTATTGTAGTGCCGGGAACATTGACATGCTGTCAACTGAAGGATGTTTTACATTCAAAGAGGAAAGGTCTATTACAGTACACAGTTGATTACGAAGAGTACACATTAGCGAGGTTGGCTTTCTATGAAAATTCGTTGATTGGGTAAGAAATATGTGTCCGTTTTCCGCATTAACGGGTGTCCGTATTCTGAAACGGGTTGAATTTAGAAAAAATGTACGGGCTTTCCCTAGGGACAAAGAAAACTGTCCGTAATAGCGCCGTGTCTGTATTAAGCGGGTGTCCGTAAAGCGGGTTTCGACTGTACAATGAAGATATGATCGTCCCAGTCATGGTAATTGCAATTTTTGAGTTGATTTGCAATTGCTTTAAAATTTGCAATTACCATTACGAAGATCGTATTTTCATTTAAATTGTATTTCCGCAGTTCGCATCATCTTCACTCTCTGTTTCATTCTTTTCACGGGTTAAGATGAACTCCTCCCAATGTATGGGTCTTCATAGCTCAGTTGGTAGAGCACTGCAGCGCCAACGCAAACGCCATGGGTTGGAATACCGTTGAAGACCCGAAATTTTTCACGGGATAATTGGCAAATGCTTAATTTGCAATTATGACTGCGACGATCATATCTTCATTTAAAAAGTATTTCCCTTTATCAAAGTTTACCGCAGTAACTCGAATTCTGGTGCTTTGACCATGGACGCTTTCCCTTTAGCCTTTCTTGTCATGCAATTGGTAAAAAACTCTAAAACTTGCACTAAAGCAATTTGATTTTAATTAGTAGTCCAAAGAACACATCAAATATTTGACAGTCATTTCACGATCTTATGGGTCACACTAGATCATCACAGTAAGAATATAATGCATAATTCTGTTACAGTTTCTGATGAGATAAGTTTAAATTGCATTGTACTGTATGCTGAAGTGCTGAAAAATCATTCACCTGTCGAGTACTAGATAACTCAAACCCTCGCTAACTCAAAATGTTTTTTGTTTCCCTTCAGAGTTTGACTACCAGGTTCCTACTGTAGTTAGTAAATGTAAGATCACATGACTTCTCTTCACAACAGGCCATCTGCCAATTACATGTATGTATGTGGTCTTGCTATACTATCTCTGAGAGAAGAGACTACTGCTAACTTCTATAGTATTCAATTCAAGATATGGCCATCAGCCCCCAAGTTTACGTAAGTATAATGTTAAATATTCTTTTGAAAGTACCAAACTACAGTAAAAATATTTTTGTTGCAATAACAATCAATGACTAGGTTTAATTTTAAATGTGAAATGTCAAAGATATTCTTTTGGAAAATAAAAGTCTGTAGACAGTTTAAACAATGTTCCGTTTTCCATAAAACAATGCCATACAAGAGCTTAAAAATAAATCAAGGAGCTCACAAGATTTAAGTTCTAATAAAAACAAATTAATATTAGGGCTAATAGTATGTTGCTTGACCCTCTGATGGATGTGATTTGTTGAATGTCCTCAGCAATTAAAGTTTGTATTCTCTTATGGCCGTTTACTGTGCTATGTTGTCATCTCACTGTCTTGGTATCTCCATGACAATGCCTCTCCTTGTTCAGTCTCATTGACTCCGCTATGTTCCTCATCAGGTTCTTCCTCCATGAAGTAAGTGTCCAAAAGCTCATTAGCATACTGGGCAACATTTTCGTTATCGCTGTATTCTAGTGCCTCTAAACATGCCACACCCTCAGCAACCTCAAACATTTCTTTTGAAGCTGGAAAGTTTCTCAGTGCCATCTCAATAAACTGAAGACCGGTGATAATGGTATCTGGGTCAGGAGATTTAATAATGTTGATAAAGGAATTCATAGCTCCAAGGTCAAGAACATTTTTCACATACATTGGTCCATGATGTGCAACATTACACAAGCAGATACAGGCCTGTTTTATACACAAAAAAATGAACAGGTTAGAATAACTCCAGACCCTCTACACCGCACAACAGTGTCCTTGTTGCATCAACCTTTAGTTTTTATATTGCATAACCAACTCGAGATAAATTGGGGAAATTCTTGAAGACGTACATAGAAGAGAGGGCTAGTAAGCCTTTGGAACTGTAATGATTCCTAAAGTGTGACCATTTAAATGAAAGCTCTGAGCCGTAATTTCTCGTTGTAGAAGTACTGTGTATTATCTTGTATGAGGTGACTGAGTAACTTTTGAGTCTGTGGATGATGATCCTAAAGTGTCACCATTCAAATTAAAGCTCTAGAGCATTACTCTCCTGTTGTATTGTGTATCATGCTGTGTAGGGTTTGGGAAAGGGTGTAACTTAGAGTGACAAGCCGGATCTATGCTAAGCTGCTTCACTGCTACACCTTCAAAAACTCATTAATAATTCATGAGCTCAACAACCTATCATGTCTGTTAAAATCCATCACATGCTCATGTTTTAAACCCCAGTAAAACACTGCCAAACTTTAAAAATTTCATCCTCATTAGTATTATTTATATAAAAAATACTAATAAGGATGACATGCACATGATTTATGAATATTAATTATCAGCACAGCAACTGACACAACAAAATTTGGTGGGTGAATATTTAATGTTCTTTCAAAATAAAAGACGCAGTAAATTTACTATCGCAAAAAATTAAACTTTGTTCTTTCACCAATTTCATCAGCCAAAAGTTCAGTGACACAGCAGTAATATTGGCTATAGATGGTTTTCACAGTGACGTCATCAAATTGTAAAGTCAAAATAGCAAGGTTTTATGAATTCTTATTTACACTAGCTTGAAGATAAACAAAAAGTAAATTTTGTACTAGTTTCCATTCCTGTAGCATGTTTCATTTCAAAAATACCGCAATTTGAACTTTCGAGTTTTCACAGTGCATGACACCAAAATAGGAATGCTATCTCGTTGAAAAAAGTCTCTCCTCTTGATTTTCAGCAGATGAGTATAATAACCATTTCAAGTTTTAGAAGATAATATGTTCATGTGTATGTATGCTAGTTCTCGAGCAAAAAGAAAGAGCTTTTATAGAAAAAGTGAACTCCAGATGTTTTTGTTGAGTTCCAGCAGCCATATTGGTGCACCATCTGAAACGGTACACCAATATGGCATCTCCATACAAAGCTCTACAAAAGTGCGTGAAACGTTTCGCCTAATAACTCAGAAACTGTGGGCCACAAAGACCTGAGACTTGGACAAATTGTTTATATCATTTTATTAGTCTTCTATAACATTTCATTTTCTAGGCTTCTTCCACTGGATGGTTTCCAATTTATTTTTTTGTTGCGTGACAGTGAAAACAATCTATAGCAGTGTCCAAACATTGCACTTAAGACTTGCCAGTTGTGAATACGCAACGCTCGAGTACTGGATTTTTGTTTACCTACCATTCAGCCATTTCAGAAAAATTTTTTCAACGAATATTTTTTCAGTGGAATAGTTGACTTTGGGGTACCATTTTCAATTAACTTCCTCTCTTCCTTGGCATTTTTAGGCTTCCGCTTCCGTGTCGTTCGTAGACTGGAAAATTTCTAAACATGTGTGAGATTTGGTTTTCTTACATAATAATTTCATAAGTAATGTTCTTTTCATATCCTAATTTCCAACATTCACAAAAGCCTCATTATTGTAAAATACATTGAGACACGCTTTTCCAGGATGTTTTTGAAGTCGTTCAATAAACTAGCGGTTCAGGTTTGATTGGATATAGAACCACTTGGTTTCGCCTCATGGCTTTATACCCCGATAAAACCCTCCCGCTCCTTTATTAAACATTACATAACTAACCTTTTCCAGAATTTAAGTTTGTGGATGAAGAAGTTACTGTAGTTTCTAAAGAAACTACAGTACTGTGTGGTGGGGAAGTGAAACACAAAATTGGGGTGGTTTCGCTCTGAAGACGAGCCAGCATTTTAACATCAGCTTTCAATATTTTGATTGTGGTAATTGATCAACCGAGAGGACAATACCAAATTTTTATGCCTCACTTTGTGGAGATGAAAAGCAAGTACTGAGAGCCTTTAGCCTATACCACGACAAAATCAAAGAAAATTAAGAAAAAAACTATAGATGGAATCTATACCTCATACCTCTTTTTTGATGTCAAATGTTGATGACATTAAATTCACAACAAGAGGTAGTGTTCCAGCTTGAATGAAGGCATCAATGTGTTCTGTAGGTCCGGCAGTAAGATTGGACAAGACCCATAAACTCTCTTTCTTTATATGTCGATGTGTGGACTCCAGAAATGATGTCATGGCAATGACCAGCTCACCACTTTGCATTGCTTGAGTCCCATACTCATCAGGGCCACTGGCTATGTTCCCTGATAAAAAAATTTTTTCAAAATAAATGGAAGACATCTTATTGAGTCTCTTGGGGTTAGATAAGACACTTATTTCAAATCATCACTTTACACATGGTTTACATTGTGGTTTGGTCAGTATGCACACCCTTCTAGGATACATTGTTTGAAAGACTTAACTCACCCTGCAAAGAACACACACATGCATACACCCTAGAGAGCTGTAAGTCATTAAATACTAGTACTGTTGACTAACCTAAGCTTCGCAGCATTGGTGTCACTGCTTGGGGGTTATGGGGCGTCTCTTGTGCTAGAGAACCCAGAAATTGAACAAGAATGGGAATAACACCCCCTGATACAAACACTGCCACACACTGGGGTTTAGATGTCAAGTATGACAGCACCCAAGCAACCTCTGCAGCCACATCCACAGAGCTGGTCCCTGGTGTAAGAAGGCTGATGACAGAAGGTGCTATGCCTGCTTGTATCATCTCTTCTGCGACAACTTGCTCTCCTCGAGCCAGATTTGAAAGGGCAAATGCTGCTGACTGTACAACTGTTGAAATTGGGCACTGAACAAACAAACAAGATAAGCACATGTTACTCTGCATTAAGATATTGATGAAAGTTTTCCAGTCAACTGTTTCTTTTCTGAGTCAACAGAGCTTTAAACTTGAGATCACTACAGCAAATGCACAGTTTTTGGTTCCAGCTGTAATGAATTACACTCGCTATCTTGATTCATTTTGGCTACAGGCAATAACAAGAAGACAAGGGGAAAAGGACGCCTGAAATTTTACTTTACGCATCATCTGCCCATAGTCCAGAATATGGACTTTTGTCTGATTGGCTGAAAAACAAAAGATCCTTTGGAGCCCTGCACCAATTGGTTACAAGCAACATATCTGACTTCCCGTGCAATTAGATAGGTTTTGTCACCTTCGTCTCTTCATGACAGAAACCCTGAGATGATCAAGGAATTCTTTTAACAGTAAGCAAAAAAGAAAAAGATGAATACTTTTTTAATGAATCAAAACAACAGTGCACGGAGAAAAGCCTTAACAGCTGATGAGGATGAGTTGTTATTTGTCACTGGTAAGGATATCTGCGATTTCTCCTTCGATGCTTCCTTGCTCAGAACAGGCAGGTGTAAAACAATAATTATTGATGATTTTATACCCGCACTTTTGCAAACTGATGAAAGACCATGAAAGATTTGTTGCTGCAGAATCAATCCCTATACTTCTGACATATTCCAGTAAAATACAGAATTGTGTGTATTTCACTACTGTTTGCCATGAATTTTTAATTTGTTTTACTTGACGGTTTGAACAAAAGTACCACATGGTATCGATAAGGCAAGATTCACACTAACAGCAGTGGCCTTAAAATCGATGACTACTGCTAACAACTACTGTATCAACTTAGCATTCACCGCTTGCCTGGAAAGTGGACAAATACATTTAGATTAGCCGCCTGGGTTGCAAACCGCTTGAGGTTCCGGTAAAATCTGACACGATAATAGGGGGTGGCAGACGACTCATGGAGTAAGTGGTTGTTTACATGAGAAAACTCACACCGGTGCGAGTCTCATACCGGGATGACTTTTTGATTTTGTACTGTGTTTACATGATGACTGGGTCATTTCATATCTTGTTATTTGAAGGTACACTTCATGTTGATAAAATACACGTGTGATTCAAAATCGCAAACATTACACAAGCACTACCCATTCCAGTCTACCGGCAGACCGATTTCACACAAAAACAGGTGGTCATTTTGCGTGTACATGATACTGCTGCAAGATTTTGTACCGCAGTGAAATTCTCGCCCCGGTACAAGAACCGGGGTGAATTCACGCAAGGGTGACTTGTGCCGGCATGACATTTTGTGGTGGTATCATGTAAACAAATATAGAGCCATGAGAGGGAACCAGAGTGAACTCGCTCCGGGGTGAAAGTCGCCCTGGTGTCACGTAAACACTCCCTGAAAGTATGAGGCGTTTCTTTGCCCTTCCCCCTAAAAAATAAAAAACAACTGATCACAGTTTAACTCCCCCTAAATATTCCCTACTTAGGGTTGACATACTACTGAGAAGACCTGAAGAACATAAACTATGAGTTATCGGCTGCCTAAAGGTAAATACCTTTAAAAGATTGACCATTGGCGCAATAATCCCTTGCGCACGTAAAATATCCCTGCACTCCTGCGAATCACCAGAAAAATTCCCTAATGCCCAGGCACATTGATCTTGAAGTTGAACATTCTGTCCACTCAGATAAGTAATCAAGTAAACAGCGGAAGCTTTCAACACTTTCATAGTATCCTCGTGATCTCCTGTAGCTAAGTTAGTAATGCACCAAGCTGCTTCAAATTGAAACTGAGCATTGTTTCCAGTCAAATGTCCCACCATGGATCGCAAGCTGTTTTCTACCCCCAAAAAAGCGCTTATGAGTTCACTACCTTGAGAAAATGCCTTTCGTAAGTTTTTAAGATTGTTAAGATTATTTTTGTCAGATTTCTGGATTGCCCTTGCCAACTGTTGTACTTGCTCAATCGTAAACTCTTCAACATTCAAGTTGCCCTCCACCTCTGAAAAACGAATGCGTTTCGAGCTCAAAAGTTTTTCCCGTTTTTGCTTCCGAATTTCAGATTCCTGATCCCTTCGTTTACTTCTCTGCGATGCTATATCACTGCCAGTTGTCTTATACTGGTCTCTTCTATCCATTTTTCAACTCTCAATTCTTAATTTATCCAAAGTTTAGGTGCTCAAAACCTGGCAGCCATGTTTAAATAGTTGAGCCTGCAATTTTCCCGCGTTTACTGCGGTCGTTCCCATGACCACAACAACGGCCGCCATTTTTGAAACGACGAAGAACTCTTCATAACATTTTTTCGCTATTTTCTTTTTGACAATAAATACATTGCTGTCATAAAGAGCAACGTTAGAAATGGCTTCGAGTTTGGTATGTACTTGATATTTTTTAGCTCAAATCTGAACTTATTCACTGACTTATTGTAGTGGCACAAGTCTTGCTAAATGTTTGTTTAAATGCAGAATTTAGTAAGAACTATGTCTTTATTATTTAATACATGATGCATTGCAATATGTGAATAATTGACTGATTGGTGTTTTGATTCTGTTCAAGGAGGATCCAACGCTTGAGCGACATTTCAAAGGTCATAGAGACACAGTGACAAGTGTTGACTTCAATCCCAACATGAAACAGCTAGGTAAAGTTAAAGTTATCATAATATTAAGTTTCTTAATCGATTTTCCATCAGGTAATGCAGACAACGAGACTTTGAAATACACAAGTTCTTCTAAACCAAGTGACATCATGTTCACGTGTAAAAAATGCGCAAAAATAGATATGCTTTTCATATACCCTTCCTTCTCCTAATTCCTTAACCCCCCACTTAGGGTAATGTCAGTTTATTTTACATACTTCTTTGGAAACTGATCCGGGAATAATTGTGTGCTGTGGTTTCATTTTTGCAGTTACTGGGTCAATGGACGCCAGTCTGATGATTTGGCATTTTAAGCCCCACATGCGAGCTTACAGATTTGTTGGACATAAGGTATGAATAATTGGTGAATTTATTCCAAAGGTAAAGCCTTTCTTGAGTTCCAAAAACCTCCCATGTTTATTAATGAGCAAGATTTATGAAAGACCCCTGGGGGGAGCCCCATACAAAAGTAACAGGTGTGGTGCTCATCATTAATCGTATTGCTAGGGGAGTAAATTGCAGATTTTGGTCTCATTTAGGGTGTTTGGGACCAAAAGTCACCATATTTGCCCATGCAGGTATCGCTTTGGGCTGTGCATAAAGAAATTTTCAAAAAAATATCCTGAAACTGACCACACGGATATCTAACATTTTAAAAGAACACAACATTTGTTTATATCCCTCGCTCTTCTGTTTTAGTATGGTCTCCTTCAGAGGTCAGTTTAAGCTTGAGCCACATCCACATTGGTCTCCCTTAAGGGGCTTCATTTTCATTTTCTGACGAGCATCCCCGTCATTTTTATATAGGAGTCCCCCCCTGGCCAATTCTAACCTTCCCTTGGAAAAGAGACTTGACACAAATCAGAAATGGTTATTTTCTCTCAAAAGATGGAAATACTGGATTGTGCATTGGTCAACAATCATGAAGAAATTGACTGCAGATGCAAACTTTGATCCTGCAGTACCTATCCTAGTTTTGTTGACAATTTTCTTCATTGTCAGGATGCTATTGTGAAATATTTTGTGCATCTCTGGACTCACAAGATTCACTTGTTGACTAAATACAAGAAAGGTGTTTTATGTAGTTAACAAAATTACCTTTATGTTGCTTTTGCTCAGGATGCTGTACTTTCAGTGAAGTTTTCTCCATCTGGACATTTGATTGCTTCAGCATCAAGAGACAAAACTGTCAGACTCTGGGTCCCAAGTGTGTAAGTAATAGATACTGTGAGTTGTCCATGCCCAGAGAAACTAAGCCATGTCATTAGTAAGACCCCTGTGTATGACATTATTGATAACAAGGCTGTGTTCTAAGAAAAATTGAAGGGTGCCCAGCAGATAATTTCTAAAAAATTGAAATTTTCTAGTCACCCAGTAGCAATAAGTAAGGCACCAGCAGCCACTGGGTGCTGCTAAAGTGCAGTCTTGGATAAAGTCATTGGATGCCTCAAGCATTGATAACAGTTACTGCAGTGGATGTTTGTTAATAGGAATCATTAGACATGGTTGCCATAGGTTAAGATACGGTCTTGGAAAAAAAAGATAATTCAAGGTCAGGAAAAAGTCAGGGAATTTCACCTCAAGTCAGGGAAAATTTAATTGTTGGAAAGAATTCAGGGAAAAGTAAAATTTTAAGAGGACTTGTAAACATGTAGTTTGTTTTTTCTCTCTACTTTTATTGTTTTCTACAATGTAACATTTGAAATTCACTTGTGCATGTGACAGACATGAATCAAGTTGTATTCATTTGGTAGAATATTGTTCATGAACTTGAATGACACTTGGTGATGTTGGGTTTTCAACAAAATCACTCCTTTTCGCTTGTTATGTTAACGAAGTATCCATTCATGCACACTGCACATGCCTCGCTGAAAGCATAAATATATGGTGGATGGGATGGATTGTTTATTCTGTTGGTCAGGGAAATTTTACATTTTATCGGGAAAATATCATGGAGGAGTCAGGGAATTTCAGAAACCTCTGGCTGTGGCAACCATGAAATTTAGACGTTAACTGCGTGATACTTTTTCATTATCCAAAGCAAAGGAGAAAGTACCGTGTTCAAGGCTCACACAGCAACTGTAAGAAGTGTGGACTTCTCTGGTGATGGCCAATCACTTTTGACAGCATCAGATGACAAAACTGTCAAGGTAATTTGTTAGTACAGTTGTGTAAGATGGTGGAGTGGGAGATAGTAAGGCAAAGAAGAAGGGTGTGGTAAGGCAGAGAGAAAGAGTTGGTAAGATATAGGAGTAGGCTACGGTAAGGCAGAGGGTAAATTTAAAATAATACAGTAATGCATAGGCGTAGGGTGAAGTAAAGCATGGAAAAAAGGATAGAGGGTACATGTTAGGGGTGGTAAGGCAGGGGAGGGTGATAGTAATGTATGTCAGAGGGGGATGGTAAGGCATGAGGTAGGGGGTTGATAATGCAGGGGTAAGGGATGGTGATACATAGGCATAGGGTGTGGTAAGGTAGGGGAAAAGGGATTGAAGCTAATTGGTAGGGGTGATAAGACAAGAGAGGGGGTGCTAAGGCAGTGGGTAGGGGAATGGTTAGGCAGGGCTCTGGAAAAAGAAATTTTTGTTTTGAAGAAAAGTCTGGGAAAAGTCTTGAATTTTGGATCCAAAAATCTTTACGAACCCTGGGATGAAATGTGCAAGTTGGATGGAGTGTAAGATGGGTGCTGCTAGACCATGCTTTCCTGAATTCATCAATCAAACATGATTATCATATAGTAAAGTTAGCCTCACCAAAGATGTTTAAGAGAATATAGCAAATTACCTTTTTGATTTTTTTTGAAAAGGTGTGGACTGTTCACCGTCAGAAATTTCAGTACTCTCTAAATGCTCACATGAACTGGGTGCGCTGTGCAAGGTAAATATAATCTGCCAACTATCTAAATATTAGCATAACAGTACATTACTATAATCAAATTGATAAATTTAGTAGGATTTAATCACACCACAGTGTCGTTCCACTGAATGTTGAGGTTTACTTTTGTGACAATTTTGAACATGACTGACAACAATTTTCCTGTTGCCATAAACAATGTTAGGTTTTCACCAGATGGCCGCATGATTGTATCTGCAAGTGATGACAAGACAATCAAAATCTGGGATAGGACAAGCAAGGAATGTGTTCACAGCTTCTATGACCCAGGAGGGTACGTTAACGAAAGCTTGTAAACTGTTTTTTTACAGTGAGATCATCAACTCATTGAGATGGCTGACTATTAAGCATGGAATGACATCGTACTGATCAAGGATGCTTAGGTCTGTGCAGGTTACTAGCCTCATTAACAGCCTTCCTTTAATTATTGTAGCCTCATCAAAAATTATTTGAATCACTTTACTTCAGATATGTGAATTCTGTAGAGTTTCATCCCAGTGGAACATGCATAGCAGCAGGAGGAACAGACAGCACAGTCAAGGTGTGTGTGTGTTTCTTCTATCCTTGAAACTTGAGTGCAAGTAAATATTAACTATCCAGTGTGACCAGTTTTACATAGATCTACCTTTGGGGAAAATGATAGAAGTTTAACATTTTCTTTTCAGGTCTGGGACATCCGAATGAACAAACTTCTTCAACACTACCAAGGTAACCACAGTCAAGTTGACTTAATTTTTAACTTAAGGAGGCTATTGGATAAACCTTCACCAGGGTGCAAAAAAAATCAGTCCTTCGCACAAGCTGTACCTAACTTTTATTAAATTAATCACTTGCTTTATTATTTGTTGTAGTTACACTGTAGCTCTGATTTGTAGCCTTGGTTAACAACATATAGCCTAACATGAAATGTAGTGTTATACTTTTGTTTTGGTACTTGCTTTTACAGATTTCACATTTTCAAAAGGGGGTGAAAAAGGGCTTGTGGTCCACATAAATTTATTAGGAATTTTAAATTTGTCTTTAAGTACTTGTCTTGCCTGTCGTCTTACCTGTTGGGCAAGTCAAGAACAAAATCCACTACCCTGAAGGAAAAATCTACCAGCCCAGGGCTTTAGGACACGGTTTTCTTTGCATGCTGCTTAACAGTACTGAAAACTCTCAACTGACATATAGGTCAAGGACCTTTGATCTTCTCAGATAGTGCGGAGACTGAAGGGCCTTCGCTCACGGGTTAGTTATTTCCATTTTTTTTAGCACACACAAATGCTGTGAATGCTGTTTCATTTCATCCATCTGGAAATTATCTTGTATCTGCATCAAGTGATACCACACTCAAGGTAACAAATTAAGAGATTTATATATTGGCATTTTTTAATTATTAATAGTGATCTTTATGTATTTGAATTCTCTCTGTTCTGGTGAAACAAATAACTCTTCAAAAGATAAATCTGCAGTAAGATGTGAGATCCACCTGTTATGTTTTGGTAGCAACCTTACATTGTAGGCAGAATCAATGGATGCAACCCACTCTAGCCATCCTCACTGCACTTACAGAATTTGATTTGAAACAATACATATACAAAGCAGTCTCATTCTGCTTTACACTCTCTCATTAGATCTTAGATTTGATGGAAGGCCGGCTATTTTACACACTTCATGGACATCAGGTTAGTCAATATTTAATCATTTTCTTCCTTAAATAATTTCCTTTAGGGTGTTACACAGACCTGCACTAACTTTTACATCACTTTTAACAGTTTTTGATGCTCCTTATACTTTTTAGGGTCCAGCAACATGTGCTATATTCTCACGTAATGGTGAATATTTTGCTTCAGGAAGCTCAGATGAACAGGTAAATAAATCAGTGGAGTTAGTGATGACTAGCAGCTAAATCACCCACCATAACAATAACTCCTTCATAGCCAGATTCTGTATTCATGAGTTACAAATGAAGGAAGCCTATATTTCCTGCAGGTTCATTAGGGTGATTAACTCAAAAAGGTCCTGCATTATTGACAAGCACAGGAAGAATAATTTCAGAATATGCCTGTTTTTGGAAGTTTGATGGTGTTAATTACAGATAGGTGTGATCACCTCATGACATAATGCAAAAGATTGAAAATATGCTGAACAACGGCAAAAAAAAAAAACAGTACTTAACCAACAATGGTTCTAGCAATAAAGTGAAAACTTGCCTGGAAGATACTAGCAGTTTAAGAACCTGCTGGCAGGAATTTTCCACCAAAAATATAAGAACCTGTTTAGCCAAGCAAAATCAAGCAGGTTCTTATATGTGGGTCACAGGTAAAATATGATGAACAATTTAACCAAGGAGTTTGAGATTGCAAAGCGACATACAAGAAAATATTGTCCCGAACTGTCATTACAAAATAAGTACAGGCTTCTGTTAGTAATTCTTACAACAAAAAACAGGTTTAAATAAAGTACATTTGTACAGATCATTGTAAAGGTTTGCAATGCACAGCTCTGAATAAGTACATGTAAACTTTATTTACCAGCAGTCACCTTCACAGAAATTGAGACCAAACTTTGCCAATAACTGCCCCAACTTACAAAAATCTTTTCTGCAAGACTTCAAAAAATGTAGTTAGGTTGTTACATGTGCGTTTTTACTGTAGTACAAAACACACTTTTCTTTTCCCAAAGGTCATGGTGTGGAAAACAAATTTTGACAAAGTGGACTATGATGAAGGTAAGAAAAATGGATCATAACACACTGATAATAATAATCTTATTTTTCTGTGAATTTACTAAATTGATTGTCTGCAATTGGCTTTAATGTTATAACCACAAATAACTTATTTTCTTCCTTTTCAACAGTTCTGCGTTCACACAGAAAAAGAGCAGCCTCTCCACCTGTAACACTTCCTCATAATCATGACCCACCTCCAAGAACTCCACCTAAATCAGCAGCTCCAGACGTAAGTGATTTGAAGAACTTCCTTTTAACCCATTCCATGTGACAAGTTTCTCATTGACTACATGAAAGGGTCAGATGGGATATTTTATTTTGTTCTGCCCATGGTCTTTGCAGGTCAGAGCAGGTGCTGAGCCTAGGAACCTTGCTGTTGGTGACCCAGAGGTCGTAGAAGTTGGGCCAGCAATGTTTTCAATACCTCAGGTAAATTTTTGATCCATTCATTTTTAAGCATGTTGACTGGCAGAGATAGCAGTGCCAGGAGCATAGTTGTTCTAAGTCTGATGAACGGTTGTAAAAATTATTTTGTATACAAATATTGTTATTTCAGAGACAGAGCAGACTAGATGAGGTCACTGGCAGAACAGGAGAGTTTGATGCCCTGGGAGGGGTCTCTGCTGGTCAACCTCCTCTCACTACTCCCCTGGAAAGACGGGATATACCACCCCAGCTCAGCATGACACTAGAACACATTGTAGGACAGTTGGATGTCTTAACACAGGTTTGATTTATAACGTTGTGGTTATTTTATCTTTGGTTTAAATTTTATTCTCCTTTGTTTTGGGGTATGGTAATGTATGATAATGAGTTTAAAACAAAGGACAATAAAATTATTTAAACCAACTAAAAATTGAACCACAACATAAACAGTAAATTTCTTCAGTAAGTACCACTCATACACTTAGTATTTTGCCATTTCCTGCTAACAGCACTGAGTGAATGTATAATCACTGGTAATTTATTTACCTGAAATCATTATTATTTTGTTTTGTTTTGTTTTCATTTGCAGACAGTATCTATTCTGGAACAGCGACTTACAATGACAGAGAATAAACTTAGGGAGTGTCTGGATAATCAGCAAAAAATTAGTCTCCAAATCAGACCAAATGAATAATGTGCCTTGGCCATTTACTTCCTCACAGAGAACCTGAAGAACTGAGTAGTTTTATTGAACACTTAACTACAGAATGTACGAGTTTCACACAGCTCAGTGAATCCTTGGTACTCAAAACCATCATCAAATCTATTCTCAGTTGGTTAAGTTGTCAAGGGTTATATTCTCATTTCTGTCATCATCTTTGCTTGAGCTTGATAGAAGCGCTACCATGCAAAACAGAAGGTTTTGATGGAAAACGCATGATGAAAACAACGTCAGCAAGTATGCATACAGAGACTCATTAATTGCTGACATCTAACTGTAACATTTGATGTTATTTATGTAAAAAAAAAAGGGTGTGACCGGGCTGAACATCAATAATAAAATCTTAGTCTCAAACCTAACAATTATTGTTAAGTTTGAGACTAAGATTTATGCAACTGACCTCAGAGCTTCCTCAGAGCCACTAAGAACAATGTTCTTTGTAACGATTTTCCAAGTTTCAGCCGACGAAGGAATGGGTAAATAAAGAAAACTTGTCGAGTTTTGAACTTCAAAACTTTTTCAAATTCGTGCTTGCATGATTAGCGCGTGAAAAGCAAAAAATATTGACACCACAACCATGTTTACATACTCTCATGCAAACACTTCTCTCAGCCAATCAGAGCGCGCGTACTATCTTAGTTATTTGATAAATTTAAATGGAAAGCATGATGTGATGTAAAACAGGAATACGGTTGAACCTCCATTAAACGGCCACCTATTAAGTAATGATCCGCGTTAGACAGGAAGCAATTTCTTTTGTTATACGCTTTCCTCACATAGGAATGTTTTCATTTTCACACATACAATGCATAAATTAACCTACAAAAAGGCAGTCTACGAAACACAATATATTTAAACTCCATTTTTTTCAGTTAAAAGATTTCGACCAATCATAAGACTTGCAAAGAAAAGCCAAGAAAAGTTTACAGTTGTAAATATTCCTCACATAGGATTTCTGTGTTACTTAGACTCAGTCGAGATTTTGTTACAAGGAAGTTGGTTAGAAAATAAGGGATTAATAATGCATGTTGCTGTGCGAAGATTTCGTAAAATTTGTTTTTTGAACCAATCAGAAGAGTAGTAGAGACAATTTTAGTAAAGTTATCACCTTTTTCGCATTCCAATTTGTGTTCATTGCGTTCGGCTCTTTCCTTCTTATCTGGCCACTCTCTATTAAGCAGCTAGTAATCGAAGTCCTAAAACAATTGTAGAAAAGAATGGGAAATTAAACCTCTATTAAGCAGCCACAGCCACCTTTTGGCCATCCCAACAAGAGTTCTCCCATTGTTGTTACCTCTATTAAGCTGCCATAAAGAGTTTGATACACTTAGTTTGGCTTCATTTTAAGAATAATGATGAGGGAAAATCCAGTGCAACATAGAATGTGACAACCGATTGTGGATCAGTAATGCTTCTTCCATTGTGCATTTGTGGCTGCTTAATGGCGGTTCAACTGTAACTCATAAGTTTTCGGAGTCACTATTCCCCTTAGTATGCTTTTCTTAGTTATGGGTAAGCTGACCTGGTCTAGAATGTTCCAAACAACTGGTACAAAATAATAGTCCCAATTGTATGTTTTAGGCCTGAAAAAGTTTACTGGACTGAGATGATCAAAGACTGGGCCGAGTTGTTCAAAGCTGTGTTAAGATAACCCAGGGTTAGTTCGAAATTTGAATTCAGATGTGAAAGCTTAAAAAGCAAATTCAGTTCAATTCTTTTTGTCAGCAATTTGATGATTGGCTACTCTAAAAAGAATAGAGGAAATTGTCTGAGAAAATGCTTCTGATGAAAAGTAAAAGAGACACGGGTTAAAATTTAACCCCAATTGGCCTTCGAACAACTGGGCCCTTGGCCAGCGCTTAACCCAGAGTTAAATTAAACCCGGTTTTCTTTTTCTTGTGTTCTAAAGCATTTTCTTGGATAATTTTCTCTGTTATTTTTACAGCTTCCAATCACCATCTTGTAGACAAAAAGTGAAATGCTTTTTAAGCTTTCAAATCTGAATTCAAATCTCGCACTAACCGTGGGTTATCTTAACCCAGCTTTGAACAACTCAGCCCTGATGTTTAGTTACCATGACAACTCAGCCCAGTTCAATTAAAGAACTGAATTATGTTAAAATGTAACTCCAATAGTTTCAACCAGGTCATTGGTATTTTTCTAGACTGAGTCATAAAATAACAGTTACTTTTATTTGACTCAGTTCAGAAAATATATCTTTCCAAAAATAATATTATTAATACCTATAAGAACATTCTAATATTGTAGGTTTCTGACAGTGGACAAGACAAGATAAAAAAATCATGACTTCTACAGACATTATAGATAAATAACGTCACAAAGATAATCCATTTGTTAAAATACTTTATTACAAGGTCTTTCAGACTGATAATAAAGATAATGATTACTATGTACTACAACCAGCACAAGTTGTACAAAGTTGGGAAATATTATTGTGCTTTTGCAAGCCATTTATATGAAGGGATTGATTGAAATAATTACTTATATATTTTGTGTTGAAAGGCAAATTTTAAAACTTTAAGTTTTTGGTATGAATGAAAGCAATACATACAACATAATGACCATAAATTGCAAGAAAATATTTTGAACAAGCTATTTCTGGCAGGTGCAGATTTCTTCCTTGCAAAAAGTTTTTATTTTTTTTGGTAAAGTGGCAGAAAAAACATGGTAATGTTTACCTTTAGCTAATTAGGAAAATTTTGGATTTTTGCCTATAAAAGGCAAAGTAATATTAAAATAATTAGCGTGCTTCCATCATGTCCCTTACTTGTCTCTTCTCTTCTCTTGACAGTTGAGGTGAGAAGGCAAGCTGCAGAGTTAAATATATCAAAATACTTATCGTATTTACTATCAAGGGAAATGGAAAAACCTAAGTTAAATTACCCTTACCTTATTATATAGACACAAGTGTTTTACTGGAAAATGTACCACTCGTAAAATTCATAAAAACTACATCCGGGACCCGAGTGGTTTATTTTCCATAATCTCACACGTGAGTTTATCGATGACGTAATTTTTGTTATTTCCCTCTATTATTTTATCAATGTCATTTTGTCTATATAATAAAAAGAACATTACATGGCGGCCTAAAGATATGAATTTTATTTTCTCGTGGCAAAAACAATATTTTACTCACTCGCTGAGCTTGTTCGTAAAATATTGTTTTGCTACTTGAAAATAAAATTCATATCTTCGCACCACCATGTAATATCCTCTCTCTACCAAGAATGAAAAGAAAAGATAAAATCTACAAAAAAAGCACACCACATTTGCATTTAATTCTCTTCTGTGCTTGACTGTCTTTAAATCATTTCCCCCTGAAAACAGTGTTCATACACTTCTTCTTACATCAAATTCAAGGACTATCAAGGACCACATTCTTAAATTTCAAGGACCTAATTTATTACATGGGTTCCAAATAAACTATGAAAACGTTCCGAATAATAATGAGCTTTTGTTCTTAAGGCCAGCCATTTTTATAATGGAAAGGCACTAGTAACCATCTAAGACCTCAGCCTTTTGAATCACGGGCCGTCCATACCTGACCTTCATTTCCTCAATAACAATTTTATTTTGTTTTTTCCTGGTTTGAAAATGTTTGTCAATTAAAATTCAAGGACTTTCAAAGGAAGGCCTTGAAAAAGGACACTAAAAATTCAGGGTTTTCAAGACGTGTTTGAACCTTTGCCAGAAAATCCAGTTTGAAGTTGGTTGAGCCACTGGTCACAATTTGGCCAAAAATGCTCAGTCTATACATTTAAGTTGAGCACTGTGATAGTGTTTATTCCTGATACTAAAGTACAGACTGACATTAGGGCATAAGCAGAAGGCAATAATTTTAAATTTATATCAACAGTTATTTTAATTACTTACATAATCATACGTGATAGAAGGTGGAGGTAAAAAACATTCCAAATGATGAAAGTGGGTTTGTGGTAAATGCTCCCATCTTGTTTTGAAGTCAACGATCCATCGAAGAGATCTAAACAATAAATCACATTTTATGCCACTGCAATTACTTAAGGTGGGAACACACTAGGCGACATGTGCTGCAACAGGTCGCAGTGACAAATCACTCTGTGTGTACAGGTCAGCCGAAAGGTCAGCCGATAAGTTGCTACAAAAAGTTGCATGACACATTGGAGGGACAAATTGCTTCGTGTGAACTGGGGAATTTTGTCGCTGCAGCAAGTTGCGCCAATTCAGTCTGATTTGATTTTGTGCGACTTGTTGCAGCGACAAAATTCTGTTGCTGAGACAACAATTTCCACATAACTTCTCCAGAACACACGATAATATGTTGCTGCAATGTGTTGCCAGAGTGGGTTGCTGCGTGAGTTCCGACCTTTACTGTTATCTTGTAGTATGAGTATTTATTATATACATACTGTCATGCTATGACGTAAATTTTCTTACACAAATGAGTTCTACCCAATCAGAGGAGCAAACAATGTCTTTCACAAGTGGAAAAAAAACCCACAATACTGTTATTGACGAAACTAACATGAAGCTACTAACTGGGGGTAGAAGTAACGAACAGTGTAAGAAAAATAAATGGGGGTACAAATTCACTTTTGTGGTTTGCTGTAAATGTCCCTAAATCTCTCTATTATTTCAATAATAGAGAGATTTAGAAATTACTTTAAAGTAATTTTATAAAGAAGCCATGACTGTGCTCTGTTCTGTTATAAAGCATGCAGAAATTGAGGCAGCTAGAGCACAAGAGAAGTGTAGGGGAAAACCCACGATGTAGTGCTTCTTGAGTGCTCTAGCCGCTTTCTACATAAGAACAGGGAACAGTCAAGGTTTCTTTATTTGTTTCATCATAAAGAATCCATTAAATTCCCCGCGCATTACTTTCTATTTTCAGTACAAACTATCTCCATGTTTTATACTCTCATAAAGCACCTTTTTTAACCAATTTTTTAACCAATTAAGTGGGAATTATATGTGAACTTTATTATACTGATTTAAGTAATGAATTTCAGAAATGTTTTTGAATACATGTATTTTCTGTAGGCTTTTCTTTACACAAGTCATCGAGTACAAAAGTGCTGTACAAATTGTCATGTTTGTTGGAGCCATCTAAAAGTTTGAGAGATGCCAAACACGTAAACAAAAAGCATTTGTCACCAAAGTATTGTAGCTCAAACCACATTGTGGAATACATTAAACTAATACAAACAGGCTGCATTAGGCTGTGGCAACCATATTTATCAATCCCAAAAAAGTTGCAGATAGTAAAAACTCAAGAATAGCCTTTCATGGCCATACTCAAACTTTGAGTTGATAGTCATTGAGAGATTATAATGTGCAAGAAAATATCCTAGGAATAATATGATCACCTGAAAGCAATGGGGGCGAAGCAAGTTCTGCACCTGGCACGACCACTGCGAGCATGCTCAACACTGTAACAATAGTCCAAATGAAAGTGCTGAAAGAGATATATTTACAAAATGGCTGCAATTCAGACCAGTATTAACAAAAAATAGGTCATTCTGAAGCTACTGTCATGACAAAAGAAACAGAGGAAACAAACAAAGTTCCCCTTAAGCTCTGCTTTTTAGATGTATTGTTCTTTTTCTTTTACATAAACTGTGCCTCGCTACCTGCAAAGGGAAATACATGTGGGAGATAGGTGAACTCAGAGTTGAGGAGCTAGGGTCAATAATACCATCAATGAGACCACATAACCTTCCTTGGTATTGATTTGCAACCCACATACCTTTAAGGCCGATACACACGAGGGATTTTGCTCCTGGAGCATGCTCCAGGGGCATGCTCCGGGAGCAAAGGTCCTCCGTGTGTACCAACGATTTCATGGGTATACTTCATCCTTGGGAGCAGATTTCCACCCCGCAAAATGCTCCACGATATTTAACAGGTTAAATGTTTGGGAGCAATTAAGCTCCCGGGGCAAATTAAGCGAACTTGAAAACGCTCCCTTGTGTGTACTGACATGTGCAAAATGAGCCTGGAGCATGCTTCGGGAGCAAAACCCGTTGTGTGTATCGGCCTTTAAACAAAGTTCATATCAACAGCAAGAGAAACAAAGAAACAGGATCAAACTGATTCAAAACCATTGTCCTTAGGATTTTTTAGGATAGGAAAACTTAGTAGAGTTTCTTTGCACCACTGCTTCTCTTAAGCTAAAACTACAATATAACATACCACTCCATCCCACAGCAAAAAATCCAGGTCAACGCTATCATCTGAGTCACTGTAAAAATGTCAACAAGTCAATCAAAAATCAACAAAGGTATGTTCCAAACACTCAATCAACAGGACTGGTGTTACATGTACAATAACAATGGACATAAGCAGTTACCTAATAGCTAATAAGGGCTAAAGCTATATTCCTGGACAAGTCTCTGGTAACACCACAAGACTAATGGTTATAGTAATAAAAAAAATTCACTTCTGTTGCATGCTTAGGCGTAAATCATATTCCATTACCTTTCTGAGGAAACTGTTAACACCTCAACCTTTTTCTTTTTAACTTCCTCAGACATCTTCTATTAAAATAAATTTTAGATATTCAAGTTGTTAAGAAGAAAGGAAGTCGTGGAATAACAAAATAGACCATTAATAGGTGGATTTGTCCCCTATAACCAACCTGTTTTTTAAGTTCTCTTTCTTTTAATTCCTCTGCTGTAAGAACCTCTGCAGCCACCTTATCAATTGTATTGTCCAGCACCTGAAATTTCAAACAATAGATCAAGAAGTATATGTTGTCAGATCATACAGATAATACTGTATTAAAAACCAGGGTTTAAAACAGCAGCCAGCACTTTGATTACACTTTCCAGTGACTTTTTACCAAGGAAATAGATAATGTCATGCTTTGATCCGCCAACTGAAATTGAAGTTGCTGTAATGTTGGTGTAAATATTTCATAACACACCACAAAGCAGCCAAAGAATGTTTTAAAATGAGTAAAAGAAGGCTTGGAAATTTAAAGTGTGCCACTAAAGTTGAAAAGGAGATCTCATGTTCACAGCGAATGACTAATTCTGAAGCAGAAGAATGGAGTGATGAACCTTTTGATTACGGAATTTTGAGAAGCGATTCTGCTTCAGGCGAACGAATTAATATATTATAGTAATAACTTTGCTCCAGTCCTAAATACAAACTTGCAAACTGTTTTTACTTTTATTAGCTTTATCTGATGATTATTGATTATCAGAATGTCTACAGCAAGGAGAAATTCACACATCACAGTCTTTTGCTCAAAAAAAAACTTAGATAAGAACTAATTTATGTATTTCTGGCAATCAGTCTTCATCTAAGTATGTGATCCAAACATGGTTACCTTTCAAATTGGTGATACCGATAATTATTGATATTGATTTCCCAAATATCAGTTCTATGAACATGTTTTCATGAATCGCGCAGACATTGTTTCCTGGACATTGAATATTTAACTATTCCTTTATCTACTGTGATAAATCACAATATTATGCTGACTATTGACAGGATGTGCTCATTTATTATTCATTATTGGGAGAAAATAAGCCTTGACATAAAAAGCCCACAGATTCAGGTTAAAAGCTGTGATTTTATTTGAACCCTGTAAAAACAGTAAATTTTAAGCCTGCACCAAAGAAAGTCAGCTAAGGGAACATATACAGCGATTCTTGTTAAGGATTATTTCTTGTGCCTTTTTTCTAAAAGAATTGTTTGTAAGAGCGAACCGGAAGTGCATTTTTACCAGAAATTATGTTACGCGCAGGAAGATTGACAGTTTCAAATATAAGTCCCCAGATTGAGGGGAGGAGCGCTTACGCCATAGAAAAAGATCTTGTGTGGATGTTTGTCTTCTTTAACGGGATTTTTTCAGTGGGAACTCTGGACTTTTTTAGGAAGAGGACTGAGAAAATTTAGGAACCTAAGGAGAAACAATTCTTATAAATTGTTGATTGGAGCAGGGGGGTGTTAGAAGACAGTGATGCTGCTGAGTCAACCCTTTTAAAAGGATTTTAAACGGTGTGGTTTTAAATAATATTAAACACAGTTGTCAATTTATGTGGTCGTGTTTTTCAGGCAAGCAGGGGCAAACATGAGGAAAGTGGAGAGTGACTGCAGTCATGCACAATGGATGGAGAACTAACAGGGCTTGTCCCAAGCTTCAGGGCGGAAAAACGTTCTGCGCAAGCTTCTGCGCATCCCTTATCGCAGGCTCAAGGCGGGCTTTTCTGTGCGTTCACTGTGCTTGTTTGTTGCTGGAGTTCTGAGTGAAATGCACGAGGTGCGAACGTTTGCCCCCTGTAAATAATTTCAATTTGATATGTTTGCTTTTTTTTTGTTGCTTGAAAATTACTTTGGATTCAGAACAACCAATGTTAAAGGAAAAACGGATCATCCGTCAATCTGAGGTGGAATAAAAGGTTTTGAACATTTCTAAAGAGGCGAGTATTTTTTCTGATTGTGCATCCGATTAATTTATGAGTTGATTTCACCGGGTTGAATTAAAACCCGCTTCTATTCTGTTATTAGTAGTTACGATTACTTTTTTTACATGCCCAGATTTATTACCTTTGCAGAACCAGCTTTATCTTTGTCTTCAGTCAAAGAACCATATTGCTGTTATAATGCATCAGAGTGAACAAACTTGTGCGCTTATTAAACTTTCTCAGAAATAGTGAGCCAGCAAGCTTACTCAAGATCGTTTTTCTGTTGCTCAAGTAATAATAGTCAGAGTTTTTTTTTTTTTTTTCCATTTTTCATTACACAGTTTTGTTTTCCAGTACACTGTGAAGGTTTCTGTTCTTTATAAGAATAACTTTCTGTACGCACATTGTCCTTTTCACTCGCTGTGAAGTAGAGAATGACAACTGCCAGCAGTGACTTCAAAACAATTGACTCTTTTCCAGTAAACAATTGCTGCAGCTGGATTTGACTGAGGCGAGCAAAACAAACCCTTATGTGCAATTTTCTGTATTTTCTAATGATCGGCTGAGTTTAATTTGCTTAAACGAAGACCCTCACATGGACCAGTTAAGCTTTTTGAAAATAGCTAAATGGTGAATCATGGCTTGGCTGCCAAGTTGCAACTGATCTTTTGCTTTTAAGATCTTTAGGTGGTTGTTTTCGTACAGAAAATTCATTTCTTCATTGTCAGCAAGAAGTTTTTGAAATAATGTAACTTTAACTTTGTTTAAACGAAATCCTACTTGAGCGTAGGTTTTTGACAAATGTTATGCGTGTTCAACTTGACAACACAAAGCAAAATTTAAATATCTGCGCGAAACGAGCAAGTTTAAAGAACTATAGTTGCTTTGAAACCGATTTTTGGGAAGATTTTATTAGATTAAGATTGACCTTTTTTCTGCCCACATATCAACGCAATAACTTCTACATTGAGGATTTTGTTTATATTTTAATGATCTGCGAAACTACGAGTGTCAGATCGAGCGAGGGTTTTAAAATATCAGCTCGAGGGCGACAAAGTTCAGTGACTTCAAACACATTGTGGGCAAGCGTTAATTTTTTTGGGCAAATCACTGTCCAAAGATGTGTTGTTTTTGTGTCCACAGTGGAGCTCCGGACCTTATATATCCAGGAACTTTCTTATATGAACACATTTTGTGAATGCATCTTGAAAAACATCGGACCTACGCATGCACATTTCCAGTACAACACAAGGAAATTAATGTCGTTAAAGTCCGTTTTACTATGAGGTATTCTTCTGGAAAATTAAGTAACAACAAGGTTATAACCACAGCTTGCAACTTTTGAAGACAAATTACCTGTTCTTTCCAGGTTATGAGTGGAAACATTTTATTTTTAGGCAATAAAATATTTGAAATCCCGCCATTTTTTCAAACCCGGCCAGGGGATCTGGGCAAAAAAGTTCACGCATGCTCATTACGTTTTTCTGCCCTGAAGTCCCAAGCCTACTGTACATGTATGGACTAGGAATACCTCAAAACAATTTAATGTCACAAAAGAGAGAGCTGTTTCCTTGACTAACAGAGGGATACAGAAATAACAAATAAATTTGACAACATTACCTTGACTGGCACTGCTAATTTCAACTGAGTGCTTGCTCTACAGTTTGGACAGTTACCTGAATGACTAAACACATGAATGTGATATTTTAGATTATAATTCTCAAAATGTTTTCTGTTGTTATTAACTTTTTAAGTAGATAAAATAAAATAATTTTGGAAATACTTGACAATAATAAAGAAATAATATCTGAAAGTTTCAAAATTAACATAGTCATTTACCTCGAGAAGATGATGAAAAACAACACGAGAGATATACTAAAACATATTTCAAATGTAATCTTTACCTAAGCCAGTCCCTGATGCAGCTGTAACAAAAGGTGTGTGAGCATGGCAGTGTGTGAGATAAGACCATCAGTTCACGGCAGATACAACATAACAGCTCCTCATTCAGATCTGCCAGGTATTTTTTGGATCTCCCATCTAAATTTCCACAAAAAAATAATATATTTTAATTTCAAGGGAAAATCAAAAACAAAAATTAAAACAAAACAAAAATCACAGAAAAGTAAAGCTCAAGGAAAAATATTTTAGCAAATATTAATTTTCTAAGGCAGCTGGTGTTATTTTAGGCCGCCAACCATTCCTATTAAAATTAAAAAAGCCAAAGAAAGATGATGATAATGTTGTAAAATAGTAAATACAGTGTAGGACATTATTGACTGCAGTGCTAGTAAAGGCAGCTTATTATTATGCCATTAGCTATCAGAGCTTGATTTTTAGCAAACTGTGCTCACAATAATTGAGCTCCTTTTGAAAAATTACGCCTCTTTTTCTTAAAGTATGAGATCATATAATGGGACTTTTCTCACATCAAATGGCCCCTTGGCCTTCCATTTGCCTTTGGTTTGCTTTAGGCTCCGATCTCTTACAATTTGAGCAAGTTCCAGCCTGTCAAACAACTATTCTTCTTGTATCTCCAAGTTGCTTGACGTCATCAATTTGCTGCTAGTGAAAGCAGGAACTGAGACCAATGCAATCTTTACCTCCTCAGTATTGTGGTAGCCTCCCCTTTCCCCCAGACATAAGAAGGATCTTGTGTCATTTGTGCACCTCTCGGTCGAGTATCAACACTGATATGGCACTATCAGCTGATATGTTTATATGTCAGCCGAGTATCAGTCACCACGCAATCGCCATATTGGTCGACTGTTGGTCAACATGTCAATCGCTACGTTGGTCAACACTTGACCGAGTGTTGGCCAACCTGTTGACCGATATGTAGGCCTATACATGTCAGGTATGCCAGCCAACACCTGGCTGGCCGATAAGGGGGAGTGTCAATTGTCGGTTGCATCGGTCGATTGTGTTTTAAAATAAGAACAAGGGAGCTGGGTTTCAGTGTTATGCGTAAGATATCACGGTTCAGGGGTTTGAAAATAGTTTCTGTTCTGTTGTTCGTGTCATCCCATGTCAGCCTCACCGAGTCACCTTGTCGCATTTCTGCTGTGGTTCTAGGCATTTAATGTTACATTGTCCTTGAATACCTCTTAAAGGTGATGCCATAGCAGTCCTTATTTTTTCTGAAAAAAATCACACACACTCACATCAAACTGGTAAAAGCCGCCAAAGCCCCTTAAAAATTGCTGCATGGACCCCACAACAACTACAATTTGAGTAGACACAAAATATATCATTCACTAAGTATCAGTAGAGTATCGGCCGAATGTCAGTAACCTATCAATGTCTGCCGACTATCGGTCAACATACCAACCAACACTATCGTGTAGTGATTGTAGAATTGCATGTGTGCTTAGGTGTGTAGTCCGTGTGTGCATGTATGTTTTGTGATAATTATTGTAATTGTTGTACTTTGGAGTAAATGAAGTAAATGAAATAATAATAACAAAAAAAAACACATCCACCGATCCGTCCATCGACCAACATGTCAACCGAGAGTCAGCCGACCAATGTCAGCCAAGTAGACTGGGAGTCAGCCAATATGTCAACCGATATGGTGACCAAGAGTTGGCCAACATCTCAGCCGACATGTCGATCAGGTATCAACCAAAAGCATCAACTGATACTCAACCGACAGGTGCAGAAATTACACAAGATCCCATAAGAAAATAGAATAAACCATAAACAGAACAAAAATTTGAGAAGACGCAAAATAATAATACTGTATCAGTGAAGTATTGGCCAAATGTCGGTAGCCTATTGATCGATATGTTGCCTGACTATTGGTCAACATACCGACCAACACAATCGGCCGATCTGTTGGTCGACACATCAGCAAACTCTCAGTTGGCTATCGCTCGACCTATAGGCCAACATGTCAACCAAGAGTTGGACAGCCGATGTCAGCCAAGAGATTGACCGGGAGTCGGCCAATATGTTGACCGATATGGCGACCTAGAGTCCGCCAACATATTGATCGAGTATCAGCCAGTAGCGTTGACTGAGACTCAATCAAGGGGTGCACAAATTACACAAGATCCCATAAGAACATAGACTAAACCATAGACAGAACTTAAAAACAATCACTCTCTGACAACAAGCAAGCCATGTCTTTGGTAATGTTTCCTCTAAAAATCCTAAAAATATGTCTAGTAGTGCTACTTTTATAAAAAGTGCAAAAATCACCCCCATTTTTCTAAATGATGGCAAAAATTATGCTAGCACAATCGATTGGGGCCTAACAGTTATACAACAGGACACTGACTGGACCTTTATTAATTCAATACTACCAAAACAAGAAGACCACAAATTAAAAAAATTGGATAACAGTTGATTTTGTCAACAAATGTTAACAACTTGGGTCATATTCTTAGTTTGTCAATGCAAAAAGGAGAACTCACGTAGTCACATTCCTGAGCATTTTTCAGGCCAAGTGGAACAATGGCATCCTCTGTCACCCCAAAAGGACAAAAGTTCTCACAGTTGTGGCATCCTAATGCTAACCAAAATCAACTGTCATACGTATCTTTGAATTTGCAGTTTATCTGTCTCTTATCAGAATATTTTTTGTGGTGATCCCAATACATTTACCACAATACCTAGCCTTCCCTACTAAAAAAACTTTCAATAATTCATATCAAAGGTATTCAACTTCTTAGGTACTTCTCAAGAAATAATCTTTTAAGTTCTTATTTTATAATCTCTCTTTAGCATTACAAACATAAGATATTCTCTTGAAAAGTACCTTTTTTATTATCCCTGGTTTCTTCGTGACTATCTTTTTCACATTCTACATCCTGATCTTTTGAAACCTGTGTTTTTAATTATTAAAAAATTCAAAGAATGTGAAACAGTAAACCTTTTTTAAAATTGCTTAATTGGGTTTTGCAAAAAATAGGTCACTACTTGAAAGAAAAGTTGGGTGCCCTGTTCAAAATAGTTATTGCAGAGCTGTAGCTAGGGGGGGCAGGGGTAGGCTGCCCCCCCTGGACCTGTTGAGCCAGACAAATCAAGTCTGTGGATGGATTTGTTTGCTTTAGACTTAGTTATTTTAAATGTAGTGACCTGCAATTATTGTTTGCCATTTTCACGGCAGAGATATTGGTTAGCCCATGGTGTGTGCAAATAGTAAGCACAAGGTTAGTTAGCCAACCATCATGCAGTATTGTGAAATGTTTATTGTACTAGTGCTTGGGTATACAGTGTGTTTCAATTAACAGGACCTGGGAAATAAGCTCTTGTAAGCACTGAAAACACCTGCCTTTTCACAGTTATTTGAGGTCAATTTTTTGGAGACATATCTTATGAAGAGTGTTGAAAATACCATTTCATAGCCTCCAAATTTGAGCATTTTCTGGGGGAAGATACCCCTGGACCCCCCTGCAAGGCTCATGCCTTCAGCACTCGCAATAATACCCCCCCCCCCCACCCCTCGTTACAAAAAAACTCAGCTACGGCCCTGTATTGTGCATCCTATAATACTTTACAGCTGTCAAACAGGAAGTACATGCAAACTTCATACCATAAATTTGCAAAAAATAAATTTGAATAATTGAAAATACAGGCCACTTTTCACAAAAATAGAAGACCACAGGACATTCCAAAGTAGATTTTCTATGATCCATGAGTTCTAATGATCCAGTAAGAAAAGCAATGACACAGGGACGTAACAATCTCTGGTAGTGACATCGATCTGTTAGTTTTGAAAAGCTTTATATCCCTACTCATTTTCAGGTCCTTAAGTGTATAAGCAGTGCAAAGCAATATGAGCCATAGCCGTCATTGGGTGTGTTTTGATAACAAGTTTGCATTTTCTCACCTCTTTACCTCTTTTCTTGGACTTCTTGTTCTTATCTGCTGGGAGGTCACTAAAAGATTAAAGAAAACTGAAGGAATTTTCAAACTGAATAAGGAGAAGATGCCTTCTCACTGAAGGTCCAGGGGGGTGGGGGGGCTGTGCACTTCTGTAAAGTCTTGGTTGATGACCTGTGAGTGGGGAACTCGTACAGTATCAGGTGGCATGCGTAGGACCTTTTTTAATACGTGGCTCGATAGGGTTTTTCAGGGTCAATACATGTACTCCCTATGTCACTGTCAACAAAGATTTGGAGAAATTACCACCACAGATGTATTAGATGAAGATGAAAATTTGTCATGATCAGGGTTACTATGACATTGGAGTTGTCATAGCAATGAAATGATTCTATTACCTATTTCACTTGCAGCCATTTTCTTGGCACTTTGATCAAACTGGGGACGTATTGACCCTGAAAAACCCTATCGA
The DNA here is from genome assembly GCA_964035705.1 of Porites rus. Taxonomy (NCBI): domain Eukaryota; kingdom Metazoa; phylum Cnidaria; class Anthozoa; order Scleractinia; family Poritidae; genus Porites; species Porites rus. The sequence continues at coordinate 13,408,040 of OZ038004.1, read as the reverse complement.
GCCACCTTAATTTCAGTTCCAGTCTAAATTGTTAATATACCAAAACCTGTTTATCTGAAAGACGAAACCTTATTCAAGACAATTTTTATTTCTATATCATATAACATTCTATATCCTTATAAGGGGGGTCAGTAGCTGAAGAGAAAAAGAAAAGGAACGGGGGGGGAAATGTCCCATTTCCACAGTAGAGGGGAAAGTAATGAACTGCGCTTCACACTTTGTACCTTAATAATAACTCTTCACTTGTCGATACAGGCTGTTTTCGTTTGCTTCGACGACGTACTTTACCATCACTAGTGCCTTCACCAAGAGAATCTGGCTCTTCAGAGCTGCTGGGACGTACCTCCATAAAAACATACACCAGCTCTGAATCATAAGACCGAACTATCTGTCCTTCTTTAACTTTTTTCTTAACACCGATGCCACCGAAAACAATCTCGTCTCCTTCGCAAAGCACAGCTGAACTCCGCTTCTTTTGATTTATAATCATTCCGTTCATTCCTTTGCAATCAATTCTATATTTTCCATCAACGAAACGAATTTCGGCGTGTAAACGACTTATCATCAGGGGAGAGATTGAACTATCGATAACAACATCTGAGCTTTCATTGCAACGACCAAAACGTGTAACTTTTGGCTTGAGCAAAACTTTTTCTGGCTGGAGTGACGGGTCATAAGTTCTTCCTTCGATATATTTCAGGCATAACATTTTAAATCACCTGTTAAAATTGACAATGAACTCTTTCTTTAGCATCCGAAATTGCCGCCATGTTGACTTTCACTTCGGCTAACTGATGACGATTCCACTCGAAAGAATTCTCGGAGATACTCGGACAAGATCGGGTAGATCCGGCCGATGGCCACAGACAACCCACGCTCGCGCGGAAGAAAAAACTAGAAGCGTGGGATTGTCAATGATTCCTCTTCTGCCTCTTAACCTTTCTATAAGTCCGTTTTGGTTGGGTCATCGCTCAGAAGAGAAAATTTTCGTCGCTCGCTTTCAACCTCGTAGCCAGGGCGCTTTTCCCTAGCTTTGGAGTGGGCGGGAAAAGCCTTTGGCTCGCTTTCGATCGCTCAAAAAGTTGACTATGATTTCTGCGCGTACCATGAAAGATGGTCCAACAAGACAATAGATAAGAATTTTGTGTTAGCAATTTCTTACAAGTTCTGAGAAAAGAAAAAAAATCGTTTCAAGAAATTTGGTAGATAAATCCTTATCAAACTTTGTTGAGGAGTGTTAAGCAACAGTAGTTTGTAACTCCAAGGGGGGTGGTATTATTGTAACGTCAGCCTGTAGCAGAAGTGTCCCATCCCAGGGCTTTTCCCTTAGAAAATGGAAGCCGAGCGGGAAAAGGCCAGACCAGGGAACAAGGTCGACAAGTGAAAATTATTCCGACGAAGAGATCTGGGTAAACCTTTAACTTTTATTATTATTGAATTTTATCGCTCATATAGTACAAATTCAGTAAAGCCAAAGCCGGGGGCTTATACGACCTGTGGTCAGAATGACAGAAATTATTTTATATAGAAATGAAGATTGTAGGCTAAACTACAAAACTAAAACAAGATACAAAACTGAAATTAAATAAGTTTACATGCGTGCAGTCCTATAACAGAGACGGGGATAGTGACAAATAAACTAACAATAAACTATGAGAATCCTGCGCTAGATGACTAGATGAAACAGTGTGATGTGAAAGGTATCAAAAAATATTAACAGGTAACAAAGAGAGTTGGAGGAGCAGTCAGGAATTGACCATCTCTTTTGCCACGCTAATTATATCAGGTTAGTCTTCTCCTTTTAAGAACCCATCAGTCGTCACTTATGGTTTGTGGGAAAGAGTAGTTGACTCCGATCCGGCGTGGGTCGGTCTAGGGTTAGGAGTATTAATATCACTTGCATTGTCTTTTATTACACCATGTCAGGGGCGGATCTAGGGGGAGGGTGCAGGGGGTGCGCACCCCCCCCTCCCCCCCTGAGATGACCTGCGGTTTTCTAATACAACTGGTATTCTGCAAAAAAAAAAACTATGTGGTTTATTGGTGTTGAAGTAGAGCAAGACACGAGTGCACCCCCTCCTAAAAAAAATCCTGGATCCGCCCCTGCTTGATGTTCCCTACCCTCTGAGATACTGATCAGTCTCATCTACGATATATATAATCCCCGCAAATAATTGCAAAAGAAAAAGCAAGTGTCGCAAGATGAATTTATCCTGCAACTAAGATCGAGCGGTAAATATTGTTTTCTTACATGTAATGAAGTCGGCCTTGTAGCCATGTTTGCCCGATCTTTGCTTCTGTACGACTTCTACTTCAACCACAGAAACTTTCACTGAGAGCCCGCAAGTTATCTTTTATTTTTAAAAGCATCTTCAGTGTTATGTGGGTGTGGGAAAGTTTATTTGCTTCCGGAGATGTATAGAGTTTGCAGGAGCCCAGCAAAAATTAAAAAAAGGCGAATGATGCTGCAGCTGCATGGCTCATCAGCACTCAATTGAACTCAACTTTTTTTTTGCTTGGCAATTGAGAAGAAGCGATAAAAACTGTATACAACATTTTTATGAATGTCGAAGTTGTGGTTGTTATTTTATCGTTGTTTACACAACTTGCAAGAAGAATTCGCCCAACGATCATCTTGATTCCGGTTACTACCCGCTTCACAGGTTCTGCGATCAAGCGTTCTTTTTTGCAATGGAGCGCGAAAGTCGATCACAGGTTAAAAATCAGAGGTAAAATTCAAGCATTGCTCGATCTAGTGTGTGACGAGTTTTAACGTAATGATGGACCTTCATTGGACAGACAGAAAAGAGTCGGTCATCGGATTGAAACGTTTTGGGGAAATGGTATAAGTACAAGTCTTGATTGCGCAAAAAAGAATATTGTGCAATTGTGTTCGTTAGACACAGCCCTTTCCGGTTGCCATGAAAATGAAAGTATTTTGCCTCAGTCTCACTTCATTTAGGTTTTTGAGAAATGGTATAATGTGATTAAACTGCATCATATTCATTTGTTAAGAAGGTTAAATTTTCTTGGAGATTTTGCTTTTTGGCCTTATCGTTAGCTATCTTGTGAAAGCCACTGTTGTAAAATGTGGTCGTTATTATTATTATTATTATTATTATTATTATTATTATTATTATTATCATTACCTTGTAAATACTTTTGAGGCTTAATTGAACCGACACTATCAAGACTGATGTATAACTGGAGCGTTTTATAATCACTAGGAGTCAAGTCTCCGAGATTTTGTTGGAAATTTGTCTCCTTCAGATTGTCTGATCTGTGTTAGGTCATGCAGCATTTTGCAAACAAAAATTAAAGCAAGAGGTTAATTTTCTCTATCTAAATAATAGTACGGATCATCAGGCCAAGCACTCCCAGCAAAGTACTATTTATTGCTCAACTCTCTAAACTCTCGCTATGAAAGATGGACACCTTGCACTCCCTTGTACTGTACCTCAAAATATCATACCAGACGTTTCCGGTTTCGCCCTTCATTAGTGGCCGACACTTGCTCATATCGTTCACACGATTATAATTTAATAGTGAAAAGAAAAAAGTAAAGGTGGGGTTCCATACCGAAAAAAGGCCTTCTTATTTCCGTAAAGCTTTTGTAATTTTAGTTATCCTTCCTTTAGATATATAAAGTTGAAGTGAAAATAAAGTTTTCATTAGGCAGCAAAAATTGTTGAGGATAAAATTTTCCCAACTTAGCGTTAACACGTCAGTTAGCTGACATAATAAAAATTACTGCAACTTCAAAAAATGATAAATCAGCTGGATAAATAAAGTTATTTGCCTCTTTTGACGTGTACGTTGAACATCAGGCTGCGTGGGCTTGGTGTCAGAGTAACAAGTAATAAAATATACTTTTTTTGGAGGATTTCTTCGCTATGAAAAGAGTTAACGCCTTCGCGGAAGTAATATTAGGGCCATTTATACGAGGAAAAATAAGACGCGAACTGTACCATTTATACGAGCATGTCTTATCTAATAAGACGCGTCTTAGCTTAGCCGCGTCTTATTTTAGACGAAATGTGCCGTTTATACGAAAAGTTCGCGTCTTATGTAAGACGCGTCTTATTTTTCCTTGTATAAATGGCCCTATTGAGATTTTTCAAAGGGGACTGAATTAACAGGTGTGAAAGGGAGGTTACCAAGTATCAAATTTTAATTCATAAATGAATTAAATAGTGGTATTATTTACTATTGCCTATAAAACTTGAAACTTATGGGCATCTTCCTTGTGGCTCGAGGCTGATATCTATTCAGCCGTCTTCAGCTGGTAAAAAATAACCGTTGCAAATTATTGTTTGTAACATCATGCCGGCATGGGCTTTCAATTTGACCCAAGAGTTAGAGATCCCTTCAGATAAGCCAATACTGAAAAGTGTGACGTGTAAAATGATATTTTAGTAGATTTTCCAAAGGGCACTGATTGGTATTTCCTAATAATAACAATCACTCATAAAAGATTGTTTCTTTTCCTGTGGATTATATAGAGCCGGAGTGGCTTTGAGACTAATCTGCTGATGTTGTCCCTACTTTAACACTCAATGCACGCAAGCTAATTTAATTTTGTTTTTCCTAATTCTTACTCGAACTTTTACAACTTGAAAAAAAAAAACAGATTAGGTTTCCTGTAGTTTCTTCTAATGAGCGAGAAAAGATAAACACAACGGGAATTTTATAGAAGAGCCCGAGCCAGCGCTGAGACCGGATATGGTTGTGAGCGTGGTGTAGTGTCGACCAGTTTCTGACTGACAAACACTCAGCGCTCAACTGAAACTGAGGCAATACTGATGAAATTAAAAAGGCCTTGAATGATGTAATTTCTGATCTAGTTACTCACAGGGACTCACAGAATAACGAACCACCATCCCCACTTGAACATAACGGTGTTAATCAAGAATTTTGTCCGGCCTCACGTTTTACGTTCTCGTTTTTGTATTGCTCTATTAAAATACCCCGCGAGCAGCGGGTTCTCTCTTGCATGGCTTCGCGTAGTTGGTTTGCAAGCGAGGAGAACGACTTTCATAAATGTTAAGAGATAAACCTCTGATCGCAGGGTAGTACTGAAATACATAAAACATTGATAATAAACCCAACCTGTGAAAATTCATTTTGTAGTCGTTGTTGAATTTTATCGAGTTCTTTAGGACTGAGCGGTGATAAGGCTAATCGAGCACTGTAACCAGAACACTTAGATCTAATGTTAGAGTTCTGTGGTTCTTTTGAGACTTTTGACAACAGCTGCCAAAGAGGATTGACCAGAACTTAAATATCCTAATGGCTGAAAACGAAAACGACTTTAAAGAAAAAATTGAATTCAGTCTTTTATTTTAACCAGTAATGTAGAATAAAGTTCACTTGAACTGACTCGGCTGATCATAACACTTTAAAACAATGTTCAAACAAAACCCAAGAGGGGGCAAAGTCTGGCATTAGGAGGAGACGAAACAAAGACCAGGAAGGGACAAGAGACTATTATTTGTACTTGAGCGAGAATCGCTATTTAAATTATCAGGAAATCATTTCAAACTATACTGAACCACTGTTACCGTCACCGAAACTAAAAAGCCGAAAGCCGAAAAACAACACTTGGAACGCTTTTTGTGGGTCTCCATTGATGAGAGTCATTTCCGAGACGTGAAGGTTGGAACTGATTTCCTATGAAAGGATATGTAAAAACGTTATCACAGCTCTGTGACTTGCGCCGCCTGCAGCGAACAATTTCAAAAATTCCAGAAAAAATTCACATCTCTAGCCTTCTTCCTCAATAATCATCCAATGACTGTTACTGTTTCTGATCATCTATCCTGAGTTCTGTTTTGCGGTGAACCCAGCCCTCTCACCACAACCAACCAACACTTCTGACACTTCTCTTTATCGCTGGGGGTGGGAGTCATAAGTTTCCGATAATTTGTAACCAAAACAAAAAGGGCAGAAATTCTTGCTGTAAATGGATTCGTTACCTGATCCCACCCACTTTTCCTGACTGTTTTTAAACCTAAGGGTTTTATAAATAATCCCGATATATTCGCAGAGAAAATATTATTTCAAATGTCAAAACTTGAGCATAGAGATTTACAGGTTGTTGAGAAAGACTTCATGGTCTACTTTTATATGGGTATTAAGCGATTTTTTTTCGGGTTTGTTGATCTCAGAATCTCATTTCCCTACAAATACAAAGCTTAAAAGTAATAGGAAACAGTGAGAAAAAGAATAAACCAGAAATTCGGGTTGGTTGGTTTGTGACTGGTTCTCCGGAAATGCTATGGCTTTCCACTGGCAAACCTCTGACCTCTCTGTTTGAGAAATATTCTGAAAATGAAATCAACCGTGAAGATTGATCACTAAAAACATCAACCCCTGCTTGAACAAAAATTCTTCTATCACTTGTGCGCTGCAAGACTGTAAAAGACGGATACCAAATTCGGAACTTTAAGCGTTGGTTGTTGCCTAACAATCGAAAAGAAGAATGAATTTAATTGTTACGTAAAGGAAAGCGTAATACACTTTGAATAGCAATTAAAGTAATTAGACCGCGCCCTGTTTGTCGTTGTTTTTACCCGCAGGATATAAATGAATATTTTATTACTAGTAAAATGTGGAAATTTGGTGGACTTTATCCCTACTAGCAAGGCGTCTTTCAGTTACCTAATATAGAGTATGTTCGTATCATGAAACCATCTATTGCACTGGTATTTCGCAAGCGTGTTATGATTAATTTCGTTTAGTCACTGTTATTTCGTCGAACCGGAAGTGTTTTGACAGTCCTTAGAAATAAAATCCCTCCTTTCTCTCAAGTGATAAAAGATCGCTATGGAGACGATGACGAAGAGCTAAGACGTTTTGTGGAGTAGCTTGTGATTGGTCCGTTGGGACATACCAATACTCAACAGGGATAATAACTGTCAGTCATTTTGGCACTAATAACAATGTGTTCATTTCACCGCACCGAATGGTTATGAAGTACAGTTGAGAAGAGAACATCTAATCGCACGCTTTGACTTCACCGCTTTTTTACGTTTATCGAATTTAAAATCCAAATGCCTTCATTACTACTAGAGAGCCCACAGAGTTACCGACGGATTCAAATAGAGAAGAAGAAATCCATGGCCAAGGGAGCCACAGTATCGTGGCTCTCTGATCAGTTGAGCCGTGGCTCTTTCCTTTTACTCCTTGACTGTCGCCCATTCTCTGAGTTCGCCCGCTCTCACATACAAGGGGCAATCAACCTTACTATACCTTCGTTGATGTTACGGCGACTGAAAAAAGGCATGAACTTCGCTATTAGTTCGTTGATCACATCAGAGGAAGGAAAAGCACAATTTAATCGAAATCTTCGCCACGCTTCAGGGATAGTTCTGTATGATTCAGACACTACTGAGGTGTCCAGTGTTTGTTGTGGCAGTGCTCTTGGAGTTCTACTCAAAAAGTTTTCTGAAGATGTTAGCGCTCCAGTGTGGCTACTTGAAGGTACGCTCGAGACGATTTTTTCTTATCTATGAAACAATCGCTAGCGTTGTTTCTTTTAATTGGCTTGCCTAAATTTTAGTAATCTCAACCACCGACTTGTTGGTAGTTCTTTTGCTTTTCTGTTTTCAACATTTGTTTACTTTTGAATTTACCATTGCTGGCCGGGTTTAACCCTCATCTTGCTATGACTTTTGTTTTTTCTAGGAGGATTTTCAAAGTTTGAGAAAAAGTATTCAGCATTTTGCGAACAAGGCGAGGATATGGAGAGACCACTGCTGTCCCTGTCAGGGTTAAAAATTCAAGACAGTGAAGAAGATCATGGCCCATTGAGATTTGAGCCGCCGGCTACACCATTCATGGTTACAGATCACCAAGAAAGTCAAACAAAAGTTCCTGTTCAAATTCTGCCACATCTATACCTTGGCAGTGAAAAAGACTCTTCGGATCTAGAAATATTGAAGAAATACGGAATTTCTTACATCTTGAACGTTACTCACGACAAACCAAACTCTTTTGAACATTTGCCGGGATTTAAATACAAGAAACTACCAGTGGAAGACAACTGGAGGGCAAATCTATCCGACATGTTTCCAGAAGCGTTCCAGTTTATCGGTATGTAACAAATAATTTTTTTATTATTACAGTTGTATCGTTTCTAGCAAACGCAGCCATTTTGTGTTTGATGGGTAATAATTTTGATTAATAATTTAATCAGATTGTTGAATTACTAAGGACTGTTCAGGTAAAATTACATGGCATAGTATAGATACTGCTTAAATACGCTTGGGCAAATAACTGCTAACTTATTCCCGAAGAAGAAAATTAACATAAAGGCCAATTTGCTAAAATGTTTGAAGCAAAGAAGCAAAATGTTTAACATGCATAGTGTGGGAGGGATCCATGATACGCCAAACGTTTCAGCTCATTGTTTGTTTAAGAGTGGGTGAGCTAGTAAGCACTAAAAACTCGCACACAACATTGACGTAGATATTGTGCGTAACAAAGGTTGTAAGCGTCCCATGGCCATTTTCTTCTACGTTTGTCTCATCGAGGATCACTCGTAAATAATTTTAAAAAAACACCTGCCTCGCGCTCAAATGTTTTTGCCGCACAAGCAGGAATTGTCAATTCCCTTCTGAAGTACAAGTGCTAACCTTTATTGTTGAAAAAGTCGATATTGGTCTTGCGGCTTTTATGTAAATTTGATACTAGCATTTAATAATCATCTAACGATCATATTTTTTTTCCTCTTTTTCTTCTTCAGACGAGGGAATAACGCAAAATCGTGGCGTCCTTATTCATTGCCTTGCTGGCGTGTCCCGCTCTGTAACTGTGACCATAGCGTACCTCATCTCGGCACTCAACATGACTTTAAACGAAGCCTATGATTTCGTCAAACAAAGAAAACCAAGTGTAAATCCTAACCTAAACTTCATGGGACAACTGTTGGAGTTTGAGAGACAACTAAGAACGCCGCAAACTCCAAGTTCAACCACAAGTTCTCTGTCTAGTGACTGCAGCTTGGACGGGGAGGAGGATGTGGACTGCCTTATGGTAGCCCCGCGCTTTCAGAAACTTTCTTAGTTTATTGCCATACTCGTTATTATTGCTAAGGAAGACAGATTGTGCCTCAAAACCTAGTTCGAACTTATTCTGTGAGGTAATTTAGGGGCATAAAAAGAATCTTGTGAAGAGTTCTAGAATCATTTCGCAAGAAAACGTAAGATGCATGAAAGAGAAGTTTGTAGATTTTATTATTTGGGATTATTCAGAAATTCTATTGATATTACTAACAGCTCAATTGGATGTTGTTGCATTGAATTGGGCAGTTCTAAAGGAATTTTGCATCATATGCAATTCAATTGTAAACACAACTTTGTGTTAATTTCAGTGAATTACTACTACCTAGACACCATACGAATACGACCTTTTTTCCATGGCTAATGTAATTAACTGCTTTGCTAGTTCTAATCTTACGTTGTTTTCAACTTCAATCAAAGTTTTAGTAACAACTACGTTACTTGGTCAAAAGATTTTTTCTTCTTGGCAACCAAATCAACTTAGGAATTTGTTTCTGATTGCTCAAATGTGTTTATTTACATCTGATTTACTTTTCCTTATACATTCATGAAACATCTATCACAATCTTTGACAATTTGTAAATGAAAGTAATTTATACACGACGTGTGTAAATACGTTACATCAAATATTGAAATATATTCTGTTAGGCGCTTTAAGCCCGGGCAAAAAAAGATGAGTTGTATATATTTGTACTTTATTGTTAGATCTACAAATTGTAAATATATTATTAAGAGATATCTACTTTAATAATAAATCCAGAAAGTTCTAAGACTATGAAAAAAACGTGTTGTGGATCAGTGATTACGAATAACACATCGTTGAAGGTGGTAGAGCCGAAAGGAAGGAAGTGCAGCGAGTCGTTAAGCTGTGGTTTTAATCACGAGATTTTGCCTTAGGCTTTTTTTCCTAATTGTTTTGTTGCCTTCATCAAGGAAACAATCAATTCAGTGTTGCGCGATATCCCAGTTAATTCAAACTCTCTGCCTTAGCTTCTACTCGTTTCATCTTGCCCTAAAATCTTAATCACTAACCCTAACAAGATAAATAGAAGGTACAATGTTACAAGATTGAAATACAAGAACTTATTGCTACGCACTTCCGGAATTTGGTAATACAGTATAGCAAGACCTTTACCCCAACGTGTATTGATCCAAATCTATTCCTGTAGAGCCTGTATCTGAAAATTGAAGAAATACCAAACTATAAGTGATCTCGGATAACATTTTGAAGAAATCCAGACGGTAATTTAAGTCTTGGTCTCCTAGCATCGAGAAGAGAGATGTGAAAACCGAGTACATCCAAAACAGTATAGATTGAGTCAGGAAAATCGATCGTCTTTTTAGGTTGAAAATGATGAAGCAGTTAATCTAAGATGCCGAGAGTAAACATTTGTGGTAAAGTTGTAAGCGTTTTGGATCCGGTTGGCCAGTGTGGTATTTCGTCTCGTGCACTCTAACCGAGATGTCAACAGCATGGTTTCCGGAACGCCAGACTCACTGGCGCCAACGGTATTTATCGGCTATTTTTGGAACTGCTAACACGCATGCGTGAACTGATGAGATCAGCGGGGTAGGAGCAATGTTGTTGGCGACGAGGTGATAATTGTTGACGCGAGATAGGGTGGCCATTTGCGGTTACTATCCTTCTTGAAATATGGCCTCTTTCAAGAAAGGTTTTCATTTCGAAGAAACAAAGCCACATTTGCTCTAAGCTCCGTACGGTGGCAAACTGATTAATCTCGATACTACCCATATATAATAACAGGAGTCGAGTATAGTAATCGGCTCCTGATAATAAACAGTCACTTGAAAGTTGCACAAATCAGCACTTTCTGTTTAAGGGATCAAGCGACACTTTAGGATCTTCAGAAGTACCACCGAGTGGTTCTCAGTAGATTAGTGTTGGAGTAATGTCCTAAGTCAAGTTCTCGATCACTCCGTTAAGTTGTATCTTGGTTCAGATACTATTACTGTTCCTATTTCGTGCGCGTGCGCGATTTTCCCAAGCGAAGGTGACAAAAGTGATTCCCGCCTACTGTCTTCTGACAAAACAAAATAAGTAAAAGGTAAAATTCATGGGATAAGATGGATTACAATCGTAGTTTCATATTAACCCACGCAAGACTTCTGACCCTCACAAGAGTTCGGCTTAGCTTTCATGAAATTTGTAACGGAGCTGAATTTTATTTTTTCACTGCCCGAAGAGCTGGGTCATATTTCGGTCACAAGACCATGACAAAGGGCTTTTTACCGTTTTTCAAATTGAACTGAGCGTGAGTCAGAAAGATAAAAAATTATTTACAAACCGAGATACTCAGGATGTTTGGCTAGAGCATGGAGCCTCAAGGGACAAGTGACTGTTCAAAAGTCGACATTATGGACCTTTCCCCTGGAGAAAATTTGCGCAAGGCTACCCAAGAGAGAATAATCTAGCTTATTCTTTCTTGGGCCAACCCACCCTTCCTTCCCCTTCCCTCCCCTCCCCAGTGCCAGCGACGTCTGCAGTTGTTTCCGCGTATCTTTAATCCTACAGCTGCCGGCGATGTCCGTAAAATTCTTTGGATTTGTGGGCGTATGACGTTAATGGCTGAGTCATTTCCACAACCAAACCTTTCTGTAAATAAAATTAAGATAAGGAAGGACTTTCCGCATTCAATCAGGCTGGTTTATCCTTCAAAATGAGATTCTATCTTTTCCCAGTAGTGTTATTTTCCAACTGAGTAGAACTTGGCCTCAGTTTTGTATAAGGGTCCGGTTGGCACGTAACAAATACTCTTCGTTTTTAAAGCGTTTTTTCTTCTCGCTCTGACGATTTACTGAAATCATTCATCCCATCCCAGACCTTTTTCAGTCTCGATTATGCTGTTCAATGCACCTCTGGTAGACCCTGGTATCTCTTTAGATTTTATGCTGATCACATCTACACACCCACACACACTGTCTAGATCTACAATTTTAATCTATAACAGTTTCCCATTACACAGATATGGTTGGCTAAAGCTCACAGCATTTAAGTAGAGATTAAACAATACACATAATCATAAATAAAATAATCCATTATGTAAGTCTTGTTGCCCAACAAATTCGATAGCTAAATTACTTACAGCGCGTTTGAAGCAATCAACGACTAGCCTCGAGACCTGAGGAGACTTAAAGAAGACGAGACGTAAAGAAGATGGCATAGCAGTTGTAGACGCAACTAACTAAAGAGCCGAACCTGTACTATTTCAAACTTTCGTTTTGTAACTCGAAAAGTTGATCTTCTCTCCAGTTCTAAGAATATATTGCATGCCATGCAAGCGCATTCTAAGAAACTATATAAAATTTTTTAACCTGTTCAGTTATGCTAGAGCACATTTTTTTCCACGAGAACTTGATTTTCCGATACTTCTTTCCGTCACTATTTCTAAAGCTTTTTCTTTCGTATCGCAAGGGGGCAGACGGCAAATTTTTGTTTCTGGAAATATCTATAGGTCGCCTGAACTGTTCATTAGTGGGATGCCTAAAATATAACATTGACCAAATCTTGGGACGGAAATGTGAAAAATCCAGTTCCTAGAATCGTTTGGAAGTTAAAAGAAATACTTCGAAATTCTGGAATGAATGAAACAGTTACCACAGCGAAGAATAGAAATTTCTAGACAATATTTTTTTTTTGGAACAGATATTTTACAGAAAACAGTCATCAGGTGGCCCTGATTAACAATAAGCTGTCAGGCAGGAAGGCGGGGTCCTCGAGTACTCGTTTCCTACTCGCAGTCACTGACCTACATCCATAGCTATTGAATAGGTTGCTCATTTTATTACTAGCCGCAGTATAACCTGTGTGCATCGCTGACAGGTGGCTTATGAATACATACCAAACGTTATTTAAACTCGGATTTACAATAGCTGGAGAGATCTAGTATCTCCGCGTATAATAATATTTAAAGAAATGCAACAAAATTGATAAAGTATGAAAGTACAAAATTGCTACGCATGGGCATATTATTAGTCTCGTCTTTAAAAAATTTCTATACAGTAATATTATGAATAGCGTGCTTAAAAGCAATGAGAGATCCAGAAGTTCTTATGTTATCAGGCAGCGTATTCCATACTTGCATACTTGATGAGCAGCAAATCTGAACGATTGTAATCCATGGGAGGTTGTAGTAACTCTTGCTCGATTCACTTTTAGGATACCTCTGAGGTTGTACGCTGTTGTTCGTTCTTTAGAGCAATTCCATAAAGAGTCTTGTACGTAGTGACTAGCATGTTCTGAACACGAGAAGATTCAAGATTCACAGACCCTATTATTTTAAGTAAAGTTTCATAGTCAAGATTACTTTTCAGAACCGTCCTGAAAGCCTGCTTATTGAAGCGCCTTAATCCCAACCTCGTCCACAGGGCGCTTTCCCACCTCTAAAGCCAGGGAAAAGCGCTCTTCAATCCGACTTAAAAAGACGTATCAGAAACTGACATGTTTTAATATTTTAATTGTTGACACAATTTAATTCCTACCCATCGAGAGTCTTGGTTTAAGAATCTGACTAGGAACTTGCCTCTCCCCCTTAGCCGTGCTGTGTTTTCTCATTTATCGCCTAGAAGCTTGCTCCGCTTCTTCTTAACACACTGACCCTCTCTCTAATGACAAGTACTAGGCACAGGTTCCTGGCACTAATTAATTTAAGGAGGCGGGATGTTGTCTCAGTAAAAAATCATTCCCCTTCTACCTCATAAAATTTTCCACCTCATTGAGTAAATAGGGTGTGCTGACGACTCACGAAGGGTTTCGCGCGCAAGCCCGTGAATGAGAAGTTCTCCAGCGCATGAGTTCTTAAGTATCTGATACACCACACTTACCCCACACGAGTTTTGCATGTGCGAATTTGTAAATTCAACAAAATTTTATAAACTGTCATTACAGGCACTGTTATTAAACCAAAAACAGAAAAACAATTCCATTAGATTTTTAAATCACTGACTAAACTAAGAAGTCCTCCATACCTTGCCGGTCAAAAATATTTGTCGACGACAGGCTTGGTTCCTGCTTCGACTCTCATTCAAACAGTTGGCCACGTCTCAAGAAAATCTCAAACTAAATAGTTGGCAGTTATGATCAAGTCTTTGAGTTTATACCGAGCTTGCTCAGCGCTACTCTCGGATAGTTTTTATTACTCAAATTGGGAGGCCCTGCTCAGTACCGGCGAGACATAAGTGTTGCTTATAAGTGGGAAAGTGAAGAACAAGGAAATTGTTTTTACTTTTTTTCCAACTCATTTGATAAAGTAATTTGTCCAATTTGTTCAAATGCTGCCGTTTCACGCGCTCAAATCAAGGGATTGTGGGTTGAGTGCGGAATGGTGGAACTACGCTACTGTTCAGAGGAAACATAGTAGCTATATAATCATGATAGCGTGCTGAACTGTACCATGGGGAAAATATTGGTTTCATAAGGTCTTCTTCAAACTTCTTAATTGAACTCAAACGTTGGAATCATATATAACAAATACGTGACGAAGCTAAAGGCGTGACTTGGGACGTATACAGGCTATACAGGAATTTTTTGCGACAGAACTGAAAATTGTCATCACAGTCTGGAATTTACAAACTCCTAAGGCTCTTATGTAAACATTCTGAGTTTAATTCGTTTACTCTCTGTCTACAGCGGAAAAATAACTTGAAGGATGTGGGTGTCAATTTTAATCTGTATTATCTTCGACCAACATCGATTTTAGTCTATATCTGCATACTACTTGAAATGCTCGTTCTTCCGGTAATGCCAATATTTTGTCTTGTTGTTGTTGCTGTCAATACACTGCTGCCTGTTTTTCAGTCGATCTACGCAGAAAATACACACTTCATTTCGAAAATTGCAATTAAAGAGTATTATACAAAACGATTGTTCTTTTTTCTTTTAGGTTTATACTTTGATTTCATGCTGTCACACCGCAAAATGTAATATTAACGCAAAATGTAATAAGAATCGCCGCAAAATGTAATACTAACGCAAAATGTAATAACGTTGACGCAAAATGTAATAATCTTTCAACGCAAATTGTAAAATCTTTTCTAACGCATAATGTAATAACGCAAAATGTAATAATTTCAGAATAACGACGTGCATGCTATTTCAAATCGGTTGACAGTTTCCCATAATTATACATAAATTCTAACCCAAACCAAATTACCAATACGCCCTCCCGTAACACATGCACACGGAAAATATATAACTTTTCTGGCGTGCAGCATACAAAACACAAGATTAAGATGGAGGATGGGGGTTACTGATAATAGAAATTAAGATTCGCACATAAAACCCAATTGATCTCAAAAGAATGATTTGCTTTTGTACTATTAGATCGATTTACTATCTTTTGATTTACAAATGAATAAAAAATTGAATTTTCACTCGCTTGTTTTGTAAAGTATATGAAAGTGGACGGAAACAAAGTAAAACCGAAAAAGAAGACTTTAAATAGATCCCGCAATGACTGGTAATAGCACACACGAAAACGTGCTCCTTCACGATGCCCATATGTGCCAAGCCAAGATTCATTTGAGTGGCGTGCACGGTTATCCGAAATTACTGACTAGTGGATCAGTCACGTTATTCAGTCATGTTAGTTATCGGACAATAAATACGAAGCTAATTTTTGTCAAACATTTTCTGACAAATAGTCCTCAATCCTGCCTCGAACAACAAAAAAAGAAATTCATATAAGATGCGTTTTTGTATCCCACAAAAAAGTCTCTTTACCGTTGGTTTTTGTTTTTGCATGTCACAGATTTAGAACCGTTTACTTTTCAATAAATGACCACCTGTCACTGGAAAGGATCACGTTTTTTTCTGGTTAAAACTACGGTGAGCAGATATCTGGTCAATACTTTTAAGAATCTTTAAGGAGGCAGGAAATAATAGGTTTTCTTTCGTCACGTACCGTCCTAAATCTCGATAAATCGCAATTAAAAACAGTCACTCATATTATATATAATCAGTACCTATCATATTCCATAAAAGCGAAATAGACGACGAGTTACACCGTTTCGTTTTCTTTTATCCATGGTTTCGCCAATGAACAGAGAGAAAGAGGCGACGTGATTGAGCGGACGTGCAGCGTTCAAAGTTTCTCTTCTTTCCTTCTTCCACATTTGTCAACTTCGAGAACTCAATGATTTCAGAACCCAAAAAAATGTAAACAAGATAAGACCGTGACTTCCCGTATTAAAAAGCACTCCAAGAAATTATGGAACGAATTATAACCGCCGGCGTAGCATTGCCAGGGCGGGTCGTAATGTGTTGACCGCAAAAAAAGCTTTGAACGGAAAGAGGAGCTTGACCACAAGCAAGAAACATAAGCTTATTATCTTTTATATTCTACAAACCACGCCTTCGTCATAGCGAAAACGTGATCAGTATTGACCGGATTGGTTTATAAAATCAATAGATTAAAAAGAAAATTCTAAAGCTGGTTGAGGAGACTGAAAGTACAGAGAAACAACGGAAAGCGTCCCTTGAAGGTTTTAATATCTTAGCCTTATCAGTTGGCAATTGATACTCCCACTTTTCTTCTCGCCAATAAATGGCCAGCTCTGTTTTCTTCCTCTTTATAAAGAAAAGTAAATGGATTGTTGTGAACGATAACCGGTATTTCCTCACTGTGTCCATAACCGTTTACCGGGATCTTGACTGAAAGCCAGCCTTCTTCAGGTTTACAGTAAAAAAAAAAAAATACACGTTGTTTTAAATCAGCTTTGCAGTAGTCTTTGGACTTCTCGTTCTTGGTGGTCAAGAGAGAATTGCTGTGGTACATAACTCGGATCACGTGACAATAATAATAATAATATAATATATTTATCATTTATATTGAGCAAATTAACATAAAAATATGATGAAATGTGCATTACACAAATGAAGAATTAAAATTAATAAAATATATTTCACAATATAAATGCAAAACAACTTTAATTATAAGATATAAAAAGAATTCTAAGACAAAAGTAGGGTAAAAAGGCTTTAAAAAAGTTTTTTAAAAAAGTGAAAATGTTAAAAAGGTCAAAAAGGGCGTTCAGGTAAAAAAGTGATAAGCTGTTTTAAAATAATAGTTCTTGAGCAACTTCTTAAATGTATTAAATTTCTTTCAGTCATTCCTGATCTGTAATGGAAAGTTGCTCCATACTTTCGTCTCCCAGTGAGTGTTTTCTTTGTCCTGATAGAAGGGTCGACTAAGACAATCCCGTCACTTGATCGAAGATTATAAGGTGAGCACTCTCCAACTGTTAACCTAATCGGAAGCCAATGAAGCCTAAAAAGTAACGGAGTGATATGGCTGTGTTTTGGCATATAGCACACAAGACGAGCTGCTGCGTTTTGCAAGCGCTTTATTTTCGACAGATGGACTGCGGGAGCACCACACAATAAACTGTTGGAGTTCTGGGCCGGGTTATTCGAAGCTGGGTTAAGATAACCCAGGGTTAGTGCGAAATTTGAACTCAAATATGAGAGCTTAAAAAGCAAATTCAGTTTAATTCTCTTTCCTACAATTTGATGATTGGATACTCTAAAAAGAATAGAGAAAATCATCCGAGAAAGTGCTTTTGATAACAAGAAAAATGAACCCGGGTTAATATTTAACCCTAGGTTAGCGCTAACCGGCGTTCGAACAACTGGGCCCTTTAGTCTATCTGTGTCATAATTACAGCTTGTACCAAGGACTTAGTACTTTCATGGCTTTAAAAAAACTTTCTAATACGTCTGATATTATGCAAATAGTATAGCACTGATAGACAGGTTTCAGTTTGTTAATATGCGTTGTCATACTGAGGTGGCAATCAAACCAATATCCAAGGATCTACTGCGGTTCCAATGTCCTTAATACAATTCTGAACACCATAAATAGCATCTACTTGACTAGTATGTGAGTCAGGGTTAGTGACAGAAATAACTTGATAAAGTATGAAAGTATAAAATTGCTACGCATGGGCATATTATTAGTCTCGTCTTTAAAAAAATACTACACAGTAATATTATGAATAGCGTGCTTAAAAGCAATGAGAGATCCAGAAGTTCTTATGTTATCAGGCAGCGTATTCCAGAACTGCATACTTGAGGAGCAACATATCTGAACGATTGTAATCCAGTGTAGTAACTCTTGGTAGATTCACTTTTACGGTACCTCTGAGGTTGTACGCTGTCGTTCGTTCTTTCGAGCAATTCTATAAAGAGTCTTGTACGTAATGACTACAATCTTGGACAAAATAAAATGGAACAGCAAATCCCCATCCCCTCCCCCGGCCCCCAAATCAAGGATGAAGCTGCGCGAAGGGCAAAAACGCGCCATTTTGGCCCATCCTTGATTTTGGGGAGGAGGAGGGGTCTAAGTTTTCCATTTATTTTGTCCAAGATTGTAGCATGTTCTGAGCACGAGAAGATTCAAGATTAACAGACCCTATTATTTTAAGTACAGTTTCATAGTCAAGATTACTATTCAGAATCGTCCTTAAAGTCTGCTTATCGAAGCGCTTCACTGAATCCCAATCATTCCCAACCTCGTCCACAGGGCGTTTTTCCACCCCTAAAGTCCGGGAAAAGCGCCCTGGGGACGAGGTTGCTTTAATCCGACTTAAAAAGACGTATCAGAAAGTGACATGTTTTAATATTTTAATTGTTGACACAATTTAATTTCTACCTATCGAGATTATTGGTTTGATAATCTGACTAGGAAGTTGCCTCCCCCTTCCCTTTTGGCCTTGCTGTGTTTCATCATTTATCGCCTAGCAGCTTGCTTCGCTTCCTCTTAGGGATCAGTCATAATTTAAGTTGGAGGGGGGGCAGGGGGGTGGAGGGGAAATTGTTTTTTATCCGAAATTATTTCCAGACCCCTACTAAATAGCACCCATGTTTTTAGGTACCCCCCTTCAATCATGTTAAAAGATTTAAGGGCCCCCCTTTCTTACATAATACCTAAATGGTAAGAAGAATGAAAGAACAAAAAAGAAAGAACAAGACCAAGAAGCGGAAAGAATTGTCAAGGCAGGCTAAAGAGGTACGTAAATTTTTGACTGGGAATGGAGAAATAGATATCACTCAAAAAGCCAGTATTCCTGTGATTGACAGTAATAACCTCAACAGAGAAGCACTTCACACTAAACTGAGAAAGAGATTTCACCTAGAGCCTCTCAAACAGCTTATAGAGCAACGATATATCAGTGATTGTATTATAATTGAGATAAGACAAGCTATCGAAAGGTTAGAGGCCGACAGGAACGCTTCAAGGAAGAAAGAAGATAATCAGCCAAAGCTTACTGCTTTTTATATGAGCAGTACATGCTCTAATAGCAAAAAACTTGACAATGACACAGACAGTGAGTCCACATCAACCTTATATGAAAATAATGATTCGGATAGTGAGATTGCATAACATGACTTTATGCATGTAATCATTTGTTAAAATGCCGATGAAATTGTTTCAGTGTTACACAATAATAGATGTCGTGTTGATGCACCTACTATTTGAGCATTAAATCTTTTTGTCAAAATGCTGATGAAATTGTTTTAGTATTACACAATATAGGACTTTGTACAAAACTGAATCAAAATCAGGTCCTTTATTAATACTCAAGCATCATGCTGCTCAGTAGGGATGCTATTTTAAAGAAACTTGAAGACCCCCCCAAGGTCATCTTTTGGCATTTTAAGGCCCCCCATATTCCATCCGAAAAAAATTAAAGGCCCCCCAATTTCTCCCCCCTCCCCCCTCTTCCTCCAACTTAAATTATGACTGGTCCCTTAACACACTCAGGCCTCTCTCTAATGACAAGTACTAGGCACAGGTTCCTAGCACTAATTAATTTAAGGAGGCGGGGTGTTGTCTCAATAGCAGATAATTCCCCTTCTACCTCACAAAATTTTCCAGCTGATTGAGTTAATAGGGTGCGCGGACGACTCACGAAGGGTTGCCCGCGCAAGCCCGTGAATGAGAAGTTCTCCAGCGCATGCGTTCCTAAGTATCTGATACAGTAAAAACCCGCGTGTAAGAACCTAGAAAATTAAGAACCTCCTGGAAGAAATTTGCTACTTTAATACCCCAAAATATAAGAACCTGTTTAGCCAAAAAAATTCCAACAGGTTCCTATACGCGGGTTAACCTATTTTATTTATAATATTTTACCAAAAAGGTTGTCTCTAGAGATCAAAAAATTGCACAGTGAACATATGTTGTGGTTCAATGTTCAAATCAGTTTGATTTTTTGAAACTGCTTTAGTTTTTTGAAACTGGTTTGTTCTTGATTATAAGCATTTATTCTATAAAATACTGTAACAGTTTATAATGAAGAACAAACCATATATTATACTACAGTATTTTCTACTCCGCAAAAATTAAGAACCTACTTAGCCTAAAATGCCAGTAAGTACCCCAAAATATAAGAACCTGTTTTGCCAAACTCTAAAAAAGTAGGTTCTTACACGCGGGTTTTTACTGTACACCACACTTACACCACACGCGTTTTGCACGTGCGAATTTGTAAATTCAACAAAATTTTATAAACAGTCATGACAGGCACTGTTATATAACCAAAAAGAGAAAAACAATTCCATTAAATTTTTAAATTACTGACTAAACCAAGAAGTCCTCCATACCTTGCCGGTCAAAATAGAATATTTGTCGACGACACTGGCTCGGTTCCTGCTTCGACTCTCATTCAAGTTTGGCCTCGTCTCAAGAAAATCCCAAACTAAATAGTTGGCAGTTATAATCAAATCTTTGAGTTTACGAGCTTGCTCAGCGCTACTCTCGGATAGTTTTTATTACTCAAATTGGGAGGCCCAGTACCGGAAAGACAAAAGTCTTGGCGAAAAAAGGAGTGTTGTATATAAGTGGGAAAGTGAAGAACAAGGAAATTGTTTTTACTTTTTTTCCAACTGATTTGATAAAGTAATTTGTCCAAAGTAAAAATATTCAAATGGTGCCGTTTCACGCGGTCAAATCTAGGAGTTGTGGGTTGAGTGCGAAATGGTGGAACTACGCTATTGTTCAGAGGAAACATAGTAGTTATATAACGATAGCGTGCTGAACTGTACCATGGGGAAAATATTGGTTTCATCAAGTCTTCTTCAAACTTCTTAATTGAACTCAAACGTTGGAATCATATATAACAAATACGTGACTAAGCTAAAGGCGTGACTTGGGACGTATACAGACTGTGCAGGAATTTTTTGCGACAGAACTGAAAATTGTCATCATACTCTAAAATTTACAATCTGCTAAGGCTCTTGTGTAAACAGTCTGAGCTTAATTCGTTTACCCTCTGTCTACAGCGGAAAAATAACTTGAAAGATGTGGGTGTCAATTTTAATCTGTATTATCTTCGACCACCATCGATTTCAGTCAATATCTGCATACTACAGGAAATGCTCGTTCTTCCGGTAATCCCAATATTTTGTCTTGTTGTTGTTGCTGTCAATACACTGCTGCCTGTTTTTCAGTCGATCTGCGCAGAAAATACACACTTCATTTCGAAAATTGCAATTAAAGAGTTTTATACAAAACGATTGTTCTTTGTTCTTTTGGGTTTATACTTTAATACATCCACACGGAAAATATATAACTTTTCACGTGCGGCATGATACCCAGAGCACAAGATTACCATGGAAGGCTGGGGGTTACTCATAATAGGAATTAAGATTCGCACATAAAACCCAATTGATCTCAAAAGAATGATTTGCTTTTGCACTATTAGATCGATTTACTATCTTTTGATTTACAAATGAATGAAAAATTGAATTTCACTCGCGTGTTTTGTAAAGTGTATGAAAGTGGACGGAAACAAAGTAAAACCAAAAAAGAAGACTTTAAATAAAATCCCGCAATGACTGAAATAGCACACACGAAAACGTGCTCCTTCATGATACCCATATGTGTCAAGCCAAGATTCATTTGAGTGGCGTGCACGGCAGTTATCCAAAATTACTGACTAGTGGATCAGTCATGTTATTGAAATCAATGCTTATTTTCTCGAGCATTGATTCTCTTAAGATTGCGATGGGGAGGTGAAAAGATGAAAGCTTGAAAATCACACGAGGTAACCCAGGCCGATTTAAGATAATTCACTAGTCACTATCCAGCTTCCCACTGCAAACAGTTTAGAATTATCTTCAGATATCGGTATCTAACAGTGCTGGGCTAAGTTAGTTATCAGAAAATAAATACGAGGCTAATTTTTGTCAAACATTTTCTAAGAAATAGTTCTCAATTCTGTCTCGAAAAAAAAAAAGGAAATTCAAATAAGATGCGTTTTTGTATCCCACAAAAAAGTCTGTTTACCGTTAGTTTTTGTTTTTGCATGTCACAGATTTAGAACTGTTTACTTTTCAATTAATGACCACCTGTCACTGGAAAGGATCACGTTTTTTTTCTGGTTAAAACTACGGTTAGCTTCCCCGCAGACGTCCTTTGGGGTTCGTTTGTCACGCATTCAAAGGACGTCTGCGGGGAGGCTAAACTACGGTGAGCAGATATCTGGTCAATACTTTCAAGAATCTTTAAGGAGGCAGGAAATAATAGGTTTTCTTTCGTCACGTACAGTCCTAAAGCTCGATAAATGGCAAATAAAAACAGTCACTCGTATTATATATAATCAATACCTATTATATTCCATAAGAGCGAAATAGAGGACGAGTTACACGGTTTCGTTTTCTATTATCCATGGTTTCGACAATGAACAGAGAGTAAGAGGAGACGGGATTGAGCGGACGTGCAGCGTTCAAAGTTTCTTTTGTTTCCTTCTTCCACATTTTTTTGACACATTTGTCAATTTCGAGAACTCAGTGATTTCAGAACCCGAAAAAATGTAAACAAGACAAAACCGTGACTTCCCGTTTTAAAAAGCACTCCAAGAAATTATTGAACGAAGTATAAACGCCGGCGTAGCACTGCCAGGGCGGGTTGTAATATGTTGACCGCAAAAAAAGCTTTGAACGGACAGAGGAGCTTGACCACAAGCAAGAAACATAAGTTTATTATCTTCATATTCAACAAACCACGCCTTTCGTCATAGCGAAAACGTGATCAGTATTGACCCGATTGGTTTATAAAATCAATAGATTAAAAAGAAAATTCTAAAACTGGTTGAGGGGACTGACAGTACTCAGAAGCAATGGAAAGTGTCGCTTGAAGGTTTTTTAAAATATCTTAGCCCTATCAGTTGGCAATTCATGCCCCCACTTTTCTTCTTGCGAATAAATGGCCAGCTCTGTTTTCTTCCTCTTTATAAAGAAAAGTTAATGGATTGTTGTGAACGACAACAGAATAATATGTGTGATTTGTTTTTCCTCTGTCTGTAACCGTTTACCCGGATCTTGACTAAAAACACCACACAGATACACAAGGGTAACATACGGGTAATATACGAGTAACACACGGATACATGCGGGTACATGCGAGTACCAATATCTAGGAAACACATGGACAACATACGGGTAATATACGACTACATACAAGTAACATACGGATAAATGCCAGTAACCGAAGGATGCAGTGATACGAATACATACTGGTGATAAGTAGCTGATATAAATAAACGAAATCTACCTTTTGCTGTAGGGAAAAGTGCTTTTCGATCCTTATCGATTGCGAAATTAAAAGCTGTATACGGTTGTGAGTAAATAGCTGCGGTCAAGAGAGAATTGCTGCGATATATGACTCGGATCACGTGACAATAATAATAATAATATAATATATTTATCATTTATATTGAGCAAATTAACATAAAAATATGATGAAATGTGCATTACGCAAATGAAGAATTAAAATTAATAAAATATATTTCACAATATAAATGCAAAATAACTTTAATTATAAGATATACCCTGTAAGAATTCTAAGACAAAAGTAGGCTATAAAGGCTTTAAAAAAGTTTTTTAAAAAAATGAAAATGTTAAAAAGGTGAAAAAGTACGTTCAGGTAAAAAAGTGATAAGCTGTTTTAAAATAATAGTTCTTAAGCAACTTCTTAAATGTATTAAATTTCTTCCAGTCATTCCTGATACGTGATGGAAGGTTGTTCCATACTTTCGGCGCAGCAGCTGAAAACGCTTCGTCTCCCAGTGAGTGTTTTCTTTGTCTTGATAGAAGGTTCGACTAAGACAATCCCGTCACTTGATCGAAGATTATAACGTGAGTACTCTCCAACTGTTAACTTAATCGGAGTGATATGGCGGTGTTTTGGCATATAGCTCAGAAGACGGGCTGCTGCGTTTTGCAAGCGCTTTATTTTCGACAGATGGTCTGCGGGAACACCATACAATAAACTGTTGCAGTTCTGGGCCGGGTTGTTCGAAGCTGGGTTAAGATAACCCAGGGTTAGTGCGAAATTTGAACTCAAATATGAGAGCTGAAAAAGCAAATGCAGTTTAATTCTCTTTACTTACAATTTGATGATTGGATACTCTAAAAAGAATAGAGAAAATCATCCGAGAAAGTGCTTTTGATAACAAGAAAAATGAACCCGGGTTAATATTTAACCCTGGGTTAGGGCTAACCAGGGTTCGAACAACTGGGCCCTTTTATAGTCTATCTGTGTCATAATTACAACTTGTACCAAGGACTTAGTAATTTCATGGCTTTAAAAAAAATTCTAATACGCCTGATATTATGCAAATGGTATAGCACTGATAGACAGGTTTCAGTTTGTTAATATGCGTTGTCATACTGAGGTGGCAATCAAACCAATATCCAAGGATCTACTCAGGTTCCAATGTCCTTGATACAATTCTGAACACCATAAATAGCATCTACTTGACTAGTATGTGAGTCAGGGTTAGCGACAGAAATAACTTGATAAAGTATGAAAGTATAAAATTGCTACGCATGGGCATATTATTAGTCTCGTCTTTAAAAAAATACTACACAGTAATATTATGAATAGCGTGCTTAAAAGCAATGAGAGATCCAGAAGTTCTTATGTTATCAGGCAGCGTATTCCAGAACTGCATCCTTGAGGAGCAGCATATCTGAACGACTGTAATCCAGTGTAGTAACTCTCAGTGAGGTAAAACATAATTTCACGGTATTAGGTGTTACAGAAACGCGACTATGCGAAGGCGAATCTATTGATTTTATACCACAACTACCTGGATATTGCTTTGAATTTGTTAAAACCCCGTTGTCTGCCGGTGGTGTTGGTCTTTTTATTAATGAAAACTATAAATATCGAGTCTTAGAACGCTCTACTAATTCCTCTTATCAAGCCTTGTGGATTGAAATTTTACTACCAAATCACAAAAAAATATCTGTGGCATTGTTTACCGACAACATAATAATGCAGATCAATTTCTTGACTATCTTTCGGATTCCCTCGAGTATTTCAGTAATCACAATAATAATATATATCTCATGGGAGATTTCAATATAGACTTGCTAAAATATGAAAACTATAAATACAGCCAGATACTGCTTCAGTGTATGCAAAGTTTTTCTATGCTTCCTACAATTGATAAACCAACGCGAGTGTATGGGTCCTCAGCGACTTTAATTGACAATATCTTCACAAATGACCTGACGAATAATATTTCTAGTGGCAATATCGTCACCGACACAACCGATCATTTTTCGCAAGTCTGTATTGTCAACGTAAACGAGCAAAAATTACCACATACAAAAAAGACTAAATTTAGGGATTATTCCAGCTTTAATGCTAATGAATTCATGAATGATCTAAGTGCAATTAATTGGGAAGAGGTTTCTGGTAATTGCGACGTAAACAAGTCGTTCTCTCACCTTTATAAAACCATAAATCATGTAGTTAATAAACATGCACCGCTCAGGGATGCTTCAGTGAGAAAACTAAAAATGCTAACTAAACCTTGGCTAACTGCTGGACTAAGGAAATCTATAAAGGTGAAGAATAAATTGTTCTTTGAATCAAACTGGCCGAAATATAAAATATATAGAAATAAATTAACAACCCTTATTCGATTGAGTAAACAACGTCACTATCAAAGGTTTTTTGACTCTAACATAAAAAATACACGATCGACATGGAAAGGTATTGACGAAATATTAGGAGATGCGAAGAAAAGGAAAAAATCAAAAAGAATTAACTTCATTCGTTCTAACGAGCATAGCGTTTTATCAGATGATCCTAAAACGATTGGTAACACACTCAACAAATACTTCTCGTCAATAGGGCATCAACTTGCAACCGATATTCCTGAAGTTAACACTACTTTTTCTGATTATCTTGATCCGCCTTTGCAGAACAGTTTTTATTTTGATCCAATTATACCGCAAGAAATTGAAACAGAAATTAGCTTGTTGCCATACAATAAAGCTCTGGGGCTTTATTCTACCCCTGTTAAACTGTTAAAACTTGCTAAATCAGTCATATCCATACCATTAACCAAAATTTTCAACCACTCTGTACTAACTGGGGTTTACCCTGCAAAACGTAAATATGCAAAAGTAATTCCAGTTTATAAGGGTGAAGACGAGACGTTACCTGAAAACTATCGGCCAATTTCTTTGTTATCAATTTATAATCGTTTATTTGAGAAAATTTTATATCGTAGACTGATAAAGTTTATAGACAAGAATGATATTCTTTATGATTTACAATATGGCTTTCGCAATAAACTAAATTGTGAAACACCATACATTCTAATATGGACAATAGAAAGTACTCATGTAGAATTTTTATAGATCTTAAGAGAGCATTTGATACTGTTAACCATGAGATTCTTTTGACAAAACTTGAACACTATGGAATAAGAGGAGTTATAAATTCTTGGTTTAGATCATATCTTTCAGATCGCCGACAGTCTATTGAAATAGACAAATGCATATCTGAAACTGAAACGATCGTATGTGGAGTGCCTCAAGGCTCTGTACTTGGACCCTTGTTATTTTTGTTATATATTAATGACATCCATAAATCTTCCAAGGAATTTACTTTTTATCTTTTCGCAGACGATACAAGTCTAACTTATGCAAATGACAACTTACGTACTCTTGAACTAACTGTCAATAATGAACTTGAGAAAGTAAGTGAATGGCTTAATGCTAACAAACTAACGCTCAACGTCAAAAAGTCTAATTATGTCATTTTTCGTCCGCACCAAAAAAGAATGCCTTTCATTCCTCAAATTAAGATTTTTAATCCAACTTTAAATACTAGAGTAACTCTAGAGATGAAGGACTTTGTTAAATATTTGGGTATAATGATTGATTCTGAACTATCATGGAAGCATCATATTGACTTTATCTGTCACAAAATTAGTAGATCGGTTGGAATAATTGCTAAAATGAGGCATTACATTCCACGGCGTCTTCTTTTGAATTTATATCGTGCACTTATTTCTCCTTATTTAAATTATGGTATCTGTGCATGGGGAAACTGTCCACAGACCTACCTCAATAAGATACTTGTTCTGCAAAAACGTGCTCTGCGTTTGATTTATTTTTCTAAACCCAGAGACCATGCAATCCCTTTTTTTATTGAATCAAACTGCCTTCCTTTGCAGTCTTTGTTCTTTCAACAGTTAAGCTATTTAATGTATGACGTTCATGCTAAGACAGCTCCTAAAAGTCTTCTCGATAAGTTTGCGAAAATCAATACAGAACATCATTATAATACGCGATTATCTGCAAAAAAATGCTTCTCTGTCAAATTCTCTAGAACTGAAAAAATGAAAAAATCTTTTACTAGAATCGGTGTTTCTATTTGGAATTCTATTCCACTTTCTGTTAAGACTCTCAACGTTTCTAATTTTCGTAAAAAAATGAAATCACTACTCCTTAATGTTCTAGGTAATGAAGATAATTATTTGAATGTTAATTTTTTAATAGAATATTTTGTGAAGTTAACCTGATATGTTGTATATACCTCCAGTTGTAATTTTAGTCTTTTTCAAATAACAAAATCCCTTGTACTTGAATTTATATGTAAGGTGTTTCTTTCTGTGTGTTTTTGTATTTCTTCTTTTCTTCTTTCTTATGTAATTTAATAACGCCTTTAGTTAAAGTCTTGTCCTGCCTAGATTAGCATTGTAGCTATTTGCAGGACATGAAGTATTGTAAACTTTATATTTCTTTAAATAAATACGTTGTTGTTGTTGTTGTTGTCTTGGTAGATTCACTTTTACGGTACCTATGGGGTTGTACGCTGTCGTTCGTTCTTTAGAGCAATTCCATAAAGAGTCTTGTACGTAATGACTACAATCTTGGACAAAATAAAATGGAACAGAAAACCCCCATCTCTCCCCGCCCCCAAATCAAGGATTAAGGCGCGCGAAGGGCAAAAACGCGCCATTTTCCAATCCTTGATTTTGGGGGGGAGGGGGTATAAGTTTTCCATTTATTTTGTCCAAGATTGTAGCATGTTCTGACAGGAGAAGATTCAAGATTAACAGACCCTATTATTTTAAGTAAAATTTCATAGTCAAGATTACTATTCAATCCCAACCTCGTCGACAGGGCGCTTTCCCACCTCCAAAGCCAGGGAAAAGCGCCCTAGGGACGAGGTTGCTTCAATCCCACTTAAAACTGAGAAGTATCAGAAACTGACATGTTTTAATATTTCAATTGTTGACACAATTTAATTCCTACCTATCGAGATTCTTGGTTTAAGAATCTGACCAGAAAGTTGCCTCCCCCTTCCCCCTTGGCCTTGCTATGTTTTCTCATTTATCGCCTAGCAGCTGGCTCCGCTTCTTCTTAACACACTGAGCCTCTTTATGACAAGTACTAGGCACAGGATCCTGGCACTAATTAACTAAGGGGGCGGGGTGTTGTCTAAATAGCAGATAATCCCCCTTCTACCTCATAAAATTTTCCAGCTGATTGAGTTAATAGGGTGGGCGGACGACTCACGAAGGGTTTGGCGCGCAAGCCTGTGAATGAGAAGTTCTCCAGCGCATGCGTTCCTAAGTATCTGATACACCACACTTACACCACACGAGTTTTGCACGTGTAAAGTTGTAAATTCAACAACATTTTATAAACTGTCACTACAGGCACTGTTATAAACCGAAAAAAGAAAAACAATTTCATTAGATTTTTAAACTACTGACTAAACCAAGAAGTCCTCCATACCTCGCCGGTCAAAATAGAATATTTGTCGACGACAGGCTCGGTTTCTGCTTCGACTCTCATTCAAGTTTGGCCTCGTCTCAAGAAAATCTCAAACTAAATAGTTGGCAGTTATGATCAAATCTTTGAGTTTATACCGAGCTTACTCAGCGCTTCTCTCGGATAGTTTTTATTACTCACATTGGGAGGCCATGTTAATACCGGAGAGACAAAAGTCTTTAAGAAAAAGGAGTGTTGTGTATAAGTGGGAAAGTGAAGAACAAGGAAATGGTTTTTACTTTTTTTCCAACTGATTTGATAAAGTATAATTTGTCCAAATTTGTTCAAATGCTGCCGTCTCACGCGGTCGAATCAAGGGGTTGTGGGTTGAGCGAGGAATGGTGGAACTACGCTACTGTTCAGAGGAAACATAGTAGCTATATAATGATAGCGTGCTAAACTGTACCACGGGGAAAATATTGGTTTCATAAAGTCTTCTTCAAACTTCTTAATTGACCTCAAACGTTTGAATCATATATAACAAATACGTGACTAAGCTAAAGGCGTGACTTGGAACGTATTCAGACCATACAGGAATTTTTTGTGACAGAACTGAAAATTGTCATCACAGTCTGGAACTTACAAACTCCTAAGGCCCTTGTGTAAACATTCTGAGCTTAATCTTCGTCCAACATCGATTTTAGTCTATATCTGCATACTATAGGAAATGCTCGTTCTTCCGGTAATCCCAATATTTTGTCTTGTTGTTGTTGCTGTCAATACACTGCTGCCTGTTTTTCAGTC
Source organism: Porites rus (assembly GCA_964035705.1). Classification (NCBI taxonomy): domain Eukaryota; kingdom Metazoa; phylum Cnidaria; class Anthozoa; order Scleractinia; family Poritidae; genus Porites; species Porites rus. Next base: position 13,378,130 of record OZ038004.1, on the reverse strand, counting down.
GATCTACGCAGAAAATGCACACTTCATTTCGAAAATCGCAATTTGAAAGTTTTATACAAAACGATTGTTCTTTGTTCTTTTAGGTTTATACTTTGAAAACATCCACATGGAAAATATATAACTTTTCACGTGCAGCATACAAAAACACAAGATTACGATGGGAGACTGGTGGTTACTCATAATAGAAATTAAGATTCGCACATAAAACGCAATTGATCTCAAAAGAATGATTTGCTTTTGCACTATTACATCGGTTGTGACTATCTCTTGATTTACAAATGAATAAAAAATTAAATTTTCAATCGCGTGTTCTTTAAAGTATATGAAAGTGGACGGAAACAGAGTAAAACCAAAAAAGAAGACTTTAAATAGATCCCGCAATGACTGGTAATAGCACACACGAAAACGTGCTCCTTCATGATACCCATATGTGTCAAGCCAAGATTCATTTGAGTGGCGTGCACGGCAGTCATCCAAAATTACTGACTAGTGGATTAGCCTGTGTACAGCCGCCCCTCACCTGAGGGGCGGCTGTACACAGGCTACTAGTGGATCAGTCATGTTATTGAAATCAATGCTTATTTCCTCGAGCATTCATTCTTTTAAGATTGCGATGGGGAGGTGAAAAGATGAAAGCTTGAAAATCGCACGAGGTAACCCCCGGCCGATTTGAGATAATTCACTACCCAGCTTCCCACTGCAAACAGTTTAGAATTATCTTCAGATATCTAACAGTGCTGGGCTAAGTTAGTTACCAGACAATAAATACGAGGCTAATTTTTGTCAAACATTTTCTAAGAAATAGTTAGATAGATAGATAGATAGATAGATAGATAGATAGATAGATAGATAGATAGATAGATAGATAGATAGATAGATAGATAGATAGATAGATCGATAGCCTTTATTTTAAAACGATGAGTATTAAAGCTACATGAGCTTGTGGGGTCGTTTGCAATTAACTAATTACAAGTAAACTAAAAAAACTAAAAACTAGGGGTATGTACAGACAAAACGTTTGAACTAAATTAGCGCTTACAAATATGAAATTATAAACATAAATTTAAGTATATACAAAGTTCTCAATCCCGTCTCGAAAAAAAAAAAAAGAAATTCAAATAAGATGCGTTTTTGTATCCCACAAAAAAGTCTGTTTACCGTTAGTTTTTGTTTTTGCATGTCACAGATTTAGAACCGTTTACTTTTCAATTAATGACCACCTGTCACTGGAAAGGATCACGTTTTTTTTCTGGTTAAAACTACGGTTAGCCTCCCCGCAGACGTCCTTTGGGGTTCGTTTGTCACGCATTCAAAGGACGTCTGCGGGGAGGCTAAACTACGGTGAGCAGATATCTGGTCAATACTTTCAAGAATCTTTAAGGAGGCAGGAAATAATGGGTTTTCTTTCGTCACGTACCGTCCTAAATCTCGATAAATGGCAAATAAAAACAGTCACTCGTATTATATATAATCAATACCTGTTATATTCCATAAAAGCGAAATAGAGGACGAGTTACACCGTTTCGTTTTCTATTATCCATGGTTTCGCCAATGAACAGAGAGAAAGAGGAGACGGGATTGAGCGGACGTGCAGCGTTCAAAGTTTCTTTTGTTTCCTTCTTCCACATTTCTTTGACACATTTGTCAACTTCGAGAACTCAGTGATTTCAGAACCCGAAAAAATGTAAACAAGATAAAACCGTGACTTCCCGTTTTAAAAAGCACTCCAAGAAATTATTGAACGAAGTATAACCGCCGGCGTAGCACTGCCAGGGCGGGTTTAATATGTTGACCGCAAAAAAAGCTTTGAACGGAAAGAGGAGCTTGACCACAAGCAAGAAACATAAGTTTATTATCTTCATATTCTACAAACCATGCCTTTCGTCATAGCGAAAACGTGATCAGTATTGACCGGATTGGTTTATAAAATCAATAGATTAAAAACAAAATTCTAAAACTGGTTGAGGAGATTGACAGTACTCAGAAGCAATTGAAAGTGTCGCTTGAAGGTTTTTTAAAATATCTTAGCTCTATCAGTTGGCAATTCATGCCCCCACTTTTCTTCTTGCGAATAAATGGCCAGCTCTGTTTTCTTCCTCTTTATAAAGAAAAGTAAATGGATTGTTGTGAACGATAACAGAATAATATGTGTGGTTTTTTTTACCATCTCTCTGTAACCGTTTACCCGGATCTTGACTAAAAACACCACAGAGATACACAAGGGTAACATACGTGTATTATACGAGTAACACACGGATACATTTAAAAAAATGAAAATGTTAAAAAGGTTAAAAAGTACGTTCAGGTAAAAAAGTGATAAGCTGTTTTAAAATAATAGTTCTTGAGCAACTTCTTAAATGTATTAAATTTTTTCCAGTCATTCCTGATGCGTAATGGAAGGTTGTTCCATACTTTCGGCGCAGCAGCTGAAAACGCTTCGTCTCCCAGTGAGTTTCTTCTTCGTCTTGATAGAAGGGTCGACTAAGACAATCCCGTCACTTGATCGAAGATAATAACGTGAGTACTCTCCAACTGTTAACCTAATCGGAGTGATATGGCTGTGTTTTGGCATATAGCTCACAAGACGGGCTGCTGCGTTTTGCAAGCGCTTTATTTTCGACAGATGGACTGCTGGTTCTGGGCCGGGTTGTTCGAAGCTGGGTTAAGGTAACCCAGGGTTAGTGCGAAATTTGAACTCAAATATGAGAGCTTAAAAAGCAAATGCAGTTTAATTATCTTTCCTACAATTTGATGATTGGATACTCTAAAAAGAATAGAGGAAATCATCTGAGAGACTGCTTTTGATAACAAGAAAAATGAACCCTGGTTAATATTTAACCCTAGGTTAGCGCTAACCGGCGTTCGAACAACTGGGCCCTTTAGTCTCTCTGAGTCATAATTACAGCTTGTACCAAGGACTTAGTACTTTCATGGCTTTAAAAAAATTTCTAATACGTCTGATATTATGTAAATGGTACAGCACTGCTGGACAGGTTTCAGAGTGTTAATATGCGTTGTCCTACTAAGGTGGCAATCAAACCAATATCCAAGGATCTACTTTCATTCAGGTTCCAAAGTCCTTAATACAATTCTGAACACCATAAATAGCATCTACGTACTTGACTAGTATGTGAGTCGGGGTTAGTGACAGAAATAACTTGATAAAGTATGAAAGTATAAAATTGCTACGCATGGGCATATAATTAGTCTCGTCTTTAAAAAATACTACACAGTAATATTATGAACAGCCTGCTTAAAAGCAATGCAGCGTATTCCATAATTGCAAGCTTGAGGAGCAGCATATCTAAACGATTGTAATCCATAGGAGGTTGTAGTAACTCTTGGTAGATTCAACCGATTCAATTTTAGGATACCTCTGAGGTTGTACGCTGTTGTTCGTTCTTTAGAGCAATTCCATAAGAGTCTTGCACGTAGTGACTAGCATGTTCTGAACACGAGAAGTTTCACAGACCCTATTATTTTAAGTACAGTTTCATAGTCAAGATTACTATTCAGAACCGTCTTTAAAGCCTGCTTTTCGAAGCGCTTCACTGAATCCCAACCTCGTCGACAGGGCGCTTTCCCGCCTCTAAAGCCAGGGAAAAGCGCCCTTCAATCCGACTTAAAAAGACGTATCAGAAACTGACATGTTTTAATATTTTAATTGCTGACACAATTTAATTCCTACGCATCGAGATTCTTGGTTTACGAATCTGACTAGGAAGTTGCCTCCCCCTTCCCCCTTGGCCTTGCTGTGTTTTCTCATTTATCGCCTGACAGCCTGCTCCGCTTGTTCTTAACACACTGACCCTCTCTCTAATGACAAGTACTAGGCACAGGTTCCTGGCACTAATTAATTTAAGGAGGCGGCGTGCTGTCTCAGTAAAAGATAATTCCCCTTCTACCTCATAAAATTTTCCACCTCATTGAGTAAATAGGGTGCGCAGACGACTCACGAAGGGTTTGGCGCGCAAGCCCGTGAATGAGAAGTTCTCCAGCGCATGATTTCTTAAGTATCTGATACACCACACTTACACCACACGAGCTTTGCCATTTGTTCGCAAGGAAACCGCAACAGCGTGACATCAATTACTGCGGGCCCGGGTAGCAGTCTTGTAGAGAAAGCTAGCCTGCGTTGCGGGCGAGTGCTGTATATTTTTTGATTGCGGAGTAGCCTACGTAGCAGGAGGAGGGACACGCATAGGAGGGACACGCAGGCGATGGCGATATTTGAGCCCCTTTTGTAGTCCTCATGCGCTTGCTATGCAGGCCAGTGGCGGAGCCGCGAGAAGATTGGGAACAAGTCAAATTGAAACTTCCACTTAGCTTTGAAGAAGCAAACTCATAAAATTGTACGGCACGGCGTATTTTTTCTTTCGCAGTACAGACATGCACGTTTTGATGATGTTGTAAACTTAACAACATATAAACCAACGAGGCTTTGTTGGTGTGCTTTCCTTGGAAGCGTTATTTCTTATCACCTTTTTGCGCGTGAATTACCAACAGTTTCGTATTACACCGCTCTCCCCTCTTGACAAAAGTGGGCGGCATTCAAAACTCATAAATGTGGCAGGTGGGATTTTTCCTCGCTGCTGCGCCGCCAAGAAAGTAGGGAGTTGATGTCACTACTGCGACGGCAACGAGAATGTACAAAAAAGGCAATATTGGTTTGATAAGCAAAACAACAACTTTGCACGTGATCACGCTTTTTTGTACATTTCTTTACCGTCACTGCACGAGTACGACGTGAACTCTCCTATTTTCAAGTTTGATGGAGCACGGTCTCTCCCTGCTGCTGGTAAGGAGAACGTCAAAAATTGCAATAGGTTGTGTGTATACAAAACAACAACTTTGCGCGTGCAGCACGCTTTTTTGTACAAGTTTGCTGTCACTGCTCGAGGGCGACGTCACCTGATTCCAAATTACAGCTTCCAAAGTTCGGGCATGCGTAGAAATTGCAGGATAGTGGTTTCTTTCGCTTGGGTATGTAGTAAACGGCAAACGGCAAACGTCAGATTGAAGTTGACATTTTCTCAGATTCGAAAATAAGCAGCTAAAAACTGTGCAATATAATTCTAATGAATAAACCTAACATTAATCGTGGTATATTTTGTGTGAAAAAGATAAGCAGTAAACGAAAAGTTATGGTTAAAGTCGGTCACGTGGTGCAATTTGTCGTTCGTCGTTTGCCGTAAACGTGACGCTAAATCTCTCTAATGGGTGCGGTTAGACGGAGCACATTTACCGTGGCAAATGACCCTTACACCACGGGAAACTGCGTTAAGTGAGTGTGATCGCACTTTCCCTACTTTTGTAGTTATATTTCCCGTGGTAAATATCCATGGGTACGTCAAAAAGATCACACGATGCGCCCATTGCAGTGGTGTTTTGATGCCCGCGGCACGAGAGCCTATCCGGACGCTCCGTTTGACATCTGTACGACACCGTATGTTGCATCAAATTTGTTACTGATGGTCAATTGTTCGGGCGAATACCCTGATCAAAATACGTATAAGCTCGAGTAGCTTGTAGAACAGGCAAGCGTAGGCGTGGAGCGCGATTTACGCCCTCCCCCCTCTCCCCCTCCCCCACGCACACAAGCGTGACTCGCGCACCACGTTTGCCTCGCGCTTGCCTCCCGCTGCCTTGAAAAACAGAAACAAATAGTGCCTGTTCTGCAGGCTTGTTGCTTGGCTTGTTTTCCAAGAATTTGTTTTCCACGCCTTATCTACTGTGATCAAGAGCCATTATTGCTCTTAAATGTGACCGAAGACTATTTTTTGGGTTTACATATAAGGCTATATCAACTCGATACAAGATTTGTTTCACTCCAAAATCACTTAGCTTTTCCCTCAAAAGTCACATGAATGTGCCCTTAGGTTAACTGATTTGTGGAATACAAAAATATTGTTTGATTTAAGTTATAAATTTATCAATGGGAGCTTCGCTTTAAGCTGTGGCTAAATCTATATATTATCATACTGTTGATCAGCTTGTTTTCCAAGAACACAGCGACATAGAAGTCACAGGCTTAGACTATTTAGCTTTTAGCAGTCTTCAAGTACGAGTACGGCTTGGAAGCTACTAAGACCTTCGATCCTTAGCACCGCTCATGTGTAAATCATTGTATATTGCAGGGGCTTTGATTTCACTAGTAAGCGCTACATTGGTTGGAACAGTATTACTGGCCATCTGCCTTTCATTCAAGACAGTGAAGAACTGTCACCTTCAACCAATGAACACAACATCTAGATGAACAGTTCTATAATGCTAAGGAACTTTTTTAATTTCAGGACCGGCGACCGTTCTATATTTTCACATATAATATCATAGGTGACGAATTACTCCTTAATTTTGGCGCGAAATTTCAGCGATAATTTGTAATTTCACATGTGAAATTACAAAATTGCCATGGCAACCCTTCCGTACGTCTCAGTGTCAAGATGGCGACGAAGTTTTAAAATGCCGTGAATGAAGATGTCAGGGCACAAAAAGACCCCTTAGAAAACCTGAACACACAAGAGAACATCAAGAAGGATTCTAACAGGTATTTTTCCGAAAAATTCTGAAAAATTCTGAACTTTATAAGCCAAATTTAAGGTCTAAACATTTGAGAGAGTTGAGTTCTTGATCGATACGATCCAGGATAAACATGTCAAAAATCCAAGATTGCTAAAGTAATTCGTCACCCGTGATATTAATAGCAGAGATGCCAACCTCTGGAGACCTAAAATCGGGAGACTGTCTTTTTTTCACTACGCCCCGGAATTTCAACGAGCCCCACTTTCCCCTCCCCCTCCCCCCCTCCTCCCCGAAAAATTGACCCAGCCCCCAATAGGAATGACTTAGGACATTATATGACGTTTTACATGATGTACTTACTATCAAAATTCGAAATCATCGTTTTGATGCTAGAAATAATCTTTGTCAATGACTGAATACGAGCAAAAATGCCCCAGAAACCGTTCTGGGAATAAGAAAAATTCAAGTTTTCAGCTAAAAATGGGCTAAATCTCAAACTAAGTCTGTTTTATTTTTTACTAAATATTCAATATTTATACTGGACGTAAAAAGCCGGAGAGTGGGAGACGAGGCAAAACAGCGTAAGTCTCCCGCCAAAAGCGGGAGAGTTGGCATCACTGTAATAGGTAATCAAATGGTACACTCTTGAAATTAGGGAATTTCACTTGTCACCATTTGATTACACATACTTATCACTGTAGAGCTCTTCTAACTAGATCAGTTATAGAATGCTATAGAACTTTCTAATGTCAAGACCTGCACCATTATGGTGAGATCAATGTCTAACGTGATTTTTCGTGTTTTTATGTACTCGTGCTATTTCTCTTTCGCCCTTATCAACTGATGGGAGCGAAAAAGAAACTGTTCCTAGTGTTTCTTCTTCCATTACTACTGTTTGGATATACTTCATCGCATTGCTCTTCCAACGCTCGAGAAATCTCATTCAAAACTATCTAAGACTCATTTAGTGGCGATTGTAAATGCACGTACCTATGGTCGTAGGGAACAGTACTAACTTCGGATCATGTGTATAAAAGGCATCTGTCGACCGACTCTCGGTCGACAGTATCGATCGACTCTCGGTCGATATATCGGTCGATCCTCGGTCGAGAGAGTCGATCGAGTGTCGGTCGATACTCTGTCGACACTTGGTCTTGATATCGGCCGCCACTCGGTCGATATGTCGGTGGAGCATCGGCTCAAATTGGCCTCTGTCGACCGACATGCATGTAAGCCGATAGTCGACCGCTAGTTTGCCGATAAGCTACCGACCTTCGGTCGATACTCGGTCGACAAGTACATCTACAGTCGGTCGATTTATCGGCCGACACTCAGTTTACAGTCCTGGTTCCGGTCACACTGCGCCTGCGTGAAGTCGTTTACCCTTTAAATGAGTAAAGGGAGTGATTTTCTGAAGAAACTGTGGTGCTGCGTCGGTGGGGGAGTGAAACACGAAAATTTGGTTTATCAACGGAGTTGATACAACTCCGTTGATAAACCAAATATTTAATTTACCCATTAAATGCTTCCATTTTGACCAAGAAAAGCTCTCAACGGAGTTGATCGCAGATTTGTACATACTCGTTCAAAAGCCATTTTTCTTTACTTTAGAATATCTAGATTCTGCCTTTGATTTCAAGCTGTCGACCAAAGTGCTTTTTTATCGACCGACATATCAACCCTGTCGGCTGATATGTGTGACGGTCGATAGTCCACCGATATGTCACCGATATGACACCGATATGACACTGACGGTTGACCGAGACGTAATGATCGACCTGTCGGCGGGTCATCGACCAAGATATCGACCGAGTGGCGACCGATAATGGCGATCGCAGATCGATCAAATAAAAAAGGTGTCGACCGACATATCAACCGACTATCGACCGACATTTCGACGAAGTATCGACCAACTCGCGACCGAGGGTCGACCGAAATATCGACCGAGAGTCGGCCCGGTACATTCTGTCGACCGAGAGTCGGTCGACAGGTGCCTTATATACACATGATCCCTAACTTCTTAGCCATTTTTCATGACCGTTTTCGCGACACATCGAAAGCCTCGCAAGATGCAGTTACTTACGAAATGCTTGAGATCAGTACAAAACAAAATGAAAATGAGAAATACTCCAATCTCAACTGCAACACGATGTCGTTTTGATTCTTGTAGTTGTCATACTATTTAAATATTTGAGAAGTGTAGGATGTTTCGTTTTCGTTTACACGAAGTAATAGATATGCTTACTTTGGGGAGTCTTACATGCTGTTAGGGGCGCGTAAGCGGGAGGATCGGCCATGTTAAACTAAAAGTAATTCTGTTGTGGTTTAATCCGTGTCCATCGTGCTATATCTGTTCCAAAGATTCTACAAGAAGGCTGTTTATAGCGGAAACCTTGCTGAGGAATAAGACCCACGTAAGAGGAATCCCGGACTCATGAAATGGGTATAGCCATGTGCGTATACTCCAAGTACATCGCACCGCTCCTTATGAAAACGCACCTCGACATGTGTCAACCAGCCATAGACAGCTGGAGGCCTCCTGTATTTACGGGCCCCTTGTAAGCGGGCCCCAAGTAACCCTGGTCATGGCCTCACTGTTTTGCCACATAGGTAAGCAATTCTTGGTTTTTACTGTCACGCCATCAAAAATAAAAATCGAAACCAATCAATGTATAAAGTCAAGAATCTATGAGAGAAAAGAGGACAAACATGCAAAAATTCAGGTCAGGTTCTAGGTCTGTGCGGTTCTTTGCGCGCGAGATATTCGGCGAAATGTTTTACCCAGATTTATAGAGCTTTGTATGAAGACGCCATGTTAGTGTCCCAGCGAATTTAGACCCCCTAGATGTGGACCCCCTGGTACAAATCCGCTAGCAGATTTGGACCCCTCGGTACAAATCCGGATTTGGACCCGCGGGGGACAAAGTCCGCTAGCGGATTTAGTCCCCGTTCGCAGATTTGGACCCCCCCCCCCCCCCCCCCCATATTACAGCTTATTTGTTTAACTGTTTATCGAGACAGAGTTAGATTTTGGATGGGGGAAACTTGAGGAAAAGACTAAGATCAGTTAATTTGTTTTTTAAAGCATTCGCTGCGGCATTTCGAAAAGCATGTAGATCTAAGATGTGAATTCTAACTCCTTCCTGACAGAAGCTTAAGTAACGCACTTGGAACTCCTAGAATTGTGTTATTTTTTTAATAAGGAAAAATAAGCAAAGTCAGACTTAAGCTTCAGTTAAAGTTGTTGAAAGCCCTCGCTGTGGCTTTTTCGGAAAGCGTTGCTTTTTCTTCAATTTGGATAGTTTGAATGCTCGGCGCTTCGACAAAGAGGTGCCACCTTTTTGAAGTAACACCTCTTCGTTGGAAGAATCGTTCTTAGAAGTCTACTTGACTACATGGCTTCAGAAGATCCCAGTCATGAATTATCGTATTAATTTTCAATAAGGAGAAAAAGCGAAGTTATACTTGAGTTTTAGTAAAAGTTGTTTAAAGCACGCGCTGTGGCATTTCGTTAAGTAGATTCGAATTTTAACTCGTCTTTC